>CM076577.1:274696484-275296484 GCA_034641835.2 Pinus albicaulis | reverse complement strand
TTGATGATATCCTGAACGAAGATCCAACTTGGTAAAATAAATTTCTCCATGTAATTCATCCAATAATTCATCAATCACAGGAATGGGAAATTTATCTTTAATGGTGAGCTTATTGAGCTCCCTATAATCCGGACACATTCGCCATGATCCATCCTTGTGTACCAATACTACAGGAGCAGAGAAAGAACTTTGACTAGGTTGAATTATACCCGCCTCTAACATTTCTGCAATCATACGTTCAATTTCGCTCTTTTGGACGTAAGGATATCTATAAGGCCCGATGTTTGGAGGAACACTTCCTGGAATCAAATGAATAGCATGATCATGATCACGAATAGGTGGGAGTCCTTTGGGAGTTTCAAACACCTTGGAATGATTGTCCAAGACTCGTTGGAGATCTGCAGAAATAGATGATTTTGATGTTGGAACTTCTAGTGAGCATAATTGTGCAATTACGCCTCGCTGTTCTTTCTTTAGAAGCTTTGTCATGACATTAGAGCTTATTATCCTTCCTGGCTTCCCCGCAATACCTCGTAATTCGACTTCCTTTCCTTCTGAAAAAAATTTCAAGAAAAGTTCTTGAAAATTAAAAGCTACCGTCCCCAAAGATTGTAACCATTGTACTCCTAGTACAACATCAACACCTCCCATAGGAATGGAAAGCATTGGAATATTCAATACATATTACCCCATGGTTAGCTTGATATTATGGCATTTTCCAAAGAAATTTATAGTTCCTCCATTTGCAACCATCACTTGACATTCTGGTACTGGGTATAGGAAACAATTCAATTCCTTGGCTACCTTACAATGAATAAAGTTATGGGTGCTACATGAATCAATCAACACTATTACCTTTTTATTCTTGATATGTCCTTCTATCTTGAGAGTTTGAGGAGTGGTAATACGATATGGTCGGACTCATTTCTTCCTCTTCTAGGGCTAGTTCCTGGTGTATATCCTCTTCTTGTTCATTTTCTTCTTCCTCTTCACAATCTATGTAAAATAATTTCTTCTCAGCACACTTATGACCTTTAGTGTATTTTCTATCACAACCGTAGCAAAGCCCTTTTGCTCTTTTTTCTTCCAATTGTTGTGGTGTCAACCTTGTAGGTTGTGGAAATCTAGGCATAGCAACACTTCCTTCTTTATAGAAGTGAGTGGTAGGCTTCCTCGTCGCCATAATTTTACATTCAATTTTTCTTGCCAACCTGAATGCCTTCTCCAATGAATCAGGTTCCAAAACGCAAAATTCATGTTGGATGTTATCCTTTAAAGTACCTATGAAGAGATCAATCTTGTGTTCCTCTGGAATATCAGTTACCCTTATATTCAATTTTTGGAAGTCCTCAATGTGCTCCCCCACTAAACCCTTTTGTTTGAGATTTATCAATTGACTAAAGAAGGTGTTGCTCTTTGTATCCTCATAATGTGCTATCATTTCCTCCGTAAAAATTGACCTTTTGTGTGTTTTGCACATTATGGAGATCAAAATATTGCTCCATCTATAGTATCCATGTTACAGGATCCTTTCCATCAAACTTCCTCATATCCATTTTTGGAATATGGTGGTTCCTCCCGCCAACATTAGAGTTTATGAAGTCATGATTAACATTTATTTTGTTCTCATCATGAGTTTCCTCTACTATCTTTTCACCATTAGGAAACATTTCTTGTATCAACTTTCTCAAACCTTCCATGTCTGCTTCTAGATCATTCTTCATGTTTTCCATGTTGTCTTTCATTTTTTCATCAATCTTAGCTTCCATGTCATCCATCTGATCTCCACGCCTTTCTTCAAACCATCCAGTATTTCTCTTCAAACTGAACTTGCCTTAGCTTCCACGCCTTTCTTCAAACTTCCATTTCATTTTTTTTTGCTCTTTGCAAGAGCGAAATTTGGTGCACTTGCTCTTGTAATTTTGATATGTCATGTTGCAATTATTCGTCTTCATGATTCATAGTAGATCCTTCTAAAGGCTTAATGGGTGTTGAATTCTATTTAGGAGTAATTTTATAACTGAATACCGATATCTATTCTACAATATGCCCTTGGAATCAATTCAAACTGATTTTTCACACAAGACTTATGCAATTTGAAAAAAAATACACACCTTTTTCGCTTTTGAGGAGCTCGATATTGAAATTGGATTATTTCGTGATTGCAACTTCTTCAATATCCTAAATTTGGCACTAATGTATCCTTTTGAACTATCTTTTGAATGCCACAGGTCTGAGCTGATTTGGATTCTTCAAGATAAAGTTATGTCCAATCTCCCACAATGACATAATTATGGACTGTTTCAGTAGATCAAACTTGTATGACTTGCCACGTGTCACTGTTTCGTCTTTTAGCTCTGAAATTGATAGAAAAGAAACTGTTGTCCGTGTACTTGTGGCCACTTTTTATGGCATGCCAATCCGATGCTCAGGGAGAGAGTTATGAAGATTTTCCCACGATCATCTCTTTGAGATGAAATTCAGGAGCCTAAAAAAGCACTACCTTCCACAGATCATATCTCTGAATATATTGCGAACCAAGCTCTGAAATTTTGTGATGGGGTTCCTCAGGATTTCAGCTTCACGCCCTAAAAATTTCATATTTTGAACCTTCGTAGAAAAAAAATTATAGCGCAAATTCCATGATGACATGTTTAGATTAAATTGAGGAGCCTGCAAAAAGACCTAACTTCCACAGATCATATCTCCGAAAATATTGTGAACCAAGCTCTAAAATTTTGTGAAGATGTTCCTCAGTATTTCGGCTTCGCACCCCAAAAATTTCAGCTTCTGAAAATTCGTAGAAAAAAGTTATAGCGAAAATTCCACGATGACCTGTTTGGAGCAGTGAAACCCTGGAATCCAAAGCTCTGATACCAAATGTTGTGAAGCCAACTCCAAAAATAGAAGAAATGAGATATCAATGCCTTAGAAATAAGCCACTTCGAGGGGGAAACCTCCAATACATTACATGAATGAACAATTCTTGGATGACACAAACTACAAAACCTCCTTTTCTATATATAGGAGTCCATGGGCCATACAATGTAATCCTAGCCGACCTAACAATAATAATTTAAGGGCACAATAATAATAATATGGGGGTTACAGGGGTACAATAATAACAATAAGGGGGTTACACTAACAACAATAAGGGACTATACTAGTAATATAGGGACCTAACATAAGATGTGCCACAAAGCGGCTCACATAAAGGTGCCACAAAGCTCTCATAAGATACAGATATATGGTGCTACAAAATATTTTCTTTTCCACAGAGATAAGGAGGCATATATCAAAAGTGTTCCACATAGCTACAATGAGAGGGATCGAAGTGTGTCTTGGAGAACATAGAATTGGCTCTATTTATAGTTATTCATCCATGCAAAGAGACATGTCTCTTGGGCATGAAGACATGATAAAGGGGGCCAACTTGACACTTGTGGGGTTATAAACCAAAATATAAATTCAAATAATCTCATTTGATTTACATGATGAAAATATTGACCGAATCTACCATTATTCAACACTCCCTCTTAGCTAGGAACGTACTTTTAATTCTCTCTCAAGATCAGTCTCTGGTGACCAATCCATTAGTCTCTTCGTGATAACCCAAGGGAGGGGTCATATGTACATGTCTCTCTCTCTTTAAAGACCAATCTCCCTGACCAATATATAGGTATCTCAACAACAACCCAAGGGAGAGATTATATGTAAAATTCTCATCATAAAGAAAGATGCATAGCATCAAAACGCATACCATAAGACAAAACCCAATAGAATCAAGGTCAGTGCCCAACTAGACAATGGGATCAACCAATATAGTTCATGAGGCTAAACTCTCCAAACATATGCAATGTTTTCTTATTAAAGCTCAATGACTTAGGAGATTATACATAGGGTCCATCTCCCCAACCTTAAATAAAGGTCTCTTAGTCCGCGACCCAAGGGAGGAATCCCTATATTGACATTAATCTCCATGACTATATAGTATTTCGGTCAAAGACCTAAGGGAGAGAACTCATCCTTCCTTACCAAACTCATTGGCCTCTTAGTCAACGACCCAAGGAAGGGAACTCAAGATCAATCTCCCTGACCAATCCATTTTTCTATCGATAAATACCTAAGGGAGAGATCACAAAATCAATTTCCTTGACCAAATTCATTTCTCTCTCAGTAATCATGACCTAAGGGATCACTTCATGCCTCGAAACCAAGCTTCCTGGCCAGAATCACCGGCCTCTCGGTAAAATAACCTAAGGGAGTGACAATCTTGCTGGCCATAAACTATGGCATCTTAGCTACAACCCAAGGAAGATTCATGATACTCTACAATTAATGCCTCCTCTTTCTAAGAGGGATTCTCAATCATTCCAAGCTTCTCTCAGAAGAAAACAAGCTTCATCTGAGATAGTGGCTTTGTCAAAACATCAACAACCTGCTAATCAATAGAAAGATATGTGAGCCTCAAAGCTCTTTTATTTACATCCCGGGTATAGTGACACTTTATCTCAATGTGCTTAGACCTATCATGAAAAATAATATTTTCAGAAATCTTCACACAACTTTGATTGATACAATATATCACTGTTGATTCTAGCACTTGATGAAACAAACCAATTGTAACATGCCTCCTCCCACATTTACCCACTTTTACTAGCTCGCTAGAGTAAACATGAGACGAGTGTCACTATGATATGACCTGATCTCCAAGTTCTAGTTACGGAACTGGGGCTGACAAATCGACGATAAATTGACATCCCTCATACACCACAAACTACTCAAGAGGCTGCAAACCACCCTAGGTGGTCAATCCCTGAGCTATAACTCTATTTCACTATGGAAAATCCCAAATTACATGAAAAATACAACATCAGTGTGGTCATGTGGTCGCAACCACACACATAGGCCTTCCTTCATGCGGTTATGGCCAAAATTCTTGAGTTCAGTGCCAACGATTCCGAGATTTGAGTCACTTTTTTAGGCTAATTGTTGGAAAGCTAAATCCTCTCTACGGACAGAGACGTTCCCTCTAGCCCTAGAGTGGGTCTAGCAACAATGGAAAAAGCTAATGTGTAGGTTCCTAGCTAATGAATGAAATAGGTTGGGGTAGATTGACCTACCTGGAGTCCAACATGATTGTCGCAACTATAGTAGTGGCGACCTCTTGATCTCTGTCCCGATAGGTTGTAGTCCTTCAATAATGGTAATCATATTCCTTCACGAAGATCAAAGACAAGAGAAATATACAATACAATAATTTCATTCGTAGCTAACTAGTTAGTCAAGGAGGACTAAACACATTGCGTAAAATAAACCATATTAACACAAGATGGGAACTAGACAATAGTCATGTATATATAAATAGAAGAAAGATATTACAACCGGAGCCTTAACGTTGCAGCCTCCTTCAACGGGTTCAGTCGAAGCACGTCTCGAAGGATCATTGGGGAATTGAAGGGAGGTGAGGACACAAGCATTAGCTCTCTCTCGACAAAGGTCTCTTTCTCTGTTCTATCTCACTAGTAAAATGTTTAGCAATTCTCTTTAGCTATTCAGCTATAATATTTTCAGCTAGTGTATCAATGGGAGATAGCTTTATTTATAGAGGGAAAGGAGGACGTTGGGATCCCTAAAATTGTGGAAGGGAGGCCTTATCCTTTTTGAGGTTTCCCTAAAAGGTGGAAACAAGAAGCCAAAGGAGGGTGGTTGTATTTATTTAGTCGAACCACTCAAGCTAACTCGCCCACGAAGTTTGTTAGCATGGAAAATTTGCCTCTATATTTAAAAAAAATTCCAAAAACAGCTTGGCGTGAGTAGCTAACTGGGACATAGTGCCAATGGGCGTAGGGCCCAGTGTTAATCTTCCTCATTGGCGCGAGGGCATAATGGTCTACCAGCGCCAATACAAAAACATGTGTTTCTGATGGTCTGCTCAAGAAATTTTCAACAGAAGTAATGTTTTCCTCATGGCAAGGGATGAAATGATGGTCTTTGCAAGGCGTGAAACTTTTTATTATTCACATAATTGGTCCTCCAATGTGCAGGAAGGGGATTGTAGGGACGGTGAAGAAATGTTGTGTAACACTAACCTCCAAACTACTACCCAAAACTAGCGGTAAATTTCTAGAATCAAATCAAAGGTAATGAAAATTAATATATGTGGATATTTGTGGTCACCTGCCTATTCCACCTGGACCTCCAGTTGGTTTCATTCATTTTCTTGATTATAGCACAATTTACTATTTTTAGCAATTTTTTTGGGTCCTGAACTTCCGGATTTGTTTTCACCACCTAAACAAATTTTATTTTAGGTCTGCAGTAGGACCATAATTATAGGTAGGGAAATGCTAAAAATCATGTAGTACTTGGAGATACCTTCTGCAAGGTATCGTACGCACCAAACAAAGATCATATGACCAAGTTACGACCCCAGGAAGTTGGTTGCCCAACTAACCCCAGCGGGGCCGACAAAATCTTGGTGTTCCATCTCCTTGGGTTAGGTTTTGGTTGTTTAGGGTTTAAATTTGTTGTTAAATAATAAAAATTCCTTTGAGCTTCATTGTAACACAGTTCTAAGGCATGTAGCCACCACATCACTTCTCAAAGATAAGCTACCATCGTCCAATCTAGTGTATTTCCATTATGTATGTAAGCATATTTAAGTTCTTTGATATTAATGAAATTAAGATTTATTTATGCTGAATTTCTATGTTTATGTTTATGTTTTTATTCTATTTCATTCCTGTATAAGTTCGGATCAACAATGCTAATCAATCAAAACTAAAGCAAGAACTTGACCTATACATGCCAAATCCATGATAGGCATTTCGTCAAACATATGTTAAACATGAAGGTTACGGGTCATGAATGCATATGTGGATAAAAATTTTAATTTCATATGAGAATCACCAAGAAGGATCTGAGCCCTCTCTAACTAGCTACAATAAAACATTTTAGGCCATGTATTCATCATCCATTCAATAAATTATCAAAAAATGACAAGGGAGATAGATAGAATACATCATATAACTAACATAGAAACCATTTAAAATCAACCATAAAATCACCAACATAATCACTACAATGCTCATATATCATAATAGTAAATATATCATATTAACATATTAAAATGCCAACCAAGTCAAGGACTTCCACGTACCACCCGACCATAGATTGGGCTAAAACAAATCTCTCTTTCAGTCAATCACCCCTCGTCATATTCCAAGCATGAATGTGGGATATCATGGGTTAAAAAAAATAAGACCAACTAGTTCTTCCAAAGGCCAAATCACCTCAAAACTCAATCAAAGTGATCTCATCTATGTGGTCTATAAATCACTAAAATCAACCAAATCGGTTTCTACCCAAGTTTTCTAGGGCTCCAGGAACTAGTAACTCAACCCACAACTGTCCAGGGCTCCAAATCATTTTTTCCAAAAGTGGCTCCAGGGACTAGTAACTCAACCCATAAGGCTCTAGAGCGTTTTTCCCAACCTGTGGCTACAGGAACTAGTAACTCAAACTAGAGCATGTTCCAACCCACAACCATAGGGAACATGAGCACTAATCAGAAAAACAAGTGGGAAACCCACAAAACCATGGCTATCCAGGAATCCAAATCCAACAAGGAGATCATACATGCAACCACCTACAGAGAAATCCAACTGTAGTTGTTGATCCAACTATCTCATTGTAATCCCTTGCGTTCCTTTGCCTTCTTTCTCCAACTCTAGGTAAATGCCAGAGTGCTCCAAGCATGTTCCAAGAATGCTCTAATTGTGCAAGAGTGTATGAGAGAGAGAATGAAAATAGGGCTCCACCACAAAAATGTCAAAATCTAAATTGACAAAAGGTAACAATTGTTTCTCTGAAGCCTTTTTATCAGTGATGCCTCTATTTTCTTCATCTTTCTTCATCTTTCTTCTAATTTCTTTTGCATGCAAATTTGTGTCTCTTCACCTTCCTTTTCTCCTATTTTCCATTATTTTCATAATTAAATTCCAATTATTTCCTTTTTACCTTTGCCAATGCATTTTAAAATTTCCATAGCCATTAATTAATCCACAAGCGATGCCCACTAAAGTGTTTTCCCAAAATTCATCTTGGAATATGTGTCCCATGACCTTCGTCTTATTTTATTTACATGGAAAATCAACTAGGAGCTATTACAAACCCATCCCCCTTGGGGGGGCACCGTCCTCGGTGTTCAATGATGGTTATAACCAATAAAAACATGCTTCCCATGGAGCTTTATAACATAGCTCGATGAAACATTTACATCATACCAAATTTTTGAAACCATAAACACCATATTGTTTATTGCAGATTTATAACACAACTCGATGCAATATATACAATACACATATGCATATATAAATATCAAAACACACAAACCAAACACATCTGCTCAACCAAAAAATAAGGAAGGATACAAAGCCCAATGATCTGATCAACCATATCCCATGTAGATTCATTGGGCCCAAAGTGCTTCCACTGCAATTTAACTTTCTCGATTGCTCTATTCCGAAGCATGAGTTGTTTCTACTACAAATTGCATTGAGTTTCTAGTTGGATTTCTCCCTTTAGTTCCACCTACAATATAGAACAATCAATCACTTGATCAATATCCTACACATATATCTTAAGTAATGAAACATGGAAAACATCATGGAATTTTACAGTTGGTGACAATGCAAGTTGGTAGGCCACTGACCCAATCTTCTCAAGGATCTCAAAAGGCCCACAATACCGAGGTGTCATCTTGGCACATGACCCAATACTCAAGGAGCTCCATTTGGCCTTTATGTGCAAGTACACATGCTCCCCAACCTGAAACTCCTTGAATGCTCTATGTTGATCCACATAACTCTTCTGCTTGTCTTGTTCTACCTGTAAATTCCTTTTGATGACCTGCATCTCCTGTTCTATTTCAACCAACATATCTGATCCAATCAGTGCCCTATTCACTCGATCACTCTAGCTAATAGGAGTATTACAACTCCGCCCATAAAGAGCCTCAAATGGAATCATCACAAGGACTTATGATACCAATTATTATAAGAAAACTCTACCAGTGGAAGATACTCCTCCCACATCCTCTGATGATGCATGGCATACATTATCAACATACCCTCAAGAATCCTAGGTACCCTCTCTGTTTTTCCATCTGTCTGCATACGATAACATATATTGAAAGCCAACTCTATCCCCATGCCTGCAAACAACTCCTTCGAAAACCTGGAAGTGAAATTGGCATCTATATCTAATATAATATTCTTAGGAACACCATGAAACCTCACAATCTCCCTGATGAATATCTGAGCTACCTCACTAGCTGAATTAGTAGAAGTAATTACAATGAAGTGAGATACCTTGCTCAACATGTTAAGCACAACCATGATGGAATCATGTTGTCTCAAGTTCCTCGACAAAACTGTAATGAATTTCATGGAAATTACCTCCTATTTCCATTATGGAATCAGAATAGGCTGCAATAGACAACCTGGATGCTTACACTTTGCTTTCACCTGCTAATAGTCCAAGCATCTCATAACAAACTCAACCACCTCTTTCTTCAGGTTTTTCCAATGATAGAACTGTTGTCAACGTCTTATAATATCCCAAGTGACATGAATATTACTTGACATGAAACTCCCTCAAGATAAGCTTCTTGAGCTCACTGCTATTTGGGACATAAATATTGTTCTTGAATCTAACCAAGCCATATGTCATGAGGTGATACGCCTCATCCCTATCACCTTCACCATGTTGTTGCAATATCTGCCTCAGTTGTTGGTACTTGTCATCATGTTGTCCCACCTACAAGATTCACTCATGTAAATATGTCCCATAAGATCTCATAGATGAAATATGATTTAATTGCACTCTCCTACTAAGAGCATCTGCAACCTTGTTCTCCTTTCCTTTGATGTATATTATCTCAAAGTCAAACTCACTAAGGGTAGACAACCATCCAGCTTGCCTAGCATTTAGATTAGGTTGGTCAAACAAGTACCTTAGTAACTCACTGAGATCACTCATCAGAACAAACCTCGTGCCAAGAAGATAATGCCTCCACATCTTCAAGGCATGAATGTGTTGAAGGCTCAAAATGTTTGCCTCAACATCGGGGAAAACCACCCAGTTGGGACCTTAGAACATATACTTTTCCATTTGGATTGGTGGCTCCAACTGGGATTATGGGGCCAATTTCCTGTTTAAACAAAACTATAAAGAGGATGGGATGTAAATATAATGGTTTTATTGTGACTAAGACTTGAAAAACAATAAATACTTAAAATAATATGTATCTCGGGAAATCTTATCTATACATATGTGATCCAAAAATATTTCATAAGCAATATGAAAATATAGATTATCAAATGATTATGAAGTTAAAACAAGAGATGATAGCTAAATTTAATTAAACAGTTAATTAAAGTTGTTGATAAAACTTACCACATATATAAGATTTTGTTGTTTATGCATACAATATATAATTTCAATCACACATATCAATAGTGAAAATGTACGATTGTTGTAACACATTTATGATAAATGAAAACAAAAATACCATTTAACTCTTAAACAAAGAAACAACACAGAGATAGTAGTACCTGATATATCATTACTCTACTCATGAGAAAAACAACAGTGGTTCAACTTTCTATTAAGAGAAACTTAAGTTACAATAGTGCAAACAAAGGCCTTCTTTCCAAAATTCAGAACCCCTTATCATTGCAACACGAAAGGGATTTATATTTCTTTACAAAAGTGTAAATATAGAAAATAATAAAAGGACCTCAAGTGGTTTGAACAAATAACACTAAAATAAACCCAAAGAGATATATTTAGAATTTGTTATAACAAATTCTCTAAGTTTGTGAAGAAGACTATCCTCCCATTCGCTACTGCAACTCATAGATGTTTGTCATGGTCTTTAATTCATGTGGAGTCTTCGGTTGGATACACATTGCCTCCTTTAACATTGGAAACATGTGATTGGTGGTGTTGGATAAGAATATGAGTATTAACCACTGACTATGTGGTTTGAATTGAAAGTTCTAATGACTTCCTAAATTGATTTTAGCAAAGTGTTTTATAGTCTCTTCTCTTTTCTTGGATGCCTCCTGCCATGTTTTAGTAAGTGGTTTAATTTCTAGAAGTGTTCCCTCGAGGTTTTCAAAGATAGGAAAGATATGAAAAAAAACATGAAAGTTAAGCGTGAATGCAATATTATTCACACTGATACATATTTATCATACATTGGGGGTGACTGTTGGATTCATATTCCAGCATCTCTTGGACTCCCTAAGACTCTTCAACTTCCACAATAACCCTAGAATGATTAGGTGTCCAACATTCCCCCCCCTTAATCCGAAGGGGTATGTATGAGTCCAAGAAGAGAGATGTAGTACAAATCTACAAAGTATGCATGGCGAAACTAGGCTGAATGAGCTCACTGAAATGTTGGATTAAGGAGGTGGTTTAAGGATGACCACCAACACTGGAACACTTAGTGCAGTTCCCAAAACTCTTCCAAATCTGGCAAGAAGTTGAGGTATTTTGTTAAAGGAAGTGCTCCTAATGTTTTGAAGAGGGAAACCTTAAAACTAGAAGAAAGGAGGTCTACAACCTAATATGGTTTAAGGATGACAAACAACTCTAGAATGCTTAATGCATTTCCTGGAACTCCTCCAAAACTGGCAAGAAGTTGAATTCCTCTGCTAGAGGAAGTGTCCCCAATTCTTTGAAGAGGAAGAATATCAACCTCACATAGATGTTTTAAGGCTGACCACCAACCAAATGAATGCTAATGGGAATCTCTATCTCTAGATACAACTTTGAATATGGAATGGCAGGTTGTGGCTCAGGCTCGCTTGAACTGTTGTGTCTTTAGCTACAACTTTGAATATGGTATGACAAGTTGTGGCTCAGGCTCACTTCTCGTGTAGTTGGTATCCCTTCCTCGGCCATCATGCCTGAAGGTCTGCCTGCCCGATAGCACTGCCTTATCTACCAGGTAAGACATAGTCTATTCCTTACCAAACCAATGATACCTTTCCTTAAAATAAGTAAATATATAGGACTCAAAGGCTCTAGATTATTCCTTTTATATTCATTTTAGACAGAGTTAACCCTACAAAAGAGCATTTTCATTTTGATAGTGAGGAAAAGAAAGATCCACATTTCCTAGTCATTGCTCCTATTTGAAAGCCTGCTCCTAGTGAACTGCTCCTACTCATTCATGGCTAGTAAACCGCTCCTACTCATGTTAAGGATATCTTCTATTTGATTGTCATTTTTCTTGATGGTAAAAAAGCAAGGAGGTGCACCCACTGGATAGAAATATTTAGTTTTAATCATGAGGTGTTCCGCGAAGCCCGGACCATGAGGTGTTCTGCGAAGCCCGGAGGAGCACTAGCTGGATATACATATTCTTTTTTATGTGTTCTGCGAAGCCAGGACCCATTCGTACATTAACTGATAAACCATTCGTACATAAATGCAACTACACAGATAGATACGCACAATGGACTGATTTCCTTGGTGTACTCCCTTTGCGTACGATGGCCCTGGAATACTCCCCGATATTCGACCCATCCATCTGGGTGGAAATAGACCCATATTCAGGGTGGGAAGGACAGAAGGACTTACTAATTATAAGTGGGACTATTCTCTGACTTGCCTTCCTTCAAAGATGTGGCTTTGGAGCTTGTAGATGACCATTATTTTCCCCCTTGTCAGGTACAAGGTGATATGATGGCGAAAACTCAACTATAAGATTGTTCAATACTCTTGAACAAGTTCTGACATATGATTGAAACATATTCTTTGTTGTTGATGCCCATTTCCAAGAAGCGATCCATCCAAGATGAATCTTTGTTCTTGCATGAGGCTTGTTTCTAAAGAATTTTTGTGAATAATGAGTGTGCTGAACACAGTGCTTTCATGGGTGAAGATAAAAAAATTGATATTTCATATGGCCAAATCGATCACAGTGTTGGCATTTTACAATCTGTTGTTTATGCTGTGGAAGAGGAGCAGAATATAGAACAGCTAAAGGTGAGCTATCATGAAGAAATCTGGCACTCTGAAATTGAATGGGCTTGGAATATTATGGAATATGAAAGGACACCTCCTTGTCATATCCAATACCAGTTTTGTTTATGTTATTGACAATCTCTTCCCAAGGTCTGATAATTGGTTTGGGAAGTGTATGCTGAATTTTTTCTTCTGCATTCAAATATTCTTTTGTACTGGGCTCAGTGATCTGAACAATTTCAGGTTATTTATTACAGTTAACTTTGGACAAAAAAATGGGATTATTCAAAACAAAAACAAGTTCAGAATCATGAATACGTTGTTGTAGCTCCTCTTTCTGTAGCAGAGATTCAAGTTGAAAATAATCAATTTTCTCATGTGCATTTTGCAAACAAGTCTGAATTTCTAAGAGAGAGTCTTTCTTGATTCGGATTGTTTCATCAGCAGTAGATTGTATCAAAATTTTTAGGAAGTATAATACTTCATAAATTTGAGTCATTTTTCAGACAAATCAAACTTAAAAATTGAAGTGTTTCAATTTCTACTGAAAATACACCAGCAATCAAAGAACCAATGTAGATTGAATGAGTAACAAAGTCAGTGAAACATTTTATGCAACAATTGGTCTCCCAGTCACAAATGAAATCAAGTTGCAGGACTAACTACAAAAGTTCAAAGGTCCTCATCAGTTGGAAAAATTGTTTAAAATCCATTTACAATGGCTCCAATCATTTTATAAAATCTTGATATGACCTCCACTACTTTCAAAACCCGAACAATTACAAGATGGTAATATCGTGTGAATGAACCTTACAAGTGTTTTAGGCTCCAATATTGTTGTACCAAATTCTAATATAGCTCCTTTGGCTATAGATGGTTATGGTCCAAGCGTTTTTAATAACTATTGGACACAATCTCTAGCACCAACTCTTTATCGTTGGAAATTTGGAACTTTGAATGAGTCAACATCACCATCAACCAAGATACTTTGAGATTTGGAAAGAGAAATTCACCATCGATGAAGTATCCATCTTCTAGAGGATTGAGGGAATACTCCACGCAATAACAACAAAAGGTGTTCACCAAGCCAATCCAAATCCAACAGAAATTCACTTCTCAGAGTTCCTTGAACCACAGAAGAGCTAAAGCAACCAAGAAATCGAATCAATTTTCATATATATATATATTTGATTTCTGAGACACCAAATGCATCAAAATACTTCAAACACGAACACCCAGATAAATTTGAAGAGTCACTGTAATATCATTGGAAAATTTCTTGAATTTTCAGGCAAATTACTCAATGAAATGTATGCGCTATGATTACATAATTTCCCTATATTTACCAGATTCTGGAGGAGATTACAAATCCAATTACATCTCCTCGTCCGTCAAACAAAGATCTCCATAGAGACCCTCCAGAATATTTCATTTTGTCACGCTTTGATCTCTTAACCCATCATCGGTCCCAGTGGAGGCAACCTATCACCAAAGGGCTGAGGATCTAGGGTCTCTCGTAACTTATACATGTGGGTACAATTCAATCTCAATAGAGTTATAATATACCTGTTATAATTTCTTCACACAGATGCTTCAGAAACAAGCCTCCTGCAAGAACAACTATTCATCTTGGATGGATCGCTTCTTGGAAATGGGCATCAACAACCAAGAAGATGTTTAAGTCGCATGTCAGAACTTGTTCTCGAATATTGAACAATCTTGCAGTTGAGTTTTTTCCATCATCTCACCTTGTACCTGACAAGGGGGAAAATGGTGGTCATCTACAAGCTTCAACGCCACATCAAGCGAGCCTGAGCCACAATCTCTCATTCCAGATTCAGAGTTGTAGCCAGAGACACGAATGCCCATGGGCATTCCTTTGGTTGGTGGACAACCTTAAACCATCTATGTGAGGTTGATATTCTTCCTCTTTCAGAACACTTCCTCTAGCATAAGACTTCAGCTTCTTGCCAGCTTCAGAAGAGTTCCAGGAAATGCATCAAGCATTCCAATGTTGGTGGTCATCCTTAAACCATCATAGGTTGTAGACTTCCGTTATTTTAGGTTGAAGGTCTCCCTCTTCAAATATGAGGAACACTTCCTCTAGCAGAAGCCCTCAGCTTCTTTCCAAATTTGGAAGAGTTTCGGGAACTGCAATAAGTGTTGCGTTCCAATTTTTGTGGTCATCCTTAAACCACCTATTTATGCCAACATTTCAGAGAGCTGATTCAGCCTAAGTGCTACCATGCATACTTTGCAGATTTGTATTACAACTCTCTTCTTGGACTCACACATACCCCTTCGGAATAAGGGGGGGAATGTTGGACACCTAATCCTCTATGGGTAGGTGTGGAAGGCGAACAGTCACAAATGGAGTCCAAGTGACCTTGGAATATGAATCCAAGGGTCACACCATTGTATTATAAATGTACATCCATGGTGAATAATATGTATCACATGCTTATCTTGTTTATATTTATGTTTTGTGTGTGCATCTTTCCCTTTGTGTGTGTTTCACCATGTGTGTGTTTAACAGTCCTCTTAGTAACAACAATTTTTTACTCTTCTAATTACTTATACATGGCTTCCCATGAGGAATTATCGACGTATTTAGTACAAAATATATCATAGAATAATCCTAGAATTTCGTTCTTTTCCTCGGAAATTTCAACTATGGGAGCAATAGGTGGTTGATGCGCTCTAGTTTTCTTCTTCCCATTACCAGATTTAGACATTTATTCACTGGTATGATGGTCTTGATTAGCTTGTAACAGAGCGCAAGAGTGAGAAATATACTTAACTCAAACAATCAAGCAAGAATTATGTTCTTAATAACTACTTTTCACTCGCTTTAATGTAATTTTTTAAAAAATCAAGGCAAAATTATTGAAAAGGAATTTACTATCAAAAAAATAAATTAAACACTTTCTATCATTAAATGTGAAGGCGTGAGTTCACATGGCCAGGTGACAGATCAACATATCGAAGGAAACATCTGGAGAATTTAATAGTGTGTCTTTTAAAAATTAGGATAAAACGAAGTTCCAATAAAAGAAAAACCTTGATTGTAACGATCATGAGATAAAAGGAGAGAATTGATATCAGAGGTTTTACATCAATGATAAACTTATCAGGGATTGCAAAATATGTTCTCCTGATATAAATTTTCGATGCTAGCAGATGGATATCGACGATATAATTATCGGAGATGGATGGCGTTAAGTATCAACGATAAAGGTATTAGTGGAAAAATTTATCAGATATTATAGATATCGTAGGTTTCATTAGGGGCGTACTTAAGATGTTACGATATTTGAAGTTTTGATATGACAGGTGGCAGTTTTAGGGCCCGAAATTTCTTACAATATTCTTTTATAAAGAAAAACCTTTCCTCAAAGCAATCATCGGGAAAATTTCAACAAGAATGATTTTATCGTAACTTTCTTAAAGGAAGGTTACAATATATTGTGTGTCCGATATAGGAAATCTACTGATAATATATTAATTTTTATAATAAAAGGCTTGTCGAGGTTTTAATTTATCGTAACATTATGAGGGTTGATCCTTCCTATATTTGAGTTTGATAAAGAAAAAATCAAAGACTTAGATATTTAATAACAATTATTTTTTAAAGATATCTCATTTTATTTGAAGAAAGAAAGGGTCTCCACTTTTTTTTATATAACTAAAATAAAAAAATAATTGTGGGGTTGCTGAGTACTACAACAATTGGCAACATACTGGGTGAAACAGTTATCTCTATAAAGTGAATGAAATTTTAACCACTAAGGAAAAATATTTTAGAAATATTTTTTAAATATTTGAAATCGTTGAGATTCAACAAGATGATGAGCTTAGTGAAAAGAGTCGCCTTCACTAAGTGGGCCCGCAGGCTATTTTTGGCGCAAGTCTATTTTTAGACATGGTGATCATATTTCAGAAGTTGCAGGATGCTATTTGTGGATGGTTGATCAAGTTGGAAAAATAGATGAAATGTTATTTTTAGAATATTGGGCGAAGTCTATTTATAGATCATCGATCTAAAAATATATGTATGTCGATTATTATTAGCTCTTAATAATAATCAGACTCTAAAAAACAACTTATTCTCTTGGAGCACTTTGATTCAGTGCACAGATTTGGAAAATCAGTGGACTGAGGGAATTATGCAATTCCCAAGGGCAACTGGAGGTTCATGCATGGAGGACTCAGTTAGAACTCAAGTGGCAAAGTTATGACAGAGTCAGAAGAGTAGTTTATGGAGTTGTATTCAATTTAACTCGGTTAGACTTAGTTGAGCTAGTTGTATCTAGTATAACTGAATGATACACTAGTGAGAGTGGAGTGAATTAATTATTTAATTAATTCACAAATAATAAATCATTAATCAATTGAACAATACAATAGTTAACTACAATGCATGGCAGTTCCAGTGGAGACCCAGTGGAGAGATAGGTGAAAGGGAAAGATGGACTATCTGTTGTGACTATAGTGATGCATTGATTGCATCACACACACATTGGAGTTGCCAATGAGGATTGCACAGTCAAGGCAAGAGTAATTCGAATTCATTCAAAACTATTCTTTAGCCAGGATTGCGCAGTGGAGGCAGGCTAGCAAGGGGCAAAGATCAGTGCATGGATTTGCAGATTTTTCCTGATTAGTGTGTGACGATTGTATTGTACTGAGAGCTTGATGTACTAAGCTTTGTATGAGGATTGTTACATGATCTCCATGATACATAATATATGATAGTTGGGGTTTTCAGCTTCAAGCTTTCCCGTTAAACAACTGTGTTATGTGCGATTGTTTTTATTTATGTTTCACATGTGTATGCAATTAATTTTCCGCAAAATATTAACAGTGGAATGATTCTGTATTTTGCAAGAAGTTAAATATTGTGAGATTAGGGGAATCTAGGACATATGCATTCTTAATGTATATAATTTCTACATGGTATGAGAGCATTGTTAATTCTTGAAGATTGCAATTGTGAAAGATTGGTGATTTTGTGCTGGTGGACAATTTGAATTTGCTACAGAAGATTCTCGGTGCAAAAGTTGAGTATACATTGAAATGGCTTTCAATGGGTTGTGATTGGAGTATGCCCTTGATGGGAGCTCAAATTACATAGCCTGGAAGGACAGGATGGAGGCGGTGCTGGAGGATAATGGACTGAAGGAGTTCATCGATAGCGATGTTCCTAACCCAGGATCTAGCGATGCTGCATTACTTGATGCATGGCAAAAGAAGACAGCAAAGATGAGAATAATTCTGTCGGAAGGTGTGAAGGACCATATTGTGTCCAGCCTTCATGGGAAATCCACTCCATTCTTAATGTGGAAGGCTTTGACAGATTTGTTCCAAAGCAGAAGTGACTAGAGGAAGTTGGCGCTTAAAGACAAGCTCAGAAAAATAAAAATGGAGAAGGGCGACAGTATTCCAAAATACCTGACGAAGTTTGTCCACTGCAAGGATGAACTGGGAAGTGTGGGGGTTGTTTTTGATGATGAATAAATGGTGAGCTTGTCTCTCCTTGGGCTTTCGAAGAGTTGGCACAGCTACGAAGACTCTGTCAATGGACGGGAGAAACTGCCAAGATGGGAGCGACTTTGGTTGTATCTTGTGCAGGAGGAGATAACGCGGGGTACCAGGGATGGCTCTTCATTGAAGAATGAAGATGAAGATAATTGCGCTTTGGCTACCAAAGCAAGGAAAGGGAAAGGGAATAAATTCCCTTCAAAATCCGAATTTAAACACAAGAAGCAGGATTTGTCCAAAGTGAAGTGTTTTCACTATCACGAACATGGGAATTTCACCACTAACTGCCCACAGAAGAAGAAGAACAAGAAGGTTTCTGGAGCTGCAGTTGGAGAGGCCTTAGCCTTGCAATTTGAACTTTATTTCTCTTTGATTGAATTCTTGGTTTCAAGTTGTATGGATCGGTGTGGTATCTTGATAGTGGTGCGTCTTTCCATATGATGGGAGACAAGGAGTTGTTTAGTGACTTAGAGGAGAAGGACCTCCAGATGCATATATAGATGGGCGACGATGGTCGGTATAGTGCGACTGGAATTGGTACCATTACCTTTGAGAGGGATTCCGGTAATCCATTCTTGTTGAAGGATGTTATGCATGTTCCAGGCCTGAAGAAGAACTTGGTCTCGGTCGCAATGCTAGAAGAAAAAGGTTATGATGTTGTTTTTAGTGAGGGAAAAGTGTTCCTTTGGCATAAAACAATGGGTCAAACCAAGAAGATAGGGGTTCGAATTAAGAATCTCTACAAGCTGGAGGTAGATGGCTGCACTGTAATGGTGGGGAAAGCAGAAGAATTGGTGAGCCGGGATGAGGGCGAATTATGGCACAGGAGATTGGGCCATCTTCACCATGGCGCTTTGAAGATTTTGCAGCAGATTTCTATTGGACTTCCCAAGGGTACTCTTGCACAGTCAGATCAGTGCAAGGGATGTACTATGGGTAAGTTTGTGAAGACCACCTTTCATGAGAAGGAGAACTGTGGTTCAGTGATCCTGGAGAGAATTCACACAGACGTGTGTGGACCTTTCTCGGTTGCTTCAACAGTAAAACACAGGTATTATGTTATATTTGTTGATGACTATTCTCGTAGATGTTGTATCTTCTTCATGCGGAAGAAGAGTGAAATGTTCTCAAAGTTCTGTGAGTTCAAAGCATTGGTGGAGAAGGAGTCGAGGAAGCAAGTGAAAGCTCTACGGAGCGATAATGGTGGTGAATACATCTCGGGTGAATTCAAAGACTTCTGTAGCAAAGAAGGAATTCAAAGATAACTCATAGCACCTCATAACCCATAGCAGAATGGGGTCGCTGAGAGGAAGAACAGAACGATCGTGGGTGCTGCACGAGCGATGTTGTATGACCAGGGCCTACCGATGCACTTGTGGGCGGAAGCATGCAACACTGCGGTTTATGTGAAAAATCGTTGTCCTCATAGAGTACTTGGCATGAGTACACCTGAAGAAGCTTTTACTGGTAAGAAGCCTGATATTTCTCATTTGAAGATTTTTGGCTCATTTGTTTACATTCATGTGACAAAGGATGCCAAGAAGAAGCTGGAGCCGACTGTAGAAGTTGGGATATTTTTGGGGTACACGGAAACACCCCATAATTATCGTGTGTATTTTCCAGATATTTGGATGACTGTGGTGCGACGGGATATAAAATTCAATGAGGTGAAAGCCATGAAGTTGTCGCTTGAGAGGGAGCTACACTTGCATGCAGAGGAGGAACTTCTTGTTCCCAAAGATGAGCCTCTAGATGTGGATCAGCCACAGGAGATTCCATGGGTGGAGGTGCACTCATGCGGAGACCCGAACATTAGACAAGGCGGCACCCTGAGCGAGGGGTTAAAACTTGGTCGACACGGAATGTGGGAATCCCTACATCCACGGCGCAGCAGAGGCTGGGTCATTCTGCCCAGGATTTACTAGATACATGGCTCTTATGAGCAAGTGTATCGTGACAGAGCCATCTTCTTTTGAAGAAGCAGTGCAGGAGCCCACATGGGTAGATGCCATGGTGGAGGAGTATGACTCCATTGTCAGAAACAATGCTTGGGATATTGTTCCAAGGCTGGTGGGAAAATCAATTGTAGGATCAAGATGGATCTACAAGGTAAAGGAAGCTGCTGATGGGAGCGTCAGGAATTATAAGGCAAGATTTGTTACCTAGGGCTTCTCACAGATCGAGGGGATTGACTAGGAAGAAATATTTGCACCTATCGCACGGTATTCTTCCATACGGACCATCCTTGATCTTTCAGTGTAGATGGGTTGGCACATTCATCATATGGATGTGAAGACTACGTTCCTTAATGGGATCATTGAGGAAGAGGTGTACATTGAGCAGCCTGGAGGATTTGAGATCTTCAGCAGTGAGTCGCATGTGTGCAGGCTCAAAAGAGGGTTGTATGGGCTGAAACAAGCACCACGTGCTTGGTACACTCGGATCGACAGCTATTTCACTGGACTTGGCTTTGCCAAGAGTGAGGTGGATGCAAACCTATACCAGATTGTGGTGGAGGGTAAGCTTTTAATCATTTTTCTTTATGTTGATGATTTAATACTAACGGGTGATGAGCAGTTGATACACTCATGCAAGGCAGATCTTGCAAAGGAGTTTGAGATGAAGGATTTTGGCCTCCTTAATTATTTCCTTGGATTGGAAATATGGTAGTGGGAAGGTGAACTATTTGTGTCTCAAGGCAAGTATGCCTGGGAGATACTGGAGAAGTTTCACATGCAAGGCTACAAGCCTATCGACACTCCTCTTCCAAGAAATTGGAAGAAATAGGATGCTACATTGGCAGAGGTAGTGGATGCCACTTTTTATCGACAGTTAGTGGGTTCGCTCATGTATTTAGTCAATACAAGACCGAACATATGCTATTCGGTGAACTAGCTTTCACAAGTGATGGTTAAGCCTACTAAGATCTTTTGGAAGGCAGGCAAGCATATCCTGAGATATCTCAGGGGCACATCTGAGTATGGTTTATGGTACAGAAAAACGGATGAGGTGAATTTGCATGGCTTTACGGATGCAGATTGGGAAGGAAGCCCAACAGACAGAAAGAGCACATCAGGAGGGATTTTCAGTATCGGATCTACGAAATTTTCTTGGTACAACAAGAAACAAATATCCGTGGAAATAATTTTAGTGGAAGTAGAATACATGGCAGCAAGTCAAGCTGCATGTGAGGCTATCTGGATGAGGAAGATCCTGGTCGGTTTGTTCAGTTCACATTTAGATCCCACAGTGATACATTGTGATAATCAAAGTTGCATTAAAATCTCATTTAATCCTGTGTTTCATGATAGATCTAAACATATTGATATCCGGTATCATCATATCATAGATTGTGTGCAGGGAAAGATCATGTTGCTTCAGTACATTCCTACGAAGGATCAGGATGCAGATATTCTGACGAAGGCGCTCACCAGGAGAAAATTTGAATACCATAGAGGTAGGATTGGGGTGAAAGATAATCCCTATCTTGTTGAGAGGGAGTGTTGAGATTCAACAAGATGATGAGCTTAGTGAAAAGAGTCACCTTCACTAAGTGGGCTCGCAGGCTATTTTTGGCGCAAGCCTTTTTTTAGACTATGTCTATTTTTAGACATGGTGATCATATTTCATAAGTTGCAGGATGCTATTTGTGGATGGTTGATCAAGTTGGAAAAATAGATGAAATTCTATTTTTAGAATATTGGGCGAAGTCTATTTATAGATCGTCAATCTAAAGATAGATGCATGTCGATTATTAAGAGCTCTTAATAATAATCAAACTCTAAACAACAACTTATTCTCTTGGAGCACTTTGATTCAGTGCACAGATTTGGAAAATCAATGGATTGAGGGAATTACGCAATTCCCAAGGGAAATTGGGGGTTCATGCATGGAGGACTCAGTTAGAACTCAAGTGGAAAAGTTATGACAGAGTTGGAAGAGTCGTTTATGGAGTTGTATTCAGTATAACTCAGTTAGACTCAGTTGAGCTAGTTGTATCTAGTCTAACTGAATGATACACTAGTGAGAGTGGAGTGAATTAATTATTTAATTAGTTCACAAATAATAACTCATTAATCAACTGAACAATACAACAGTTAACTACAGTGCATGGCAGTTCCAGTGGAGACCCAGTGGAGAGATAGGTGAAAGGGCAAGATGGAATATCTGTTGTGACTATAGTGATGCATTGATTGCATCACACACACATTGGAGTTGCCAATGAGGATTGCACAGTTAAGGCAAGAGTAATTCGAATTCATTCAGAGCTATTCTTCAGCAGGGATTGCGCAATGGAGGCAGGCTAGCAGGGGGCAAAGATCGGTGCATGGATTTGCAGATTTTTCCTGATTAGTGTGTGACGATTGTATTGTACTGAGAGCTTATGTACTAAGCTTTGTATGAGGATTGTTACATGATCTCCATGATACATAATATATTATAGTTGGGGTTTTCAGCTTCAGGCTTTCCTATTAAACAACTGTGTTATGTGCGATTGTTTTTATTTATGCTTCACATGTGTGTGCAATTAATTTTTTCGCAAAAGATTAATAGTGGAATGATTCTGTATTTTGCAAGAAGTTAAATATTGTGAGATCAGGGGAATCTAGGACATATGCATTCTTAATGTATATAATTTCTACAGAAATATATATTCATTAAAATAAATCTAAATAAAAGAACTCATTATTTTGAAAAATTTCAAAACTTGTTATTGATGAAAATATTCATTATATCTATCAGTCACTTAATCAATTGTAAAGATAAAAATAGAGAACTATAGAAGTCTAGCATTTAAGATAGGCTTATTTGTCACAGGTAGAGCCACTGTTTCCAATAGGCATCCATAGCCTCGATAAGGTTTCCATTTAACCAAATAATACCAGTATCCCATCCGCTTATATTGATATATTAGAGGCATTAAATTTTCATCATTTTAACATTTATTTTAGCTCCTTGAAAGCCACTGTCCTAGTTTGGTAGCCAGATAGTGACAATGCCATTCACAGGATATAATGAAAATGAACAAGTAGACTCATGATGAGACCTCTTGTCTTACAATTGTAAAGTCATAAGCCATTATCCTGGCTTGGTGACCAATCGTGATAATGTCAATATTAATAGTTTCCTATGTTCATGGTAATTTGGTTTGTGATGATACCCCTTATCTTTAAAAAAATTATAAATTTTTTAGTTACACTCTAAAAATGAAAAAATAGTGGATGGGGAGGTAGAATTACTCCTTAAGAGTTTCAGATGAAAATTAAATTCATAAGATGTTATAACTTCAAAATAGCCTTTACTTTTGAAAATATACCTTTCATGACTGATCAAAGGATAATGAGATATTTTAGTGTTTCAAGTGATGAAATATTAACAAACTAATTTTTGAAATGGCACCAAGAAATGACACCCAAGGGGGGCTTCTGATTTAATTTTCCCTTAATTAAATTGGAAGAGAAATTGTAATTTCATCTCATGAAAACTTGTATTAGTTAACTGAGTTAGAAAGACTTAGTTAGCTTAGGAAATTCTATTTGAGGGTCAGAGCGGAGGCATGTAGAGTTCTCCCATGATTGTAGGGGGTCGAGTTACAGTAATTTGTGATTTGTAATTAGTTAACTCAATTAATTGTGTTAAAATCAGTTTAACTAGTTCTAACTGAGAGATGAGCTAGTGAGAGGTCCAATGAACTAAATCTGGTTTCATTCAAAAGTTATGATTAATCAGTTAACTGATAATTTGCTATAAATAATTGTTTCATGTCAGTTCTAAGGAAGGCCCAGTTGAGACTGAGGTTAAAGGGAAGATAACTGTCAGTTGTAAAATTAGAAAATTGTACAGGTCATGTATAGAGTCATCAAGAAGCCTTTTATGAATTGCGCAATCAATTCTTTGGAATTTCCTATTTAATAGGGCGATAATTCCTCTAGGAATGCGTGACAAAGGCAGGTCAGACAAATGTTGATAATTGGTTAAGTATTTGACTGATTTTTCCTATATTAGAGTGAGAGAGTCAGCAAATTTCATAAGTTTCTCGGTGAAAGAAAAACATTGTATTGTTTCATGGTCTTGAATTTATACAATATCCAGATATCGGGGTTTTGAGCAATTTCTTTCCCCATATACATATTGTGTTGTTCGATTGATTATTTCTTTCTCTTACTTTTTATGTGATTATGTGATCGTATTTGGTTTCCGAAAATTGTAGAAGGGTTCAACATTTTGGTTTAGTACATTACAAGATCAGATTGAATCCCTTGGATAGATTTTCTACATGGTATCATAGCGCCAGGAATCACAATCGAAGAGAAGAACCATAGTTTGTTTAGAATAGGTACATTGAATTTGCAGATTTTTCTTCAGGACCAACATCAGATCAAGATGTCTTAATGGCTTGATACTCGAATATTCCCTTGAGGGAAATTAGAATTAAAGAGCATGGAAGGATAGGATGGAGGTAGTGCTCAAGGACAATGGATTAAATGAATTCATAGATAATTATCTTCTCATACCCGCAACAGAATATGCTCAACAAATTGATGCATGGAAGAAAAATGTAGCAAATGTGAGAAGGATCTTGTTACAGGGAGTTTGAGATCATATTTTCTTGAGCCTCCATGGAAGGCAACTCCATATGCTATTTGGAAGGCCTTGACATGTCTGTTTCAGAATAGCAGTGACCACAGGAATCTAGCGCTGAAATACAAGCTCAAAAATATGAAGATGGAGAAGGGAAACATGATCCAAAAATACTTGATGAAGTTCACTTAATGTCGATATGAGCTTGTAAGTGTTGGGATAATAGTTTCCCAACATGATTTGGTGAGCCTATCTCTTCTAGAAATTCCCAAGAGTTGGCATAGCTACTAGGACTCTCTGAATGGGAGGGAGAAGATACAAGAATGGGAGCGATTATGGTCTGAATTGGTACAAGAAGATATTTGGTGGAGCATCAAAGATGGATCCTCATCAAAGATCGATGATGAGGAGAATTGTGCCTTGGCTTGAAAGGCGAATAAAGGGAAAGGGAATGCGTCCCATTCCAAATCAAAATCTGGAAAGAAGCGAGACTTTTCAAAGGTAAAATGTTTCAACTCTCATGAGCATGGACACTATGCCACAAATTTTCCACAAAAGAAGACCAACAAGAAGGCCTCAGGAGGAGCAGTCTGTGAAGCACTTGATTCACATTTCGAGTTGGATTTCACTCTCATCACATGCATGGTGTCAACGGTGATGAGTTATGTGTGGTACTTGGATAATGGAGCTTCATTCCATATGACCGACAACAAATAATTATTCAGTAGCTTGGAGGAAAAGGATCTCCATATGCACATCGAGATGGGTGAAAAAGAGAGGTATAGTGCTATAGGTGTAGGTACAGTTACCTTTTAGAGGGATTTAGGTAATCCACGCACATTAAATTATGTAATGTATGTTCCTGGTTTAATTATAATTTGGTTTATGCTTCTATGTTAGAATATCGTGGATATGATGTGATCTTTAGTGAAGTAAAGGCGTTCCTTCGTCACAAAGCCACGGGACAGGTGAAAAATATTGGGGTTCAAGTAAAGACTACAAATTGGATGTATAAGATTATGCTTCCTTGAGAAAAAAATCAAAGAAGTTGGAGAGCCGAGACATCGTTTTTTTATGGCATAGGATATTCGGCCATCTACACCATAGCACTTTGAAGATCATGCAACAGATTTCTACAGGACTTACAAAGGGTGTTCTTGCGTAGAGAGATACATACAAAGGGTGTACATTTGGGAAGTATACCAAGGCCACCTTTCACGATAAGGAAATTTGAGCAAAGGCTATCCTTGAGAGAGTTCACTCAGACGTGTGTGGAAAATTCTCGACAACTTCAACAACAAAGAACATGTATTATGTAATTTTTTTTATGATTTTTCAAGAAAGTGTTGGATTTTCTTCATGCAGAAGAAATATCAGACGTTCTCCAAGTTTTTTGAGTTCAAGGCACTTGTCGAGAAAAATATAGGGAAGAAGGTGAAGCATCTGAGTGACAATGGTGGAGAATACACATCTAATGAATTCAAGAAATTTTGTGCATGAGAAGGAATTCGAAGAGGATTGATAGCACCTCATAACCCAAAGCAGAATAGGGTTGTAGAAAGAAAGAACAAAAATATTGTGGGAGAAGCATGTGCTATGTTGCATGATCAGGGAATAATATTGCATTTGTGGGTGAAAACATGCATACATCAGTATTTGTGCAGAACAAAATTCCTCATCAGATGCCTGGGATGAGTACACCAGAGGAATATTTTTTAGATAAGAGACCAGATGTGTCATATTTTAAAAATTTTTGTTCATCTGTTTATTTCCATGTGACCAAATATGCCAAGAAGAAGCTAGATCCATTAATAAAGTTGGGGGTATTTGTGGGGTACACTGATACACCTCACAACTATCGGATTTACTTTCCAACACATAGGATGACAATGGTCATAAGAGATGTGAAATTCGATGAAGAGAAAGCCATGTGAACTTCCCTTGGGAGGAAGCTTGAGTTGCATGCAGTTGAGGATATCTTGGCTCCAAAAGAAGAACCTCGGGATGTGGAGCAGCCACAAGAAAAGGAAAAAAGAATGGTAGAAACCACTCATGCAGATCCATTCACAAAATATGGAAGGAAGTACACCAGAGAGGCTGGCATATTGTTTCTATATGCGAGAGAGAATGTGGGAGCACCCACATCTCAGCGCAAGCAGAGAAGTTCCCAAAAGCGGTATACTAGATACATGGCTCTTATGAGTGAAGGTATTAAGATATAACCATCCTCTTTTGAGGAAGCAATGAAACAAATAGTGTGGGTTGATGCCATGGTTAAGGAGTATGACTTCATTATTAGAAACAATGCATGGTAAGTTGTCCCAAGACCAGTGGGGAAGTCAATTGTAGGATCTAGGTGGGTCTACAGGGTGAAGCATGTATAATATGGGAGTGTGGAGAAGCACAATGCCAAATTTGTGGCTAGAGGGTTCTCTCAAGTGGAGAGGATTGACTACGATGAGACTTTTGCACCAGTTGCAAGGTACTCATCTATCATATCCACCCTTTCACTCTTAGTGCAAATGGGATGGAAGATACATCAGGTGAATGTAAAGAAAACCTTCCTCAATGGATTTATTAAGGAATAGGTGTACGTTGAGGAGCCAGAATGTTTTGAGACCTTAGATAGGGAGTCACATTTGTGCAAAATCAAGAGAGCACTATATGGGCTAAAGCAAGTACCTCATGCTTGGTACACTGGGATCAGAAACTATTTCAGTGGATTGGGCTTCACCAAAAGTGAATCAGATGTGAACCTATATCATATTGTGGTCAATCGTAAGCTTTTGATTATTGTAATTTATATTAATGATCTGATACTGATAGGTGATGAGAAGATAATCAAGTCTTGCAAAGAGGATCTTGCAAGAGAATTTGAGATGAAGGACACAGGGCTCTTTCATTATTTCTTGGGATTTTTAAATATGGAAAATAGATGGGGATATATTTGTATCTCATGGAAAGTATGCCAATGGTATTCTAAGGAAGTTCCACATGGAGGGAAACAAACCCATGGAGAATCCTCTAGAAATAAACTAGAGGAAGGAGGATGCTACTTCGGGTGAAGTAGTGGATGCTACTATTTACAAGAAGCTTGTGGGTTCACCCATGTATTTAGTGAACACAAGACCAAACATATTCTACGCAGTTAACGAAATTAGTCAAGCTATGGTTAACCCTACCAATATCTTTTGGAATGCAGTCAAGCATGTGTTGAGATACCTCAGAGGAACTACATAGTATGGATTATGGTACATACAGAAAAAGGGAGTGAAGCTTCAAGGTTTCACCGATGCAGATTGGGTAGGGAGTCCATTCGATAAGAATAGCACATCAGGGGGCATCTTCAACATAGGATCAACAATAATTTCCTGGTACAACAGGAAACAAAGATTAGTTTCACTCAGTTCAACAGAGGCAGAGTACATGGAGGCCAGTTAGGAATCAAGTGAGGCCATCTGGATGAGCAAGATACTTGTTGGTTTTTTTTTTCGACATATGGATCCTACGATGATACATCGTGATAAAGAGAGTTGCACCAAACTCTCAGTTAATCTAGTTTTTCATGACAGGTCCAAGAATATTGATACTTGGTATCACCATCTTAGAGATTGTGTGCAAAAGAAGATTATTTCATTAGAGTAAATTCCACGGAGGAGCAGGATGCAAACATCTTGAAGAAGGCGTTAGAAAGAAGAAAATTTGAATTCCACAGAGACACGATCGTGGTATAAAATAATCCCTTTCTTGTTGAGAGGGGGTGTTGAAATGACACCAAGAAATAACACCCAAGGGGGATTCTAATTTAATTTTCCCTTAATTAAATTGGAAGAGAAATTGTAATTTCATCTCATGACAACTTGTATTAGTTAACTAATTCAAGAAGAATTAGTTAGCTTAGGAAATTCGAGTTGAGGGTGAGAGAGGAGGCATGTAGAGTTCTCCCATGATTTTAGGGAGTCCAATTACATTTATTTGTGATTTTTAATTAGTTAACTCAATTAATTGAGTTAGAATTATTTTAACTAGTTCTAACTGAGAGATGAGCTAGTGAGAGGTCCAATAAATTAAATCTGATTTAATTCACAAGTAGTGATCAACCAATTAACTGAAAGTTCACTATAAATAGTTGTTGCATGTCAGTTATAAGGAAGTCCCAGTTGAGACTAAGGTTAAAGGGAAGATAATTATTAGTTGTATAATTAGAAAATTGTACAGGTCCTG
Source organism: Pinus albicaulis (assembly GCA_034641835.2). NCBI lineage: Eukaryota > Viridiplantae > Streptophyta > Pinopsida > Pinales > Pinaceae > Pinus > Pinus albicaulis. The sequence continues at coordinate 275,267,090 of CM076577.1, read as the reverse complement.
TATAGAGTCATCAGAAATCCTTTGATGAATTTCACAATCAATTCTTGGGAATTTCCTATTTAATAGGGTGAAAATTCCTCCAGGAATGCGTGAGCAAGGTTGTTCAAACAGAGGATGAGAATTGGTTAAGTATTTAATTGTTTTTTCCTAGATCATAGTGAGAAGGTCAACGGAGTGCAGAAGTTTCTCAGTGAAAGAAAAGCAGTGTATTGTTTCATGGTCTTGACTTTATACAATATACAGATAGAGGGGTTTTGAGCAGTTGATTTCCCAAGATACATCTTGTGTTGTGTGATTGGTTGTTTCTTTCTCTTACTTGTTATGTGATTGTGAAATCATATTTGGTTTCCATAAATTGTAGAAGGATTCAATATTTTGTTTTAGTACATTAAAATATAAGATTGAATCGCTTGGATAGATTTTCTACACTAATGGATAAAAAGGTTTTCAGAGATTATAATAAAAAAAATATTAAACTTAAATGTTATAATTATTTCTAATACTTATTATTTAATTAATCATACTTCAAGTTAATGATGAGAGCTTCTAATATGAATACAATCAGAGTATTACCCAAAAAAAATAAGCTAAAAAAAATTATATTTACATATTTACAGCAGGACAAGTTTTTCAAGAAAAATATTTTTTAAGAACTAGCCCATTAATAGGAAGAGCATCCCTCTTTCCTTGTAAATCTTGAAGGATAAAGGTTGATGGGCCTAGTTTCTCAATGATCTGAAATGGGTTGAGCCACAATCTTCGGAACTTTGTGTGTTTTCCTTTTTCTTCGTGGGCTTTATCCCATTTTAGAACTAAATCGCCAATTTCAAAAAATTTATTGTTTATTAAACTCGCATCAAACCAAGATTTGACCAATTTTTTATGTTTCATATGAGTTTGTTTGGATTTATCTCTCTCCTCCTCTAGATTTAGAATTTGAGACATTCTTAGTTGTAAATCAAAGCAAGATTGTTCTTCTATGGACTGAACTAGGGAAAATTAGGGAAGAGCTAAATTGCGAGGTAAAATTGCTTCTTTCCTGTACAAAAATTGGTAAGGGGAAGTTCCTAATGAATCTTTACGAGTAATTCCGTCAACCCATAGAGAAATTATTAGCACTTTATGCCAATTATTTTGTTTTCCATCAATGATTCTCTTTATTATTCTTAAGATATTTTTGTTAGTAGATTTTGCCAATCCATTCCCTTGTGGATAATAGTTAGAAGAATATTTGAGTTCAAAACCTCTCTTGAGAGCAAATTTAGTAATAGTATTTCCAGAAAAATAATATGCATTGTAAAAGATAATAGCGTTAAGCAAGCCAGATATGGTAATTATATGTCGATCAATGAAATCCATAACATTTTCAGACTTGACTACATTCAAAGGAATTCCTTCCACCCACCTGGTAAAATCATCTGTAGCAGTTAATATGTACCTATGTTGTTTAGAAGAGTTAGGAAAAATCTCACCTATAACATCCAATCCCCATTTTTCAAATGGTTGTTCAATATTGACTGGTTGTAAGGGTAAGGCTGGTCTTTTCTCTCTTCCGGAAGTTGTTTGGTAGACTTTGCACTTTCTTACATAAGAATAAGTATCTTTGAACAAAGTAGGCCAATAATATCCAGCATGTATTTGGTGAGCAGTAGTATCCCCATTGTAATGTCCTCTAGCTGGTCCATCATGCATTTCCTGCAAGACAAATTCGACTTCAGGTTTCTCAAGACATCTAAGTAAAACAGAGTCATAATTTCTTATGAATAAGACATTATCAACAAGTTGATACTGATTAGCTTTCAGCCTAAAATATATTTTACTTTTTTAATTGAGTTATATTGGAGTTAAATTTACATATTGATATTCAGTGTCAATAGGGCATACCTCTAAAATTTGGACATTGTTACCTAAATCTTATTTGGTTGAACTTTCAAGAGCTACAATTATTAACTTGAAAAAACCTTGACCTTTGAATATATTAGTTGGATTTATTTCCAAATCATATTCTTGTAAAGTAGTACCCCAATTATCCCTTTTTTCTCCTAATTATTTATGAATAAATAATTTCCTAACAGCTGGGAAAGGAACAATTACTTTCGTATGTGATTTCAGGAGAAAGGGTCTAAAATGCTTTATTGACTTAAAAATTGCAAAATCGTGTTTCTCCACATCAAAATAATTTAACTTGGCCCCTTGTAAATTAGAACTAATGAAGGAAATGGGGGGTTCAATTTTCTCTTCATTTATTTGAGTCAAAATTGTTGCATAATAATTTTCAGAAGCAAAGGTATATAAAACAATTTTTTTAGAAAAATCACAAGTTGACAATGATGGAGCATCTACAATGGCTTTATTTATTGATTCAAAAGATTTTTTCTCAATGTTCCCCCATTTATAGATTGATTTCTTCTTTATCATGGTCTGTAAAGGTAAAAGAATTTGTGAAAAATCAAGAACAATTCGTTTGACAAAATTTATCTGACCAAGAAAGGATTGCATGGATTTTTTGTTGTGAGGTAAAGGGATTTCTGATATTGATTTTGTTCTTTCAAGATCAATACAAATTCCTTCCTTGGAAACAGTAAAGCATATAAGCTTACCTTCACTAAGAAAAAATAACGAATTCTTAAGATTTAAAGACATTCTGAACCTTCTACATCTTTCAAATATTTGTTTTAGATCATGAAGATGATTAATCCTCTTTTTTGAATAGATTGTAATGTCATCTAAGTACACTACAACAAATTTATTGATCAAACCTTTGAAACAATGTCCATTACTCTCTGAAATGTAGCTCCTACATTGATCAATCCAAAAGGCATCTTCTGGTAAGCATATGTTCTTCATTTGGTTCTGAATGTAGTTTTCAGTCTATCCTCAGGATGCACAAGGATTTGGTTATAGCCTGGAAAACCATCCAAAAATGACATTAGTTCTAAACTTACAATAGATTGTAAAATTTGTTCCATCGGAGGCAAGGGGAAGTTATCCTTTTCACATGCTTTATTTAAGTTCCTAAAATATATGCAAATTCTAATGTATCCATTCTTTTTTCTGATTGGTAGAGGATTAGAAACCCACTTAGAATGTCTGACTGGAAAAATGATTTTGGCTTTAAGTAGCTTATTTAACTCGGTCTTAATTTGAGCTTCTAGATTGGGGTGAATCTTTCTAAGTTTTTGTTGGATTGGTTTAACATTTGGAAACATAGGTATGGTGTGCTAAATTATAGATGTATCATAGGTTTTAAGATCCTTGCAACTCCAAGAAAATACATCCTTGTATCTTTTCAACAAATGGATAAAATCATATTTTTCATCTGGTGTAAGACCAATGCCTAAATTGATTTTTTGGGGTTTATGATCAGATCCTAGGTTAAGAAATTCAAATCTTAAGGTAGAGATTTGAATTTTACAATTGGTTACCTTTTTTTATATATATTTTAAATCATATAAGTCTTCTAGTTTTACTACAGGTTTAGGAAAATTGTTCTCTTCGGAATACTTGTTTTGCTGCCTATCATGCTCATCTTCATCAATGATTTGATCAGAATAAGACCCTTCAGAAGTTAAAAAACTTAGGATTTCAATGCCATCATTAAATACACGACAGTTGGTTATGTTATCTGGAATGGAGGGGCGGAAAATTAACTCAATTGAAAATCTATCAAGACTAAAATCTTCATGTGGGATGAGCCTTGAAGCAACATTGGCTAGGATATCAACACTAACATTCTGTAATCTTGAGATCAAAGCTATATTGAATGCAATGAAATGAGAAGTTAGATCTTGTATCAAATATTGATAGTGTTTGAGGTGATTTGAAACACGATGGATAATGTTTATGACTTGTTTTATGACAATCTCTGAATCACCAAAAACTTCAAGGTACTTCACATCAAGACTAATGGCCTTTTGTAAAAAAAATAACATAAACTAAGACATGAAAATGTCTCCACCCTAAGAGCTTACCCATCTATATATAGTTGGGAAGGGACGTGTAAAGACAAAGCCTTTGAATGAAAAAACCAGTGCTAGTGATATCCATGGTAAGATAGGTGTACCACCAGGAGAGTTCCTTAAACAACCCAAGAAACTCAAGAATCATGAGCTCATGAATGATCCCTACCTGTGTTTCAGGAAATAGTCCACCCGTGACCAATCCTCCATGATAGAGCCTTCCCATCTCAGATGATAAAGAATTAAAATGGGTGCCAAAGGGAGTTTCATACCCAGTTCCAAATGCACACACTTTCGCGCATTTAAGCTGACAGGACCATAGTAGGTGATCCTAGGATTGTAAACGGTGATGGTGCTACACGAGGAACAAACGATGACAGATGGAGGGTATGACTCGCAAACCAAGGCTCGCCACCCCATGTGCCATAAATTTTCTCATCATGTTAATCATGCATCATGACCAAAAAAAGTAGTTGTAAAACCACTCCCATCAGGGACGCTATCCTTTACTAATCATTTATCATATTCCATGCATGCCTTAAGTCCATGTATGTTGTCCCTACATGATGCAACAACCCATGACTCGTCAAAAGCCAGGTGTTTTTGTATGCTACCCCAATTGTCTAATGTGTATGTTACCTTATTGCCTTCCCTCCACGTGTGTTGAGGAATAATATAGGCAAATTTTAATAGTAAATTTTTGATGTTGGTGACCATATCCTTGAGGTGCCAATTGTGGATCAATATAACCGTTGGGTGGCCATGTAACATCTTACATACACATTGTATTACGAGTTAAGAACCTCCATGAACCTGAATTATACAATATCCTTCTTTGATAATGATTTTTAGACCTTTCTCAAGTACCAGAAACTCTGTGATGTTACTTGTTGCGACATAGCAGTAGAAATAAAAGACATGCAAAGGGTTACATTTTTCGTCCCCAATGATCCCTCCATAACCTACCGCTCTAGGATTTCCAATAGAAGCTCCATCAAAACTCAACTTGATGAATTCTCTTGGAGGTGGTGTAAATGAAATCTCACTTGAGGGATTAGATCTCTAGTGAAGAGGTGGAGAGGCAATAGACATCAAAGGATGGAGATTGAGGATTTTTAAAATATGTTATTCTGATCCTTCCACCTTCCAATCCTCAGAAGAAAAATGTGAGATCAACATGGTTTCCCAAATGTTAGGGAGAATGATCTATTTTAAAAAATACATAGTTCATTTTTTCATTTCAAAAACTCTTAAATTCTCCCTCCTTCCACAAGTTCAAGAGGGTAAAACCTAGAGTTAAATTCCATGCTCTTAAGGCAATAGGACTTTTAACAAGATGACCAAACCATTGTTCCATCCAGTTTTTGACATTGATCGATCTGGGTAGGCTGCATCTGAAGATTTATGGGATAAGTTCACAAATACTTTTGGTAAAGAGACATGTAATAAAAATATGATATGTTGATTATTTCGCTTGAGAACATAATAGATGGATAGAAGACCCCTCATAAATCTTTTTTCGAAGGCGATCCTAGGTGAGTGAACATCCCAAAAAGCTATCATTCAAATCAAAGTTGAGATTTTTGGCCACCATGGGCCTTCCCACAACCAGTTCCATATATTTTTCTTATCATGTAGTTGCCACCTCGCAAGCAAGGAATATGATTCTTTTAATGAGAAATCTCTTGTTGATTGCTGACCCCAACGAAGAATGTCCTGTTGTTAGGAGACTTATTTTTCTATTGTCAAGTATCTCTTGAAACTCCTCCCATAGGTGAAGGTAATTTGTATGGGTCCAGTCTCTTTTATCCTTCCATTGTCTCTAGTATTGACTCTCATCTAATGGTTTCCTAAAATATACTAGCTTATGATCCCCCAAACCCTTTGATAGAGTTTTAATTGATTGGAGCCTTTGGTTCTCCACCACTAGGGATGTCACTTCTAGGAATCCTCCGAGAAGGATTCTATCGTCCCCCCTTTGACCTCCCAAAATGCATAAAGTCTGACAAGATACTGATATTAGAGCCTTGGATTTCACCTTCAAATTGTAATCGCTCCTCTTGTGTATGCAATGGTAGATACTTTCTGAGACAAATTTGTTTCTAGAGTTATGGCCCTCCCTGAATCCATGGCCACCACAGTTTTATACCATGAGAAAAATTGATCAGTTGAGGTTCGTAGAGACCCATTTTCCCCATCAATCTTGGTGTAGTCAATTTATTCCATCCTACAAGAGCCCACTTTTGTGTTTTAGTTGCACCTCTCCAAAAAAAGTTACTCCAAATAGAGCAGAGGCATTGGAAAATTTTATTTGGGATAGGCATTACCACTAGTTGATAGTTTTGGATTGATTGTAATATTGTTTTGGTCAATATTAATATACTTGGAAAATTAAGAGCCATGAAAGCCTAGTTATTGACCTTTTGTTGGGACCTTTCTATGAGGTCTTCCCAGTTAGTTGCCTGAGTATGATACATAACAAGAGGTGCCCCCAAATACTTGGATGGAAAAAGGCTTATATTAAATCCAATACTTTGAGTTAGCCTAAGCTGAATAATCTCTCGGCAGTTGAAAAAAAATATATTCATTTTGTCCTTGTTTGCAACTGTTCCCTAGGCATTCGTGAAGATCTATAGAATTTTACTCATCATTTTCACTTATTTTCAAGTGGTTATCCCAAAGAGGGTCACATCATCAACAAACTATTGATGAGAAATAGGGATATCAACACCATATATATGTCTGATATTGAACATGCTCTCTGGAACATTCGCTTAAGTCCTTCCATTGCTTATCTAAAGATAAATAGAGATAATGGGTTACCTTTCCTCAAACCTATAGAAGGGGTAAAAGTAGACGAAGGTGGTCCATTAGTAAAGATATAAAAGAACATTGAAGATATAAGAGATGACACCCATAATATCCACTACTTTGAAAAACCATAAACTTGCAGGACCCAAAACAAGTATATCCAACTTATTCGATCATAAGCCTTAGATAAGTCGAGTTTAATAATTATACTTGGATGTTCGAACACCCTCAAATAATGAATGACCTCTTGTGCCACAATGATTCCATCTGCAATCTGTACTCCCCCGACCCCCCCCCCCCCCCCCTCTCTCCCCACAAAACCAGTTTGGTTGGGAGATATTAAAAGTGGGAGCAATGGTTTCAACCGATTGAAAAATATTGTTGAGAAAATATTGTATAACACATTGCATAAAGAAATAGGTTGAAATACATTAGGATTCTTTGAGAGACCTTCTTTTGGGATGAGTGGGAAAAAAATTGTGTTGAGTGCTTCATGAATTGACTTGATTTGTCGAGATTCTTCTACTAGGTCATGGATTTCCTTATAGAGGAAACCCCAACATGCCTGATAGAAATTTAAAGTAAATTTGTCAGGCCCCAGTGACTTATTCTTGGGCATACTCATAACCACTATTTTCACTCCTTGAAAGGTGATTGTTCGCATCAAATTCATATTGTGTTCACGATTGAGTATTCATGGGATATGTTGAAGAATTGTATTAATGGTTGGTTGCCTCTTGGAGGAATATTTATATGCAGTAAATTTGAACTATCTCTATGTTTATTTGTTTCCTAATTGCTGGACAGAATTAATAAATTAGGTTGAATGATCAATTGACTACTTCATTTTCTCTTCAGGAATGGGTTGTTGCTAGTTGTTTTACAACACCTTATATATATAAATAAAGGATACTTGTCTAAATTTCATAATTAGATGTAGTTAAGTTGGCCTAACTAGTATTTATTTGAAAAACAAATTCTTCCTCTTGAATGTTATCTTGTCTAGCTATAGTTATAAATGTTCTTATTGTTTTGATACTCGAGTGCGAATATGAGTTTTCCCCAGATTTATTAAATCTATTATGAATATGTCATAGTTTTTAAAGTTAACATATAGCTTTTAAAGTCAAAACTTGTTTGAAAGAGAAGAAACTAGAGTGAACTCCCTCACAATCTCCAAATGTTTGAACTCCTTCACAATCTCCAAATTTCTGAGCTGAATATAAATTATTGCTTCCAGATTGAAAAGCTAATTTATGTTTGGTTGTGTGTAAAGATGTAGGCAGTTTGATGCGTGCATATTGGGATGGATTTGATACTTGTTAAGCCTATAGGTTTGTCTATTTTGAAATAGGTTTTCATGTGCTTAATTTAATTATCAATAATTATTATATGGATGACAAGGACTTAACCTCCACGGAATATTTTAGAAATTTACGCAAATTAAATATTGAGATTTATTTCCAACGTTGTTACACTATTTTTGTCTTTTTAATAAATTTATTGATTAATTAAAAAAGAAAAGAAAATGTCATATGAACAAGTGTGATATGAAGTGACTTGTGGTTTTTTTGGTATGTGGTATTGATAAGCCATAATATTGGCCCCTAATATTGTAACAAAGCATATTTACATATTAAACATTTTCATGGTAAAGTGGGAGTAAATCTCCATGATTAAGAATCTAGTTGTTTGTTTTTTTTTAATCCCTATCTTTTTAGCTTATATGTTTTTTTTTTTTTTACAATTAATAATAATAATAATAATTTAAAATAAAGTAATAATTTAGTTAGTTTTTATGATTTTTTTTTTTTTTTAAAGTATCGAGTAAGTGTTTTGATGTTCACCAACCATTATGCTTACTATGAATATGTCTATCCATTTATCAATGATTTAATTTATATGACTACACTAATATATATTATGTATAAAAAACTCTAGAAACTCTTATCACCCTTACACCATTGAACATGCAAATAAAAAATATGTATAGTTTGAAATGAATTAGTTGATAGTAACTCTGAACGAATCATGTTATAAATGGATTCTTGGATGTGATTTGTGTGCTATATTGCAATCTTACCTATGAAATCTTATCATCCTTACGCCATTGAACATGCAAATAAAAAATATGTATAGTTTGAAATGAATTAGTTGATAGTAACTCTGAATGGATCGTGTTATAAATGGATTCTTGGATGTGATTTGTATATTGCAATCTCACCTCTGAAATGAGAAGTCCATTGTATATGGAATGCAATTAAAAATTGATTTGGAAAATATCTTTTTATTTTTTTTGGAATGATAATGAAATCAAATTATAGTAATTAGTTTATATTTAAATGATCATTTTTATATTTAATTATAAATTTTGGAATATTTTAAAAATAAAATATACATAAATAAAATTAATTATTTATTGTTTTTATTCCAATCAATTGTACATTATAAATTTAGAAATGGAATAAAGCAAATTCAATTATTAAACTTTCTCATAATTTTAAAATATTTCAAAAAAAAAAACAAAATTTGATTAATTCACTTTGTTATACTTATTCAATTTTCAAAATATTTCGAAATCTCATATTCAATATATGATTAAGTTATTTAGACTTTCAAAATTTTAATAGTGATTTTTTTTTAAATAATTAAAACAATATTCTTTGATGGTGTTATTGGAAGCAATGTTGGGTCACTAGATGTATTCAATATTAAAAATATTTCGAAATCTCATATTCAATATATGATTAGGTTATTTAGACTTTCAATATTTTAATAGTAATTTTTTGTTTTAATAATTAAAACAATATTCTTTGATGGTGTTATTGGAAGCAATGTTGGGCATTACATGTATATGTTTTTCTAGGATGAAATATTGCTTTTTTATTTCTTTTTTGTTTTTTAACACGTCATCAGAATACCGAGAACTAGTAGACATTTGACCAGCACTCAAGTATTCCAACATTTGTGCCATTTGACATGGTTGACACATTTGAACTTTGGAAATTCAGATGTCTATACATCATTACCATAAAGTCAAGTCTAACGAGCATTGACACTTGAGAGTATTTTATAGCTTTCATGTTGTGTCTTCATAGGGGTGGGTTGTCATTCAAGAAATAAAATCCTAACAATTAACGATATTTACGGAAAATGCAATCATTGTTTGATGACACCTTCGGACATTAGTTAGTTGTCTTCCCAGAGTTGAAATTCCAACGGCCAATGACCTTTGAGGAGCATGAAATAATTGCCATTTAATGCTTTTAAACACGGTTAGTCATTGTTGATGTGGAAAAACATGATATCCACAAGGTCATCGAAGCTATTAACCTTGCCATGTGGCAGTCCAAAATATATATATATACATATATATATATATATATATATAATTATTTATTAGTGATCTTTATTTTGAGAGGTAGGATAAATTGAATAACCAAAAGTTTCTATTACATAAACAATTTAGGATGACAAAATAAGAAATAAGAGAAGCAAGATTAGAGTAAAGTAACCCTCATGGAATAGAAAATTCCACTTAAAAAAATAAATTTGTCTCCAAATCATGTTGCAATAAGCCTCCAACACTTAAAGCATAAAAATAATGATAATCCAATATGAGTCATGATAATCTTTAAATGGATGTGTAAGCCCATCCTCAATATACAAGCCTCAATTGTCACATACCCAACTTCCTATGAACTTTGTTGAGTGTATGAGGTATTAAATTTTCACTTTTCTCATGCAACTCAAAACTCTTTTTTTGATATTGACATCATTTTATTGATCAAAATCTTTTTGATGGTATAAACTTTAATGAAGTCCAAGTTCTAATCATTCAAATATATTTATTTAAAAATTTTCACCCTTGGTGCCATGTCAGCAGTCTGAGCAACTACCACATAGTAGATGACATTGGCACTATTGTTTATGCCATAAGGGGGTGACACTAGGACAACACCAAGGCCACCTTGCTACCATGTCATTCATTGGTCCACCTTGCTACCATGTCATCCATTGGCCCAATTAATGTATATTTGAACGAGGAGGATAACAGTTTAATTTATAAAGACATGTAAATATTTATAATCCATTGTTATTAAATAATAAACAAACCCTATGGGAAAATAGAACTCATGGGTGGACATAATCCACATGCCATTTTCCAAAGTGTTAAAAGGTTTCAATGGTCATCCGGAGAATTTACCATTTTTCCATAGTTCAACCCAAAATATTTCTCCGGTAGGTAGTGGCATCAAGATTCTAGCTTGTCATTGACCATTGATGGGTATATACCTCAACCTTTCCATCGAATACTAATGGGTAAATGCCTCAACCTTTTTGTTGATTGCATACAGCTAAATACCTTTCCATAAACAAGGGGGTCTCATACACCAACTTGGTGTCGTGACCTTAAAATTACATTATATTATTATTATTATTATTGATAATGGATGGACTCATGTATGTAACTGTTAGGAACCATTCACCAAACCCATCTACAAAATTTGAAATGTAACTTTTAGAACTTTGACAAATTCACCGAACCCCTGGAGGACTTTTTATCCACTCGGAAAATTTAACTTGTGACTTTTAGAGACTTTGTCAAATTCGTATGGAAGTTTTGGCCATCTACAAAACTTAGCATGTAATTTTAGAGACTTTTTCAAATTCATTAAACCTCAATGGAATTTTTCCATCAACAAAATTTAACATGTAATGGACTTTCCTACCATCCACAAAATTTAACATGTAACTTTGTCAAATTAGCAAAACCTGGATGACAATTTTATAGACTGTGTCAAATTTGTCGAACCTCGATGGACATTTTGACAGTTAGAAAAAATTAACTTGTAATGGATTTTTCAACCCACACAATTTAATTTGTTTTCCTAATAAAATATTCACGAATTATCGATTGTTAATGGAATAGATTAAGTAATATCTACAACAAATCTAAAAAATATACATTTAACATTAAATAAGATTATCTCAATTGAGGAATTAAATCAAATTTACAAAGCATGATCTCTCCAACGAGCTCAAAAGTTCACAATTGGGTAAAATTCTAAATAAATATATGCATATAGATATTCCCATATACATAATGCATTAACGGAAAATTCTCTTCTGAAATGGATATTGCCAGAATTTTCCACATTCACTTAAGTAACAAGGTTTCTTCTCAGAATATATTAGCCCTAAAATTTAGCCTTGCTAAAAATTCATATGAACTGATATAATTGAAGTTTTAAATTCAATTCAAGGGGTTATTTATCTACCCCTTGCTTATCATGCACAACCATAACACATTGAATCATAGCCCACTCTACCCAACTAGAGTCCACTAAGCTCTTTTTAAGGATCTTGACAGGAAAAACTCATTTTTAGTGACCCCAAAACACACCAACATCATTCAATCCGTGATTAGTACTTTTCTAGGCACATTTGGGCACCCAAGACAGCTTAATCACCCATAATGATTTAGTCATCATTCCACTTGGACTGGTAGCATTCAACTAGCAAATTTCACTACTCAGGCACCCATGTGTATCTGTTCTTTCTAGGTGTCTCTATTTGTACATAAATAAATGAATTATAGTGTCAATGAATGTCTCACATGCCCTTTTATTTCATGGGTATTTGTCCCCTTCCATATTTTCTGTAATCAATGCAATGTGTTTTAGTATGGTCCCATATTTTCCTCAATGTCCCAAGCAATCTGCGGGTCAAATTCAAAATACAAGGATTTTATTCAACCCATTCCTTTCATGAAATTCTGCATCATTATTACATCTGGCACCCCAACTTCCATATTTATGATGGTGATTTTTCCAACTACCCATTCGTTCAAAATCAATTGATTCTCAGGCAGGACGGAAAAGGCTCAGATTTAAATTTGAATTTCATGGCAAGGCTTTAGTAAGAAAATTCTTGTAATACCCTCATCATTTTCCACTCATGGTATCATAGATTGTATTAGTTCTCCTATGCTTATAATCAATTGTGTCAACATTTATATTGCATATACATTGTTCCTAGATTTATTCAATTCATTCTATTTGTTGCAATGGTGGGGCATCCATGTCGACATATGCTATAAAATTCCATCGACATAATTTATTTGAATTAATTTGTGTTGCAATCACACACCCTTTATGCTCAGGAATCCCCTTATCTACTAAAAAATCCCTCAAGAAAGCCTTCTTGCCAAGGTTTTCTTGCATAGGAAAGTTATAGAGACTTATAGATTCTTATGGTTAAGACATCCATCTAGATTTCCCTAACATACAAAACACATTTCGTGTACATGACTAATGGAGATTAAGGCATCCCATAAGGTTCTAGTGTCACCATAATGGCTTTGTTCCAATACTATCAATCTCAACTGCCTTCATTTATCCTTCCTAGATAGATCTTTCATTCCACATGTTATCCATGATAACACTTAGAAATATTTTTTGAGTCAATTGGTCAAATTAGCTAGGGTTATAAATTTTCTCAAAATAAAATCACATGTACAAAATTAAATTTGGTAATATAGTCAATTTGTAGGGTCAATTTGAGTTTAAATGGGGTCTATCATGGAAGTTAAAATCCAAATTTTCATGTGTCGGACTTATTTGGTCATGATTGGCATGTAGACAGTTTCGCAGAATTCGTAGCAAGTTCAGTTACGAATTTTGGAAATACTATGAGGGGGGTGAATCAATATTTCTTTTCAATTGTTATTATAACCAATTAGATTCTACACAAAAAATAGAGAAATGAATAATTTATTATATAAGGAAGGATATGATCCTTTTATAAATCAATGAGTACAATAATCTTTAAGGTCACCAACCCTTCAAAATTCTAGGCTCCAACCTGTTGCCAAGCACCAACTTGGACTTTGGTGAGGCTCTGGCCTCTAGGGCTTTGAACTTATCCTTTCCAATGCTCCAACCTTGTGTTTAGTGGCTCCTACCCCAAGGACACCAATCCTTCTTATCTTCTTTTGATATTCAATTTCAAAGGTGCTCCACTATCCAAAGTGTTCATTGTTCTTTGTTCAGATTCTGCACCATCAATTTATCATCTTGTACCATTAATCTGCACTATTCTGCATCACATAAACTGTACCATGTTATATCAATACTTTTGCACCATGTTGCACCAAAACTTCAACACCTCACTGTACAAGAAATTGATCACACTATACAGGAAAACAGGGTATACCCAGACTACAAAGAAAGATTACTTTCCAAGGTGGTTGCAATCTATAGCAATTCAAAGAGGTTGACACATGACCAAGATAAAAATGAACTGTTGTTGTGAGTATTGAACCACTGCTTCACAGTAAGATAACACGGATCTGAACATATGTATGTCTACAAAGGATACCGAGCTTTAGGTCTATTGAAGTTGTAGGTACTTAGTATGAGTTCTTAACCTTGCAATAGGTCTGGAAATGAGTGATAGTCTAAACCTGTCGAAGGCAGGTCAGAAGCACTGCTTACCAGGTTTATGCAACAGATTATGTCCACAGATTAGGGCCGCAATACAGAACATATATATATATATATATATATATATATATATATATATATATATATATATATATATAAGTGTGTAGATAATACAGTTTTTGTTGAAGAGGATCCGAACTCTTTTATCATATAAAAAATCCCCTGAGATACTTGTCTTATTAATCCATGTTTACAGGTGTAAAGGTGTAGTTTTTGTTACAAAATTATACCCAAGAATGGATCTTCAACTCGGTGCTTTCTGCCTCCTTTAGTTCACGAGATGTGAGCCCTTTTCTTGTGCTCTGATGTCTTAACCGAACTCCCCACTTCAAACTGGAAATTTGAAGCACCTTTTTATACGAGTTGGTCATACAAATGATGAGGTCGACTAGGATAACTAGGCATAGGTCGGCTTGGGTAACATATATGATATACTATCCTAAAAAATTGAGTTCATGAGGCACAATACTTCCTAAGGTTTTGCAAATGGGGTAGTGACCTAAGTGGGCTTGATTGTGGGGAAAAACCCATAGTTAAGCGCGCTTGAGCCAGAGGAGTTCTGGGATGGGTGACCTCCTGGGAAGTCTTGGTTACTGGGTGCAAGCCCTGGAAGTGATGATTGACGCTATGTGATTCATTTCACTAGTTTCAATCCCACTTCTTCACCCATGTGAGCATCACTTAATGCAATGAGTGCTAAGTGGACTATTCAAAAATCATGAGAAATTAGTCAGTTACGACTACCACTCATGGGAATGGTCATAGATGAATGACTTACTTAACGCACTCGAATCCCAAAAATGATATCTAATATAATGCACTGTGGAAACCCCTAATCCTTAAAATTCGAGTTCTCTTAGACTATTTGGAGTTAGGAGGCAAGTGATGGCTCATTAGAAATCTACAATTATACTCTATAGGATGGTGAAGGTCTCATAGAGAAATTATGCCTCTAAGGTAGTGAAAAAATATTTTAAATGTGACTGGTCATTTAGTGCTGCAGAAATGGAGGTAGGGAAGAATAGGGTTATAATTTCATTGTCAAATTCATTGATTTACCATGCCATAGTGATATGTCAATAATCATATGAGGCATTGTGTCATCATGAAGTATTCCATCATCCATATCACCAAAGGGTATGGTCATTCATCATTATTTATCAAGGTACGAGACCAACATTTCTTCATTATCATCTAGCATCCTATTGTCATATTGACATCAATGACAACCTAGATTAACAATCTCCCCATTTGTCATTGATGGAAATATTCCACCTTTTTATCCCCCTTTGACATCAATGGAAAATGGGATGCCAATGTACTCCCCATGTCATGTTTCTCCCCCTGTTACGTTACTCCTTTGTTTGGTTTCGTTTTAATCTAATGCAAGAGAAATAACCCCCATATTTTGGCGAAGATATTCAAATTCTTCTCGCGGAAGAGGTTTTGTAAATATATCTAAAATTTTCTCCTTTTTATTATCATAATCCAACTTAATATTATGTTCAGCGACTTGTTCACAGAGAAAGTGGTATTTGATTGGAATATGTTTGGTCTTTGAGTGCATCACCGTATTTTTTGAAAGACTAATGCCACTAATGTTATCACAAAAAATAGTGATTGGTTACTTAGTTTCTATGTTGACATCCTTCAAAGCTTCCTTCATCCATAGTATTTGTGTACAAAAATCAGTAGCAGCTATATATTCGTCTTCAGTTGTAGAAAGAGATATAGACGATTTCTTCTTATTGAGCCAAGATACAAGAAAATTTCCCATAAAGACTGCATTTCCACTTGTACTTTTTCGATCATCCACGCTTCCAGCCCAATCAGCATCAAAGTAAGTTGTTACAGTAAGATTTTAGTTCTTGGGGTACCAAATACCAAAATCAGTACTTCCTTTCAAATATCTAAGTATTCTTTTCACAACTGCTAGATGAGGTTGTTTAGGACTTGATTGAAATCTTGCCACCATTCCAATTGCTTGCATAATGTTTGGTCTTGTGGTAGTTAAGTATAGGAGAGCTCCAATAATTGACTTGTAAAGAGTTGCATCGATGAGAGAGGAATCATCGTATTTGCTTAATTTACAATCTGTGGTCATTGGTGTGCTCATAGGGGCACAATCTTCCGTCCCATATCTCTTGATCATGTCTTTAAGATATTTTGCTTGAGATATAAATATGCCTGCAGTGGTTTGAGATATTTGTAGCCGAAGAAAATAATATAACTCACCAATCATTGACATTTCGAATCTTTTGGACATATTTAGAGAAAATTCATGGCTCATCCCATCATCATTTCTCGTAAATATTAGATCATCAACGTTTACAAGAGTGATCAAAAATTTATCCTTGTCTATATTCATGTAGATATTTCTTCTTGCTACTCCCTTTTTGAAACCTTCAAGTTGCAGATAGTGATCCAAATTTGCATACCAAGCTCTAGGGGCTTGTTTCAATCCATACAAGTCCTTCCCTTCAGCTAGATCAAATCCTTCTGATTGCTCCATGTAAACTTCTTCCTTGAGGTCTCCATTCAAAAATGTTGATTTTACATCCATTTGATAGACCTTGAATCCTTTTGAGCAAGTAAATTCCAAAAACATTCTTATAGCTTCCAAACGTGCTACTGGAGCAAAATTTTATTCAAAGTCAATTCCTTCAATTTGTGAGTATCATTTGCAAACAAGTCTAGCTTTATTTCTGATAATTTGTCCATCCTCATTCATCTTGTTTTTGAATACCCATTTTGTTCCAATTATATTTTTATCTTCTGGACGAGGTACTAGCTCCAAGTCTCATTCTTTTCGATTTGAGACATTTCTTCTTCCATGGCATTTATCCAATGAGGATATTTACTTGCTTGAGAAAAAATTTCAGGTTCTATTAGAGATAAGAGAGCAACATCATTTTTTCTTGGAGTGTTTATCATTCTTCTTCGAGTTTGAATTCCTTCATCTATATTACCGATAATATGTTCTTCTGGATGATGTTTTTGAAGGAATTTGATCTTAGAAGGAGTTTGTGAAGGTTCACTTTGAGGTTCTTCATCCTTTTCTTCTTTTTCGGGTTCTTCTTCGCTTTCTTCAAGGAAGGGCTCAACTTCATGATCTTCAATTTCATTTTCTGGAAGGGATTCATCGATCTTCACATCAATGCTTTCCACTATTTTCCGTAGATGACTATTGTAACATTTGTAAGCTTTTCTCCTAGTGGAATATCCAATAAATATTCCTTCGTCAACTCGAGAATAAAATTTTCTTGGTGAATCATCATTGATCTTTATGAATAATTTGCTTCCAAAAATCCTGAAATATTTTATTGATGTAGGTCTTCCTTTCCATAATTCTGAGTCTTTTCATTATTTGGTCTCAGTTTAGCTTGATTTAAGGTATAAACAGTTGTCCCGACTGCTTCTCTCCAAAATTTTGGCTACAAATCAGCTACTAATAGCATTGTCCTAGCCAAACCTTAAACGGTTTGGTTCCTTCTTTCAACTACTCCATTTTGCTTGGGTGTCCTAGTAGTGAAGAGTTCTCTTTCGATTCCATGCACTTTACAAAATTCATCAAATTATTTTGAGGTGAATTCTCCTCCTCTATCTGTTCTAAGACATTTGATGTTAGAATCTTTCTCATTTCAATGAGGAATTTAAGATTCTTAAGACATTCAAATGATTCGGATTTATATTTTGTGAAATATACCCACATAGTTCTAGTATAGTCATCAAAAAATAAAGCAAAATACCTTTCACCTTGAAGAGTTGGAGTTCTAGTTGGCCCACATAAATCTGCATGGATGATCTCCAGAGGCTTTGATGTTGAGAACTCTTTATTTTTGTGGTTGGCTCTAGTTTTATTTTCATGTTGGGATGGGCCACATACAACTTGATTTGGCTTGAACATATTTGGAATGTCCCTTACTGCATTAATTTTGTTGATATTGACCAAGTTATCAAAACTTTTATGCCCCAATCGCTTGTACCATAACCAACTTTCATCTGTATGACTCAAGTAACATTTATCTCCTTGGATTTTGTTGAGAATGTAAACATTATTTGGTGTTCTTACTCCTTTTGCCACAAGTTCTCCTGAGGATAAGACTCTTATTTCACAATTTTTAGTACTAAAGACAACATTATGTCCTTGGTCACAAATTTGGCTAACACTTAAGAGATTGTGTTTTATCCCTTCTACCAGCAAAGTATTTTGAGATTTTCCTTGTCCATTGACGAGGGTAGAAGTTCATTTTCCAGTGATTTTAGCATATCCACTTCCAAAGGATACATTTCCATTTTTCTTTTTCAATGAGACAAACTTCTTTTGGTCACGTGTCATATGTCTTGAGCATCCACTATCCACAAACCAATGATTTTCTTCACTATGAGCACATAGAGCTAGGCCACATTTATCCGTTTTGAAATTTACGCTTTTAGCTTCCTCTCTTTTGAGAGGTAAATTTTGTTGATTATGATCATAATTATTACATAATGAGAAAGTATTAGCCAAAGGATCAAAATAATTGTAAGTTTTGATTTTTCATTTCTATTTAGGACCACGTAGTTTGTTTGTTTGGTATTTCAATCTTGGTGCTTCATTCTTATGATCCTTGCAATGCTTAGCTTGATGGCCAAAGTTTTTACAATAGTAAAAATACCCAAGAAAGATAGTTTGGTACCTGTTGTAATAGCCATAACTTGAATCAAATATCTTCCTTGGAGTTGCTCTTCCTTCAATTCTTGGTTTTGAGATGGGCCTTTGTTCTTGGCGAGATGACTTTTCTTCTTTTGGATGGCAAGAAAGTATGTTGACATAACTCCTTGCATTATTATTTTTACTTGATGATTCTCCTTTGAAACCAATTCCAGATTTGTCATATTGAGCTTATTGTTTAAGAAGTATTCCCTTATTTTTGCTTCCTCCTTTCATTTTTTGAGAGAAATAGTCTTCTTTCATAAATTATCATTTTCTTCAATGGAACTTATTATTAATTTATCGATGTTTCCTTCGTCTTCCATTTATGAATCATCATCATTTGTGAATGCCATGAATAACACTTATTTGCTTCAAACATAGTCATTTTCCTCATCTAATTCATCATCACTTCCTTTGTGATGAGGGATATTTCTAGTTGATTTCTTCTTGATGACCACAAATTCATCTTCATCAGACTCATCTTGTTTGGAGAAGAAGTTCTTCTTATTAAAGCCTTTCTTTTGTACACCATCCTTTTAGAATCCTCTTCATCATCACTATCATGTTTATGAGGACATTTTTCAACATAATGGCCTATTCTTCCACATTTAAAACAAATAAGAGGGCACTTACCTTTTAGCTTAGATCCCTTATTTATTCTTCGTACAAATTGAGCTAATTCGATTTCAGCATCGGAGTCATCACTATTATTATTCCATCCTTTTCCTCCTTTTGTTCATTTTGAGGCTCTGAATGTTGCTTATTTGGAATTTGGAATTCCTTTCCTAATCTCATAGGCAATAATAATTCCATGAATTTCATCCATATTGAGAGTATATAGTTCCTTCATTTCCTATGGCACTTACTTTGGTGTCAAATCTGTTAAGAAGAGATCTCAATTTTTTTTTAACAATAGTGCTTTTTTCAACATTTTCTCCTAACTGTCTAAGAGCATTAACCACTTCAGCTACTCAGAGAAATTATGATGCTATATCTTCTTCGTCATCCATTTTTAGACTTTTGAATTGACTTCTATGAGTTGAAGCTTTGCCTTCTTAACTTTGCTTTCCCCATCATATAGGGAAATTGGCTTATCCCATACTTCTTTGGCCGAGTCACAATTCATGACTTTTGTGAATTCAGAGTCAGAGATTCCACTAGAGATGGAATTTAGAGCTTTGGCTTTATCAATGTAGGCTTTTCTTTCTTCTAAACTAGATGGAAAAGTGGAGGGAGATTTGTACCCATTCAAAACAGAATTTCACACTTCAGAACCAAGGGACATCAAATAGTAGGACAACCTCTTCTTGCAAAAACTAAAATTTGTTCCATCGAACATAGGCAGCTTCCCTGTCGCTTCTATGTTCTTAATTTTGTCTAAGAATCCTTCTTCCAGTTGTTAGGATGATAAAGAATCAATATTTATTTTCAATTGTTATTATAACTAGTTAGATTCTACACAAAAAATAGAGAAATGAATAATTTATTATAGAAAGAAGGATAATGATCCTTTTATAAATAAATGAGTACAATAATGTTTAAGGGCACCAACCCTTCAACCTTCCATGCTCCAACATGTTTCCAAGCACCAACTTGGACTTTGGTGGGGCTCTGACCTCTAGGGCTTCGAACCTATCCTTTCCAAGGCTCCAACCTTGCGTTTAGGGGATCCTACCCCAAGGACACCAATCCTTCTTATCTTCTTTTGATATTCAATTTCAAAGGTGCTCCATTTTCCAAAGTGTTCACTATTCTTTGTTTGGATTCTGCACCATCAATCTAGCATCATGTACCATTAATCTACACTATTCTAGATCACATAAACTGCACCATGTTATATCAATACTTTTGCACCATGCTGCACCAAAAATTCAACACCTCACTGTACAAGAAATTGATCACACTATATAGGAAATCAAGAGATACCCAGACCACAAAGAAAGATTGATTTCAAAGGTGATTTCAAGCTACAACAATTCAAAGAGGTTGACACGTGACCAAGATAAAACTGAACTGTTGTTGTGAGTATTGAACCTTTGCTTCACAGTAAGATAACATAGATCTGAACCTCGGTATGTCTGCAAAGGATACCGAGCTTGAGGTCTACTGAAGTTGTAGGTACTTGGTCTGAGTTATTAACCCTACAATAGGTCTGGAAATGAGTGATAGTCTGAACCTGTTGAAGGCAGGTCTGAAGCACTGCTTACCAGGTTTATGCAACAGATTATATCCACAGATTAGGGCCACAATACAGAACATATATATATATATATATATATATATATATATATATATATATAATACAGTTTTTGTTGAAGAGGATCTGAGCTCTCTTATCACATAAAAATTCCCCTGAGATACTTGTCTTAATAATCCACGTTTACAGGTGAAAAGGTGTAGTTTTTGTTACAAAAGTATACCCAAGAATGGATCTTCAACTCGGTTCTTTCTACCTCATTTAGTTCACAAGATGTGAACCCTTTTCTTGTGCTCTAATGTCTTAAATGAACTCCCCACTTCAAATTGGAAATTCGAAGCACCTTTTTCTACGAGTTGGTCATACAAATGATGAGGCCGACTAGCATAACTGGGCATAGGTCAGCTTCAGTAATAGATATGATATACTATCTTAAACATTCGAGTTCTCTTAAAATATTTGGATTTAGGAGGCAAGTTATGGCTCATTAGAAAGCTAAAATTATACTCTAGAGGATGGTGAAGGTCTCATAGAGAAATTCTGCCTCTAAGGTAGTGAAAAAATATTTTTAATGTGACTGGTCATTTAGTGGTGCAGAAATGGAGGTAGGGCGGAATAGGGTTATAATGTCATAGTCAAATTCATCGATTTACCATGCCATAGTGATATGTGAATAATAAAATGAAGCATCATGTCATCATGAAGTCTTCCATCATCCAGATCACCAAATGGCATGGTCGTTCATCATTATTTATCAAGGTACGAGATTGACACTTCATTGTCATGATCTAGCATCCTATTGTCATATTGACATCAATGAAAACCTAGATTAACAACGAAAACAGAGTATTTTCTACGAACGTTCCTGAAACTTTCGCAGCAAATTTGTCACATCTGCCACTTGTTTCGCTATTGAACTCTAAAGCGGTTACTAATGGTACGTTTTTTAAAAAAAATTGTGGGTAAGAGTCACGATGGATCATGGACATATGTTAGAGCTTACCTTTATCCATTGTCCCCAAACACTCACACCGTAAAGATCATTCTTAGCTCGTTCCTTTCACTTTGAGTTTGGTCTTGTTGTCATAGGAAATTATTTTACTGTCACAGGGAGTTCTAGCTATCATTAGGTAAACTTACAGGTGGAAAGAAGCTGCTCTCAACGTGTTACAACCATGGCACAAAAGAAGCAGTACAAAGGAGACTCAGTGAAGTTCCAAGGTTTTCACGACAGATTGCTAAGGATTTTGATGTAAATTTCACAAGAACAACTCTACCATTCCACAGGATGCTAAATCATGGCTACATGAAAACATGAATAAGTTACAGAGACACTTCAGAACCTTAGTGACTCAAATTTAAATGACTAATTCGAAGCTTGCTAAAAGAAATCTCAAAATCATTGCTGAGGTAGATGCTCCTTGAATGTCATGATAAAATCCTAAATTTTTTCCTAATCTATGTTTAATCAATATTTTTAGTAGTATACAGGCTTTTATAGGCTATTATAAATGACATGGAGATGGAAGAAACCATAAAAAGACAAAATCTCAGAAAGTTGACAATTTCGTAGCAACTCTCCATATTGAGGGTGAATATTTGCTACAGATTTGTTGTAGCTTTCCATGGAGGAAAATATAAGTTTAAACTTCAGAAATGTGAGAGCTCAAATCATGTGTTTAGCTTATAAACATCAAATAATATCCTAGAACTGTCAGAAAGATCAAAGAACTTGCAGAAAGGTGTTTTTTGGCATTTTCTACCAAACTGCCTATACTCTATTTTTTCCTGTGTAATGAAGTTTTTGATCAATTTTTGGGCAATCAAATAGTAAGGTAGTGGATAAAAAATAGGTCAGAGGTTTCCACACCAAAAATTTCAAGGAGGATAAATATTTTTGGGAAAACAGTCAAACGCGGAAATTCGGTAGCAAATTCAGTTATAAAAATAGAGTATTCACTACGAAAGTTATGGAAATGATTGTTTTAGTATTCAACTTTAAGCTCACTTTCTAACCAAATGGAAAGGAATTTTGGAAATATGAAGGAGGTTTTTGTTCATCAAGAGCTCATCTACAAAATCCTCTCTATTGGGTATGTGTTATATTCTTTCCACGACTAGTCACGCATGGGGGGGGGGGGGGGGGGGGGGGGGGTGGATCACGGGGGGGGGGGTGGCTCTCTGGCCACGTGCGCCAAAAACGCGACGGGGGGGTCACGGTGGCGGCCCACGCATCAAGTGCAGGCGGTGCCCGGCAGTGGACCTTATTTTCCGTTGACCGGTCCTTGTGGTTTTGTGCATGGGTTTGCACATGGTTTTGGGACATGATGGTTTTTGACCCCTGGTATTTTGTAGATCCGGTCAAGGGAACTACAGTTATGTTTTAATCCAGGGTTAATGGACTTGGATTTATGTATGCTTCAGCATGTATATATATGTGTTGTAACACTAAAAGGAATACAATGAAAAATCAAGTTGGTCATCCCGATTTTGGATCCACGGGAAAATATCTGTGTATATATGTTTTATGTTTTTATGTTCTCGCGATTATTTATTTCCTGTTTTTAAGATTCGTTTACAGATAATTTTTGTTCAGGGTTAAACCTATGCTCTCTTAGTTTTACACAACTATCAAGGTTTAGAAAATACACACTTATCTTTGAGGCCTATTTTTACTAGACAGATTTGTTGCATAAATTTTGACATTTGACTTGGGGAGACAACTCAGCAGGTCAACAAATCAGCATCCATGTGGCATCCAAATCGGCACATCAACTACCCAGCACATCAGCGGTTAGTTATATTTGATAAGGTTCATTAGCAGAAATTGTTGAGTTCATAAATGATGGGAGACTCCTTTTTGTATTCAAACTCTCTTGAAACAGAAATATCCCTATAAAGGCTCCATGTTTTGTAATTCAACTAGAATTAGGTCTCTTAGCTAAAGCAACAAGTCTAGCCCAAGTGGAAGATGATTGTAATGGAGGCCTCACTCTATATATGTGGAGATTTTTCACTTTGAGGGTTGATGAATGTTACAAGAGCCACTTTTGTAATCTTTTCTTCATGAGCTAATATACATTTTGCAGCAGATTATCTTTAAACCTGCGATTATTTTTTGTTTATGTGTTTTTTTATCTCCATATTGTGTATATTTTTATTAGTTTCATGGCAATTTGATCACTTGGAATTCATGTTAGATGCTCTAACTTCCTTCATTTGTTGTGTTTTACTATAAAAGTTCATGTTTAAGCCAATTTGCCTTAGCTTCCATGAACACAGTTTGTTTGTAATTGAATTTCCTTAGCTGGCTCCATGCCCAATGAAGGTTGTCAACACATTCTTTCACCTACATAATCACATGAAAAGTACAGAGTTAGCCATTTGATGTTTTAAGCTTTATACAAAAAATTTATAAGTAATTTTAGAGAGCCCTCTCAGACTCGAAGGGATAAATTTGAGTAAAAGTTGGTTTGAAATAGCTATGTTGGGTTTATGGTTGACACAACCCAACTTTTTCCAGCCCAGTGATAACATTTTGGTGTGTCTGTCGGGAGCGAAAGCTTTATCTTCCCCAGAGAAGAAATACAAAGATCAGCTCTGATTGTTGATGGTGAACAACATTTGGACATCAATAGGTTTTATATCTTTCACTTGGTGACTCCAGTGTCGAAGAATCCAAAGTTCAAAGTTTTCATGGTGACTCCACTCTTGCAAAGCGGATCTTGCAATAGAATTTGAGATGAAGGACACATGGCTCTTTCACTATTTCTTGGGATTTGAAATATGGAAAATAGATGAGGAGATATTTGTATCTCATGGAAAGTATGCCAATGATATTCTAAGGAAGTTCCACATGGAGGGAAACAAACCCATGGAGAATCCTCTAGAAAGAAACTGAAGGAAGAAGGATGCTACTTTGGGTGAAGTAGTGGATGCTACTATTTACAGGAAGCTTGTGGGTTCACTCATGTATTTAGTGAACACAATACCAAACATATTCTACGCAGTTAACAAAATTAGTCAAGCTATGGTTAACTCTACCAAGATATTTTGGAATGCAATCAAGCATGTGTTGAGATACCTCATAGGCACTACATAGTATGGATTATGGTACATACAGAAAAAGGGAGTGAAGCTTCAAGGCTTCACCTATGCAGATTGAGTAGGGAGTTCATTCGATAAGAATAGCACATCAGGGGGAATCTTCAACATAGGACCAGCAATAATTTCCTGGTACAATAGGAAATAAATATTAGTTTCACTCAGTTCAACAGAGGCAGAGTACATGGAGGCCAGTCAGGAATCATGTGAGGCCATCTGGATCAGCAAGATACTTGTTGGTTTTTTTGGTCGACATATGGATCCTACGATGATACATTGTGATAAACATAGTTGCACCAGACTCTCATTTAATCTAGTTTTTCATGACAGGTCCAAGAATATTGATATTTGGTATCACCATCTTAGAGATTGTGTGCAGAAGCGGATTATTTCATTATATTAAATTCCCACAGAGGAGCAGGATGCAGACATCTTGAAGAAGGCGTTAGAAAGAAGAAAATTTGAATTGCACAGAGACACGGTCATGGTAGAATATAATCCCTTTCTTGTTGAGAGGGAGTGTTGAAATGACACCAAGAAATGGCACCCAAGGGGGATTCTAATTGAATTTTCCATTAATTAAATTGGAAGAGAAATTGTAATTTCATCTCATGACAACTTGTATTAGTTAACTAATTCAGGAAGACTTAGTTAGCGTAGGAAATTCGAGTTGAGGGTGAGAGAGGAGGCATGTAGAGTTCTCCCATGATTTTAGGGAGTCGAGTTACATTTATTTGTGAGTTTTAATTAGTTAACTCAATTAATTGAGTTAGAATTAGTTTAACTAGTTCTAACTGAGAGATGAGCTAGTGAGAGGTCCAGTAAATTAAATATAATTTAATTCACAAGTAGTGATCAACCAATTAACTGAAAATTCACTATAAATAGTTGTTGCATGTAAGTTCTAAGGAAGTCCCAATTGAGACTGAGGTTAAAGGGAAGATAATTATTAGTTGTATAATTAGAAAATTGTACAGGTCATGTATAGAGTCATCAGAAATCCTTTGATGAATTTCACAATCAATTCTTGGGAATTTCCTATTTAATAGGGCGAAAATTCCTCCAGGAATGCGTGAGCAAGGTTGGTCAAATAGAGGATGAGAATTGGTTAAGTATTTACCTTTTTTCCTAGATCATAGTGAGACGATCAACAAAGTGCAGAAGTTTCTCGGTGAAAGAAAAGCAGTGTATTGTTTCATGGTCTTGACTTTATACAATATACAGATAGAGGGGTTTTGAGCAGTTGATTTCCCAAGATACATCTTGTGTTGTGCGATTGATTATTTCTTTCTCTTACTTGTTATGTGATTGTGCGATCATATTTGGTTTCCACAAATTGTAGAAGGACTCAGTATTTTGTCTTAGTACATTAAAATATCAGATTGAATCTCTTGGATAGATTTTCTACACTAATGGATAAAAAGGTTTTCAGAGATTATAATAAAAACAATACTAAACTTCAATGTTATAATTCTTTCTAATACTTCTTCTTTAATTAATCATACTTCATGTTAATGACGAGAGCTTCTAATATGAAGACAATCAGAGTATTACCCAAAAAAATAAGCTAAAAAAATCGATATTTACATATTTACAGCAGGACAAGTTTTTCAAGAAAAATATTTTTTAAGAACTAGCCCATTAATAGGAAGAGCATCCCTCTTTCCTTGTAAATCTTGAAGGATAAAGGTTGATGAGCCTAGTTTCTCAATGATTTGAAATGGGTTGAGCCACAATCTTCGAAACTTTGTGTGTTTTCCTTTTTCTTCGTGGGCTTTATCCCATTTTAGAACTAAATCGCCAATTTCAAAAAATTTATTGTTTATTGAACTCGCATCAAACCAAGGTTTGACCAATTTTTTATGTTTCATATGAGTTTGTTTGGCTTTATCTCTCTCCTCCTCTAGATTTAGAATTTGAGACATTCTTAGTTGTAAATCAGAGAAAGGTTTTTCTTCTATGGATTGAACTAGGGAAAATGAGGGAAGAGCTAAATTGTGAGGTAAAATTGCTTCTTTCCCGTATAACAATTGGTAAGGGGAAGTTCCTAATGAAGCCTTATGAGTAATTCTGTCAACCCATAGAGAAAATATTATAACTTTATGCCAATTATTTTGTTTTCCATCAATGATTCTCTTTATTATTCTTAAGATATTTTTGTTGGTAGATTGTGCCAATCCATTCCCTTGTGGATAATAGTTAGAAGAATATTTGAGTTCAAAACCTCTCTTGAGAGAAAATTCAGCAATAAAATTTCCAGAAAAATAATATGCATTATAAAAAATAATAGCATTAGGCAAGCCAAATATGGTAATTATATGTCGATCAATGAAATCCATAACATTTTCAGAATTGACTACCTTCAAAGGAATTCCTTCCACCCACCTGGTAAAATCATCTGTAGCAGTTAATATGTACCTCTGTTGTTTAGAAGAGTCAAGAAAAATCTCACCTATAACATCCAATCCCCATTGTTCAAATGGTTGTTCAATATTGACTGGTTGTAAGGGTAAGGCTGGTCTTTTCTCTCTTCCGGAAGTTGTTTGATAGACTTTGCACTTTCTTACATAAGAATAAGTATCTTTGAACAAATTAGGCCAGTAATATCCAGCATGAAGTATTTTGTGAGTAGTAGTATCCCCATTGTAATGTCCTCTAGCTGGTCCATCATGCATTTCCTGCAAGACCAATTCAACTTCAGGTTTCTCAAGACATCTAAGTAAAACATAGTCATAATTTCTTATGAATAAGACATTATCAACAAGTTGATACTGATTAGATTTAAACCTAAAATATATTTTAATTTTGTAATTGAGTTCTATTGGAGCATGACATTTTTAAAATAATAAATTAAATTGACATATTGATATTCAGTGTTAATAGGGCATACCTCTAAAATTTGGGCATTGTTACCTAAATCTTATTTGGTTGAACTTTCAAGAGCTAAAATTATTAACTTGAAAAAACCTTGACCTTTGAATATATTAGTTGGCTTTATTTCCAAATCATATTCTTGTAAAGTAGTATCCCAATTATCCCTTTTTTCTCCTAATTATTTCTGAATAAGTAATTTCCCAATAGCTGGGAAAGGAACAATTACTTTTGTATGTGATTTCAGGAGAAAGGGTCTAAAATGCTTTATTGACCTAAAAAATGCAAAATCGTATTTCTCCACATCAAAATCATTTAACTTGGCCCCTTGTAAATTAGAACTAAAGAAGGAAATGGGGGCTTCAATTTCCTCTTCATTTATTTGAGTTAAAACTGTTGCATAAGAATTTTCAGAAGCAAAGGTATATAAAACAATTTTTTTAGAAAAAATAGGAGTTGACAATGATGGAGCATCTACAATGGCTTTCTTTATTGATTCAAGATAATATTTCTCAATTTTCCCCCATTTATAGATTGATTTCTTCTTTATCATGGTCTGCAAAGGTAAAAGAATTTATGAAAAACCAGGAACAATTCGTTTGACAAAATTTATCTGACCAAGAAAGGATTGCATGGATTTTTTGTTGTGAGGTAAAGGGATTTCTGATATTGATTTTATTCTTTCAAGATCAATACAAATTCCTTCCTTGGAAACAATAAAGCATAGAAGCTTACCTTCACTAAGAGAAAATAACAACTTCTTAGGATTCAAAGACATTTTGAACCTTCTACATCTTTCAAAGATTTGTTTTAGATCATGAAGATGATTAATCCTCTTTTTTGAATAGATTGTAATGTCGTCTAAGTACACTACAACAAATTTATTGATCAAACCTTTGAAACAATGTCCATTACTCTTTGAAATGTAGCTCCTACATTGATCAATCTAAAAGGCGTCTTCTGGTAAGCATATGTTCTTCATTTGGTTCTGAATGTAGTTTTTCAGTCTATCCTCAGGATGCACAAGGATTTTGGTTATAGCCTGGAAAACCATCTAAAAATGACATTAGTTCTAAACCTACAACAGATTGTAAAATTTGTTCCATCCGAGGCAAGGGGAAGTTATCCTTTTCACATGCTTTATTTAAGTTCCTAAAATATATGCAAATTCTAATGTATCCATTCTTTTTTCTGATTGGCAGAAGATTAGAAACCCACTTAGAATGTCTAACCAGAAAAATGATTTTGGCTTTGAGTAGCTTATCTAACTCGGTCTTAATTTGAGCTTCTAGATTGGGGTGAATCTTTCTAAGTTTTTTTTGGATTGGTTTAACATTTGGAAACATAGGTATGGTGTGCTAAATTATAGATGTATCATAGGTTTTAAGATCATCGTAACTCCAAGAAAATACATCCTTGTATCTTTTTAACAAATGGATAAAATCATATTTTTCATCTAGTGTAAGACCAAGGCCTAAATTGATTTTTTGGGGTTTATGATCATATCCTAGGTTAAGCAATTCAAATCTTAAGGCAGAGATTTAAAGTTTACAATTGGTTACCTTTTATAATATGTATTTTAAATCATATAAGTCTTCTAGTTTTACTATAGGTTTAGGAAAATTGTTCTCTTTAGAATACTTGTTTTGCTGCCTATCATGCTCATCTTCATCAATGATTTGATCAGAATAAGACCCTTCAGAAGTTAAAAAACTTAGGATTTCAATGCCATCATTAAAGACACGACAATTGGTTATGTTATTTAGAATGGAGGGGTGGAAAATTAACTCAATTGAAAATCTATCAAGACTAAAATCTTCATGTGGGATGAGCCTTGAAGCAACATTGGCTAGGAGATCAACACTAACATTCTGTAATATTGAGATCAAAACTATATTGAATGCAATGAAATGAGAATTTAGATCTCATAATGTTCTTGACTTGTTTTATGACAATCTCTGAATCACCAAAAACTTCAAGGTACTTCACATCAAGACTAATGGCCTTTTGTAACAGAAACTAACATAAAATAAGACATGAAAATGTCTCCACCCTAAGAGCTTACCCATCTGTGTATATTTGGGAAGGGATGTACAAAGACAAAGCCTTTGAATGAAAAAAACAGTGTTAGTGATATCCATGGTAAGATAGGTGTACCACTAGGAAAATTCCTTAAACAACCCAAGAAACTCAAGAATCATGAGCTCATGAATGATCTCTAACTGTGTTTCAAAAAATATTCCGCCTGCCACCAATCCTCCATGACAGAGCCTCCCCATCTCAGATGACAAAGAATTAAAATTGGTGCCAAAGGGAATTTCATACCCAGTTCCAAATGCACCCATCTACGCACATTTAAGCCGACAGGACCATAGTAGTTGATCCTAGGGTTGTAAACGGTGATGGTGCTACACGAGGAACAAAGGATGACAGATGGAGGGTATGACTCACAAACCAAGGCTCGCCACCCCGTTTCCCATAATTTTTCTCATCATGTTAATCATGCAGCCTGACCAAAAAAAATAGTTGTAAAACCACTGCCATCAGGGACGCTATCCTTTACTGATAATTTATCGTATTCCATGAAAGCCCTAAGTCCATGTATGTTGTCCCTACATGATGCAACAACCCATTACTCATCAAAAGCCAGTTGTTTCTATATGTTACCCCAATTTTCCAATGTGTATGTTACCTTATTGCCTTCCCTCCGCGTGTGTTGAGGAATAATATAGGAAATTTTTAATAGTAAATTTTTGATGTTGGTGACCATATCCCTGAGGTGCCAATTTTGGATCAATCTAACCGTTGGGTATCTTACGTACACATTTTATTACAAGCTGAGAGCCTCCATGAACCTGAATTATACAATATCCTTCTCTGACAATGATTTGTAGAACTTTCTCAAGTGCCAGAAACTTTGTGATGTTACTTGTTGTGACACAACAGGAGAAATAAAAGACATGCAAAGGGTTAGAGTTTTCGTCCCTGATGATCCCATCATAACCTGCCGCTCCAGGATTTCCAATAGAAGCTCCATCAAAACTCAACTTGATGAATTCTCTTGGAGGTGGTGTAAATTAAATCTCACTTGAGGGATTAGATCTCCGGTGAAGAGGTGGAGAGGCAATAGACATCAAAGGATGGAGATTGAGGATTTTTAAAATATGTTCCTCTGATCCATCCAACTTCCAATCCTTGGAAGAAAAATGTGAGATCAACATGGTTTCTCGAATGTTAAGGAGAATGATTTATTTTAACAAAGACAGAGTTCGTTTTTTCATTTCAAAAACTCTCAAATTCTCCCTCCTTCCACAAGTTCAGGAGAGTAAAACCTAGAGTTAAATTCCATGCTCTTAAGACAATAGGACTTTTAAATTGACGACCAAACCATTGTTCCATCCAGTTTTTGACATTGATCGATATGGGTAGGTTGCATCTGAAGATTTATGGGATGAGTTCCCAAATACTTTTGGCAAAGAGACATGTAATAAAAATATGATATGTTGATTCTTTTGCTTGAGAACATAATAGATAGATAGACGACCCCTCATAAATCTTTTTTCGAAGGCGATCCCAAGTGAGTGCACGTCCCAAAGCTATCAGTCAAATGAAAGTTGAGATTTTTGGCAACCATGGGCCTTCCCACAACCAGTTTCATATATTTTCCTTATCATGTAGTTGCCACCCTGCAAGCAAAGAATATGATTATTTCAATGAGAATTCTCTTGATGATTTTTGACCCCAACGAAGAATGTCCTGTTGTTAGGAGACATATTTTCCTATTGTCAAGTATCTCTTGAAACTCCTCCCATGGGTGAAGGTCATTGGTATGGGTCCAGTCTCTTTTATCCTTCCACTATCTCCAGTATTGATTCTCATCTAATGGTTTCCTAAAATATACTAGCTTATGATCCCCCAGACCCTTTGATAGAGTTTTAATTGATTGGAGCCTATGGTTCTCCGCAATTAGGGATGTTGCTTCTAGGAATCCTCCGAGAAGGATTCTATCGTCCCCGCTTTGACCTCCCAAAATGCATAAATTCTGATAAGATACTGATATTGGAGCCTTGGATTTCGCCTTCAAATTGTAATCGCTCCTCTTGTGTATGCAATGGTAAATACTTTCTGAGCCAAATTTGTTTCTAGAGTTATGGCCCTCCCTGAATCCATGGCCACCATAGTTTTATACCATGAGAAATATTGATCAGTTGAGGTTCGCAGAGACCCAGTTTCCCAATCAATCTTGGTGTAGTCAATTTATTCCATCCTACAAGAGCCCACTTTTGTGTTTTAGCTGCACCTCCCCAAAAAATTTACTCCAAATAGATCAGAGGCATTGGAAAACTGTATTTGGGATAGGAATTACCACTAGTTGATAGTTTTGGATTGCTTGTAATATTGTTTTGGTCAATATTAATATACTTGGAAAATTAAGAGCCATGAAAGCCTAGTTACTGACCTTTTTTTGGGTCCTTTCTATGAGGTCTTCCCAGTTAGTTTCCTGATTATGATACATAACAAGAGGTGCCCCCAAATACTTGGATGAAAAAAGGCTTATATTAAATCCAATACTTTGAGTTAGCCTAAGTTGAATAATCTCTCGGCAGTTGAAAAAAAAAAAAAAAATCATTTTGTCCTTGTTTGCAACTGTTCCCTAGGCATTCGTGAAGATCTATAGAATTTAACTCATTATTTTCACTTATTTCCAAGTGGTTATCCCAAAGAGGATCACATCGTCAACAAAATATTGATGAGAAATAGGGATATCAACACCATATAAACGAAGACCATATATATGTTTGATGTTGAACATGCTCTCTGGAACATTCGCCTAAGTCCTTACATTGCTTATATAAAGAGAAACAGAGATAATGGGTCACCTTTCCTCAAACCTCTAGAAGGGGTAAAAGTAGACGAAGGTGGTCCATTAATCAAGATAGAAAATAACATTGAAGATATAAGAGATGACACCCATAATATCCACTACTTTGAAAAACCATATTCTTGTAGGACCCGAAACAAGTATATCCAACTTATTCGATCATAAGCCTTAGATAAGTCAAGTTTAATAATTATACTTGGATGTTCCAACACCCTCAAAGAATAAATGACATCTTGTGCTGCAATGATTCCATCTGCAATCTGTTGCCCCCACCCGCCATCCCCCACCCCCCTCCCCCCAAAAAAGCAGTTTGGTTGGGAGATATTAAAAGTGGGAGCAATGGTTTCAATCGATTGACAACTATTGTTGAGATAATATTGTATAACACATTGCATAAAGAAATAGGTTGAAATACATTAGGATTCTCTGAGAGAACTTATTTTGGGATGAGTGTGAAAAAATTTGTGTTGAGTGCTTCATGAATCGACTTGGTTTGTTGAGATTCTTTTACTAGGTCATGGATTTCCTTATCGAGGAAACCCCAACACGCCTGATAGAAATTTTAAGTAAATTTGTTAGGCCCCGGAGACTTATTCTTGGGCATACTCATAACCACCATTTGCACTTCTTGAAAGGTGATTGTTCGCATCAAATTCGTATTGTGTTCACGATTGAGTAGTCACGGGATATGTTGAAGAATTTTATTAATGGTTGGTTGCCTCTTGGAGGAATATTTATATGCAGTAAATTTGAACTATCTCTATGTTTATTTGTTTCCTAATTGCTGGACCAAATTAATAAATTAGGTTGAATGATCAATTGACTACTTCATTTTCTCTTCAGGACTGGGTTGTTTCTAGTTATTTTACAACACCTTATATATATAAATAAAGGATGTTTGTCTAACTTTCATAATTAGATGTAGTTAAGTTGGCCTAACTAGTATTTATTTGAAAAACAAATTCTTCCTCTTGAATGTTATCTTGTCTAACTATAGTTATAAATGTTCTTGTTATTTTGATACTTGAGTGTGAATCTGAGTTTGCCCCAGATTTATTAAATATATTATGAAAATGCCATAGCTTTTAAAGTTAACATATAGCTTTTAAAGTCAAAACTTGTTTGAAAGAGAAGAAACTAGAGTGAACTACCTCACAATCTCCAAATGTTTGAACTCCTTCACAATCTCCAAATTTCTGAGCTGAATACAAATTATTGCTTCCAGATTGAAAAGCTAATTTATGCTTGGTTGTGAGTAAAGATGTAGGCAGTTTGATGCATGCACATTAGGATGGATTTGATACTTGTTAAGTCTATAGGTTTGTCTATTTTGAAATGAGTTTTCCATTTGCTTAATTTAATTATCAATAATTATTAGATGGATGACAAGGATTTAACCTCCACGGAATATTTTAAAAATTTACACAAATTATAGATTGAGATTTATTTCCAAAGTTGTTACACTATTTTTGTCTTTTTAATAAATTTATTGATTAATTAAAAAAAAATATGTCATATGAACAAGTGTGATATGAAGTGACTTGTGGTTTTTTTGGAATGTGGTATTGATAAGCCATAGTATTGGCCCATAATATTGTAACAAAACATATTTACATATTAAAAATATTCATGATAAAGTGGGAGTAAATCTCCATGATTAAGAATCTAATTGTTTGTTTTTTTTAATCCCTATATTTTTAACTTATATGTTATTTTTTTTTTACAATTAACAATAATAATAATAATTTAGTTAGTTTTTATGATTTGTTTTTTTTTTTAATTTTAATGTCATAAGTATCATGGAGTAAGTGTTTTGATGTTCACCAACCATTATGCTTACTATGAAGATGTCTATCTATTTATCAACCATTTAATTTATATGGCTACACTAATATATATTGTGTATAGAAAATTCTAGAACATGCAAATAAAAATTATGTATGGTTTGAAATGAATTAGTTGATGGTAACTCTGAATGGATTGTATCATAAATAGATTCTTGGATGTGATTTGTCTGCTATATTGGAATTTTACCTATGAAATAAAAAGTCCATTGTATGTGGAATGCAATTAAGAATTGGTTTGAAAACCATTTTTTGATTTTTTTGGAATGATAATGAAATCAAATTATAGTGATTAGTTTATATTTAAATGGTCATTTTTATGTTCAATTATAAATTTTAAATTATGTTCAATTATTTATTGTTTTTATTCCATTCAATTGTAAATTATAAATTTGGAAATTGAATAAGAGCAAATTCAATTATTAAACTTTTCATAATTTTAAAATATTTTGAAAAATGAAAAATAATAATAATAATTATTATTATTATTATTTCACTTTGTAATACTTATTTAATTTTCAAAATATTTCGAAATCTCATATTCAATATATGATTAAGTTATTTAGACTTTCAAAATTTTAATAGTGATTTTTTTTAAATAATTAAAATAATATTCTTTGATGGTGTTATTGGAAGCAAATGTTGGGTCACTAAATGTATTCAATATTCAAAATATTTCGAAATCTCATATTCAATATATGATTAGGTTATTTAGACTTTCAATATTTTAATAGTAATTTTTTGTTTTAATAATTAAAACAATATTCTTTGATGGTGTTATTGGAAGCAATGTTGGGCATTACATGTAAATGTTTTTTAGGATGAAAGGTTGCTTTTTTATTTGTTTTTTGTTTTTTTAACACGTCATCAGAATACCGAGAACTAGTAGACATTTGACCAGCACTCAAGTATTCCAACATTTGTGCCATTTGACATGGTTGACACATTTGAACTTTGGAAATTCAGATGTCTATACATCATTACCATAGAGTCAAGTCTAACGAGCATTGACACTTGAGAGTATTTTATAGCTTTCATGTGGTGTCTTCATAGGGGTGGGTTGTCATTCAAGAAATAAAATCCTAACAATTAACGATATTTACGGAAAATGCAATCATTGTTTGATGACACCTTCACACATTAGTTAGTTGTCTTCCAAGAGTTGAAATTCCAACGGCCAATGACATTTGAGGAGCATGAAATAGTTGCCATTTACTGCTTTTAAACACGGTTAGTCATTGTTGATGTGGAAAAACATGATATCCACAAGGTCATCGAAGCTATTAACCTTGCCATGTGGCAGTCCAAAATATATATATATATAATTATTTATTAGTGATCTTTATTTTGAGAGGTAGGATAAATTGATTAACCAAAAGTTTCTATTACATAAACAATTTAGGATGACAAAATAAGAAATAAGAGAAGCAAGATTAGAGTAAAGTAACCCTCATGGAATAGAAAATTCCACTTAAAAAAATAAATTTGTCTCCAATCATGTTGCAATAAGCCTCCAACACTTCAAGCATAAAAATAATGATAATCCAATATGAGTCATGATAATCTTTAAATGGATGTGTAAGCCCATCCTCAATATACAAGCCTCAATCGTAACATACCCAACTTCCTATGAACCTTGTTGAGCGTATGGGGTATTAAATTTCCACTTGTCTCATGCAACTCAAAACTCTTTTTTGATATTGACATCATTCTATTGACCAAAAGCTTTTTGATGGTATAAACTTTAATGAAGTCCCAAGTTCTAATCATTCAAATATATTTATTTAAGGATTTTTACCCTTGGTGCCATGTTAGCAGTCTGAGCAACTACCACATAGTAGATGACATTGGCACTATTGTTTATGCCATAACGGGGTGACACTAGGACAACACCAAGGCCACCTTGCTACCATGTCATCCATTGGCCCAATTAATGTATATTTGAACGAGGAGGATAACAGTTTAATTTATAAATACATGTAAATATTTATAATCCATTGTTATTAAATAATAAACAAACCCTATGGGAAAATAGAACTCATGGGTGGACATAATCCACATGCCATATTCCAAAGTGTTAAAGGTTTCAATGGTCATCCGGAGAATTTACCATTTTTCCATAGTTCAACCCAAAATATTTCTCCGATAGGCAGTGGCATCAATATTCTAACTTGTCATTGACCATCGATGGGTATATACCTCAACCTTTCCATCAAATACTAATGGGTAAATGCCTCAACCTTTTTGTTGATTGCATACAGCTAAATACCTTTCCACAAACAAGGGGGTCTCATACACCAACTTACTGTCATGACCTTAAAATTACATTATATTATTATTATTATTATTATTATTGATAATGGATGGACTCATGTATGTAACTGTTAGGAACCATTCACCAAACCCATCTACAAAATTTGACATGTAACTTTTAGAACTTTGACAAATTCACCGAACCCCTGGAGGACTTTTTATCCACTCGAAAAATTTAAATTGTAACTTTTAGAGACTTTGTCAAATTCGTATGGAAGTTTTGGCCATCTGCAAAACTTAGCATGTAATTTTTAGAGACTTTTTCAAATTCATTAAACCTCAATGGAATTTTTCCATCAACAAAATTTAACATGTAATGGACTTTCCTACCATCCACAAATTTAACATGTAACTTTGTCAAATTAGAAAAACTTGGATGACAATTTTATAGACTGTGTCAAATTTTTCGAACCTCGATGGACATTTTGACAGTTAGAAAAAATTAACATGTAATGGATTTTTCAACCCACACAATTTAATTTGTTTTCCTAATAAAATCTTCACGAATTATCGATTGTTAATGGAATAGATTAAGTAATATCTACAAAAAATCTAAAAAACATACATTTAACATTAAATAAGATTATCTCAATTGAGGAATTAAATCAAATTTACAAAACACGATCTCTCCATCGAGCTCAAAAGTTCACAATTGGGTAAAATTCTAAGTAACTATATGCATATAGATATTCCCATATACATAATGCATTAACGGAAAATTCTCTCCTGAAATGGATATTGCCAGAATTTTCCACATTCACTTAAGTAACAAGGTTTCTTCTCAGCATATATTAGCCCTAAAATTTAGCCTTGCTCAAAATTCATATGAACTTATATAATTGAAGTTTTAAATTCAATTCAAGGGGTTATTTATCTACCCCTTGCTTATCATGCACAACCATAACACATTGAATCATAGCCCACTCTACCCAACTAGAGTCCACCGAGCTCTTTTTAAGGATCTTGACAGGAAAAACTCATTTTTAGTGACCCCAAAACACACCAGCATCATTCAATCCGTGATTAGCACTTTTCTAGGCACATTTGGGCACCCAAGACATCTTAATCACCCATAATGATTTAATCATCATTCCACTTGGATTGGTAACATTCAACTAGAAAATTTCACTACTCAGGCACCCATGTGTATCTGTTATTTCTAGGTGTCTCTATTTGTACATAAATAAATGAATTATAGTGTCAATGAATGTCTCACATGCCCTTTTATTTCATGGGTATTTGTCCCCTTCCATATTTTCCATAATCAATGCAATGTGTTTTAGTATAGTCCCATATTTTCCTCAGTGTCCCAAGCAATCTGCGGGTCAAATTCAAAATACAAGGATTTTATTCAACCCATTCCTTTCACGAAATTTTGCATCATTATTACATCTGGCACCCCAACTTCCATATTTATGATGGTGATTTTTCCAACTACCCATTCGTTCAAAATCAATTGATTCTCAGGCAGGACGGAAAAGGCTCAGATTTAAATTTGAATTTCATGGCAAGGATTTAGTAAGAAAATTCCTGTAATACCCTCATCATTTTCCACTCATGGTATCATAGATTGTATTAGTTCTCCTATTTTTATAATCAATTGTGTCAACGTTTATATTACATATACATTGTTCCTAGATTTATCCAATTCATTCTATTTGTTGCAATGGTGGGGCATCCATGTCGACATATGCTATAAAATTCCATCGACATAATTTATTTGAATTAATTTGTGTTTCAATCACACACCCTTTATGCTCAGGAATCCCCTTATCTACTAAACAATCCCTCAAGAAATCCTTCTTGCCAAGGTTTTCTTGCATAGGAAATTTATAGAGACTTATAGATTCTTATGGTTAAGACATCCATCTAGCTTTCTATAACATACAAAACACATTTCGTGTACATGACTAATGGAGATTAAGGCATCCCATAAGGTTCTAGTGTCACCACAATGGCTTTGTTCCAATACTATCAATCTCAACTGCCTTCATTTATCCTTCCTAGATAGATATTTCATTCCACATGTTACCCATGATAACACTTAGAAATAGTTTTTGAGTCAATTGGTCAAATTAGCTAGGGTTATAAATTTTCTCAAAATAAAATCACATGTACAAAATTCAATTTGGTAATATAGTCAATTTGTAGGGTCAATTTGAGTTTAAATGGGATCTATCATGGAAGTTAAAATCCAAATTTTCATGTGTCAGATGTATTTGGTCATGATTGGCATGTAGACAGTTTCGCAGAATTCGTAGCAAGTTCAATTACAAATATTGGAAATACTGTGAGGGGGGTGAATCAATATTTCTTTTCAATTGTTATTATAACCAATTAGATTCTATACAAAAAATAGAGAAATGAATAATTTATTATAGAAGGAAGGATATGATCCTTTTATAAATGAATGAGTACAATAATCTTTAAGGCCACCAACCCTTCAACATTCCAGGCTCCAACCTGTTTCCAAGCACCAACTTGGAATTTGGTGAGGCTCTGGCCTCTAGGGCTTTGAACCTATCCTTTCCAAGGCTCCAACCTTGAGTTTAGTGGCTCCTACCCCAAGGACACCAATCCTTCTTATCTTCTTTTGATATTCAATTTCAAAGGTGCTCCATTGTCCAAAGTGTTCATTGTTCTTTGTTCAGATTCTGCACCATCAATCTAGCATCTTGTACCATTAATATGCACTATTCTGCATCACATAAATTGTACCATGTTATATCAATACTTTTGCACCGTGTTGCACCAAAACTTCAACACCTCATTGTACAAGAAATTGATCACACTATACAGGAAAACAGGAGATACCGAGACTACAAAGAAATATTACTTTCCAAGGTGGTTGCAATCTATAGCAATTCAAAGAGGTTGACACATGACTAGGATAAAAACGAACTATTGTTGTGAGTATTGAACCACTACTTCACAGTAAGATAACACAGATATGAACATATGTATGTCTGCAAAGGATACCGAGCTTGAGGTTTGCTGAAGTTGTAGGTACTTATTCTAAGTTCTTAACCTTGCAATAGGTCTGGAAATGAGTGATAGTATGAACCTGTAGAGAGCCGAATTCGGAAACATGCTGCCACCGGAGTTTGTACAACGCGAGATTATATCCTGATTAGAATACATAAATACGAAGGAACACACATATATATATATATATATATATATATATATATATATATATATATATATATATATATATATATATATATATATATATATATATATATAAGTGTGTAGATAATACACTTTTTGTTGAAGAGGATCCAAACTCTTTTATCATAGAAAAAATCCCCTGAGATACTTGTCTTATTAATCCATGTTACAGGTGCAAAGGTGTAGTTGTTATTACAAAAGTATACCCAAGAATGGATCTTCAACTCAGTTCTTTCTGCCTCCTTTAGTTCACGAGATGTGAGCCCTTTTCTTGTGCTCTGATGTCTTAACCGAACTCCCCACTTCAAACTGGAAATCTGAAGCACCTTTTTATACGAGTTGGTCATACAAATGATGAGGTCGACTAGGATAACTAGGCATAGGTCGGCTTGGGTAACATATATGATATACTATCCTAAAAATTCGAGTTCATGAGGCACAATACTTGCTAAGGTTTTGAAAATGGGGTAGCGAGCTAAGTGGGCTTGATTGTGGGGAAAACCCCACAATTAAGCGTGCTTGAGCCAGAGGAGTTCTGGGATGGGTGACCTCCTGGGAAGTCCTGGTTACTGGGTGCAAGCCTTGGAAGTGATGATTGACGCTATGTGATTCATTTCACTAGTTTCAATCCCACTTCTTCACCCTTGTGAGCATCACTTGATGCAATGAGTGCTAAGTGGATTTTTCAAAAATCATGAGAAATTATTCAGTTATGACTACCACTCATGGAAATGGTCATAGATGAATGACTTACTTAACGCACTTGAATCCCAAAAATGATATCTAATATAATGCACTGCGGAAACCCCTCATACTTAAAATTCGAGTTCTCTTAGACTATTTGGAGTTAGGAGGCAAGTGATGGCTCATTAGAAATCTAAAATTATACTATATAGGATGGTGAAGGTCTCATAGAAAAATTATGCCTCTAAGGTAGTGAAAAAATATTTTTAATGTGACTGGTCATTTAGTGCTGCAGAAATGGAGGTAGGGAAGAATAGGGTTATAATTTCATAGTCAAATTCATTGATTTACCATGCCATAGTGATATGTCAATAATAATATGAAGCATTGTGTCATCATGAAGTATACCATCATCCATATCACCAAAGGGTATGGTCATTCATCATTATTTATCAAGGTACGAGACCGACATTTCTTCATCATCATCTAGCATCCTATTGTCATATTGACATCAATGACAACCTAGATTAACAATCTCCCCATTTGTCATTGATGGAAATATTCCACCTTTTTATCCCCCTTTGACATCAATGGCAAATGGGATGCCAATGTACTCCCCATGTCATGTTGCTCCCCCTGTTACGTTGCTCCTTTGTTTGGTTTCGTTTTAATGTGATGCAAGAGCAATAACCCCCATCTTTTGGCGAAGATATTCAAATTCTTCTCGCGGAAGAGGTTTTGTAAATATATCTAAAATTTTCACCTTTTTATTAACATACTCCAACTTAATATTATGTTCAGCAACTTGTTCATGGAGAAAGTGGTATTTGATTGGAATATGTTTGGTCTTTGAGTGCATCACCGTATTTTTTGAAAGACTAATGGCGCTAGTGTTATCACAAAAAATAGTGATTGGTTACTTAGTTTCTATGTTGACATCCTTCAAAGCTTCCTTCATCCATAGTATTTGTGTACAACAATCAGCAACAGCTATATATTCGGCTTCAGTTGTAGAAAGAGATATAGATGATTGCTTCTTATTGAGCCAAGATACAAGAAAATTTCCCATAAAAAATGCATTTCCACTGGTACGTTTTTTATCATCCATGCTTCTAGCCCAATCAACATCAGAGTAAGTTGTTATAGTAAGATTTTAGCTCTTGGGGTACCAAATACCAAAATCAGTAGTTCCTTTCAAATATCTAAGTATTCTTTTCACAACTGCTAGATGAGGTTGTTTAGGACTTGATTGAAATCTTGCCACCATTCCAATTGCTTTCATAATGTCTGGTCTTATGGCAGTTAAGTATAGGAGAGCTCCAATAATTGACTTGTAAAGAGTTGCATCGACGAGAGGGAAATCATCATATTTTCTTAATTTATAATCCGTGGTCATTGGTGTGCTCATAGGGGCACAATCTTTCATCCCATATCTCTTGATATAAATATGTCTGCAGTGGTTTGAGATATTTGTAGCCCAAGAAAATAAGATAACTCACCAATCATTGACATTTCGAATCTTTTACACATATTTATAGAAAATTCATGGCTCATCCCATCATCATTTCTCGTAAATATTAGATCATCAATGTTTACAAGAGTGATCAAAAATGTATCCTTGTCTATATTCATGTAGATATTTCTTCTTGCTACTCCCTTTTTGAAACCTTCTTGTTGCAGATAGTGATCCAACTTTGCATACCAAGCTCTAGGGGCTTGTTTCAATCCATACAAGGCCTTTTTCAACTTGCATACAAAGTCCTTCCCTTCAACTAGATCAAATCCTTCCAATTGCTCCATGTAAACTTCTTCCTTGAGGTCTCCATTCAAAAATGTTGATTTTACATCCATTTGATAGACCTTGAATCCTTTTGAGCAAGTAAATGCCAAAAACATTCTTATAGCTTCCAAACGTGCTACTGGAGCAAAAGTTTCTTCAAAGTCAATTCCTTCAGTTTGTGAGTATCATTTGCAAACAAGTCTAGCTTGATTTCTGATAATTTGTCCATCCTCATTCATCTTGCTTTTGAATACCCATTTTGTTCCAATTATATTTTTATCTTCTGGACGAGGTACTAGCTCCAAGTCTCATTCTTTTTCGATTTGAGACATTTCTTCTTCCATGGCATTTATCCAATGAGGATATTTACTTGCTTGAGAAAAAATTTCAGGTTCTATTAGAGATAAGAGAGCAACATCATTTTTTCTTGGAGTGTTTATCATTCTTCTTCGAGTTTGAATTCCTTCATCTATATTACCGATAATATGTTCTTCTAGATGATGTTTTTGAAGGAATTTTATCTTAGAAGGAGTTTGTGAAGGTTCACTTTGAGGTTCTTCATCCTTTTCTTCTTTTTCAGGTTCTTCTTCACTTTCTTCAAGGAAGGGCTCAACTTCATGATCTTCAATTTCATTTTCTGGAAGGGATTCATCGATCTTCACATCAATGCTTTCCATTATTTTCCGTAGATGACTATTCTAACATTTGTAAGCTTTTCTCCTAGTGGAATATCCAATAAATATTCCTTCGTCAACTCGAGAATCAAATTTTCTTGGTGAATCATCATTGATCTTTATGAATAATTTGCTTCCAAAAATCCTGAAATATTTTACTGATGCAGGTCTTCCTTTCCATAATTCTGAGTCTTTTCATTATTTGGTCTCAGTTGAGCTTGATTTAAGGTATAAACAATTGTCCCAACTACTTCTCTCCAAAATCTTGGCTACAAATCAACTACTAATAGCATTTTCCTAGCCAAACCTTGAATGGTTTGGTTCCTTCTTTCAACTACTCCATTTTGCTTGGGTGTCCTAGCGGTGAAGAGTTCTCTTTCAATTCCATGCACTTTACAGAATTCATAAAATTATTTTGAGGTGAATTCTCCTCCTCTATCTATTCTAAGACATTTGATCTTAAAATCTTTCTCATTTCAATGAGGGCTTTAAGATTCTTAAAACATTCAAATGATTCGGATTTATATTTTATGAAATATACCCACATCATTCTAGTATAGTCATCAAAAAATAAAGCAAAATACCTTTCACCTTGAAGAGTTGGAGTTCTATTTGGCCCACATAAATCTGCTTGGATGATCTCCAGAGGTTTTGATGTTGAGAACTCTTTATTTTTGAGGTTGGCTCTAGTTTGATTTTCGTGTTGGGATGGGCCACATACAACTTGATTTGACTTGAACATATTTGGAATGTCCCTTACTACATTAATTTTGTTGATATTGACCAAGTTATCAAAACTTTTATGCCCCAATCGCTTGTACCATAACCAACTTTCATCTGTTTGACGCAAGTAACATTTATCTCCTTGG
Organism: Pinus albicaulis; assembly: GCA_034641835.2. Classification (NCBI taxonomy): domain Eukaryota; kingdom Viridiplantae; phylum Streptophyta; class Pinopsida; order Pinales; family Pinaceae; genus Pinus; species Pinus albicaulis. The sequence goes on along the minus strand of CM076577.1, from coordinate 275,222,727 downwards.
ATTTTGTTGAGAATGTAAACATTATTTGGTGTTCTTACTCCTTTTGCCACAAGTTCTCCTAAGGATGAGACTCTTATTTCACAATTTTTAGTACTAAAGACAACATTATGTCCTTGGTCACAAATTTGGCTAACACTTAAGAGATTGTGTTTTATCCCTTCTACTAGCAAAGTATTTTGAGATTTTCCTTATCCATTGATGAGGGTAGAAGTTCGTTTTCCAGTGATTTTAGCAGATCCACTTCCAAAGGATACATTTCCATTTTTCTTGTTCAATGAGACAAACTTCTTTTGGTCACGTGTCATATGTCTTGAGCATCCACTATCCACAAACCAATGATTTTCTTCACTATGAGCACATAGAGCTAGGCCACATTTATCTGTTTTGAAATTTACGCTTTTAGCTTCCTCTCTTTTGAGAGGGAAATTTTGTTGATTATGATCATAATTATTACATAATGAGAAAGTCTTAGCCAAAGGATCAAAATAATTGTAAGTTTTGATTTGTCATTTCTCTTTAGGACCACGTAGTTTGTTTGTTTGGTATTTCAATCTTTGTGCTTCATTCTTATGAGCCTTGCAATGCTTAGCTTGATGGCCAAAGTTTTTACAATAGTAACAATACCTAAGAAAGATAGTTTGGTACCTGTTGTAATAGCCATAACTTGAATCAACATTCTTCCTTGGAGTTGCTCTTCCTTCAATTCTTGGTTTTGAGATGGGCCTTTGTTCTTGGCGAGATGACTTTTCTTCTTTTGGATGGCAAGAAAGTATGTTGACGTAACTCCTTGCATTATTCTTTGTACTTGATGATTCTCCTTTGAAACCAATTCCATATTAGTCATATTGAGTTTTTTTAGTATTAAGAATGTTATCAAGTGCTTGAGAGCTTTTCCAACTCCTTTTGACTTGCTCGAATTCCTTTCTTAGAGATACTATTTCAGCTTCACGTTATTCATAAATATCTTCCTTCTCTTTTAGCTTATTGTTTAAGAAGTCTTCCCTTCTTTTTGCTTCCTCCTTTCATTTTTTGAGAGAAATGGTATTATTTCATAAATTATCATTTTCTTCAGTGGAACTTATTATTAATTTATCGATGTTTCCTTCGTCTTCCATTTATGAATCATCATCATTTGTGAATGCCATGAATAACACTTCTTTGCTTCAAACATAGTCATTTTCCTCATCTAATTCATCATCACTTCCTTTGTGATGAGGGATATTTCTAGTTGATTTCTTATTGATGACTAAAAATTCATCTTCATCAGACTCATATTTTTTGGAGAAGAAGTTCTTCTTATTAAAGCCTTTCTTTTGTACACCATCCTTTTAGAATCCTCTTCATCATCACTATCATGTTTATGAGGACATTTTTCAACATAATGGCCTATTCTTCCACATTTAAAACAAATAATAGGGAACTTACCTTTTATCTTAGATCCCTTATTTATTCTTCATACAAATTGAGCTAATTCGGTTTCAGCATCGGAGTCATCACTGTTGCTATTCCATCCTTTTCCTCCTTTTGTTGATTTTGAGGCTCTGAATGTTGCTTATTTGGAATTTGGAATTCCTTTCCTAATCTCATAGGCAATAAGAATTCCATGAATTTCATCCATCTTGAGAGTATATAGTTCCTTCATTTCCTATGGCACTTACTTTGGAATCAAATCTGTCAAGAAGAGATCTCAAGATTTTTTTAACAATAGTGCTTTCTTCAACATTTTCTCCTAATTGTCTAAGAGCATTAACCACTTCAGCTACTCAGAGAAATTATGATGCAATATCTTCTTCGTCATCCATTTTCAGACTTTTGAATTGACTTCTATGAGTTTGAAGCTTTTCCTTCTTAACTTTGGATTCCCCATCATATAGGGCAATCAACTTATCCCATACTTCTTTGGCTGAGTCACAATTCATGACTTTTGTGAATTTAGAGTCAGAGATTCCACTAGAGATGGAATTTAGAGCTTTGGCTTTATCAATGTAGGCTTTTCTTTCTTCTAGACCAGTTGGAAAAGTGGAGGGAGCTTTGTACCCATTCAAAACATAATTTCACACTTCAAGACCAAGGGACATCAAATAGTAGGACATCCTCTTCTTGCAAAAACCAAAATTTGTTCCATCGAACATAGGCAGCTTCCCTGTCGCTTCTATGTTCTTCATTTTGTCTAAAAATCCTTCTTCCAGTTGTTAGGATGATAAAGAATCAATGTTTATTTTCAATTGTTATTATAACTAGTTAGATTCTACACAAAAAATAGAGAAATGAATAATTAATTATAGAAAGAAGGATAATGATCCTTTTATAAATAAATTATTACAATAATGTTTAAGGACACCAACCCTTCAACCTTCCATGCTCCAACATGTTTCCAAGCACCAACTTGGACTTTGGTGGGGCTCTGACCTCTAGGGCTTCGAACCTATCCTTTCCAAGGCTCCAACCTTGCGTTTAGGGGATCCTACCCCAAGGACACCAATCCTTCTTATCTTCTTTTGATATTCAATTTCAAAGGTGCTCCATTGTCCAAAGTGTTCACTATTCTTTGTTTGGATTCTGCACCATCAATCTAGCATCATGTATCATTAATCTGCACTATTATGGATCACATAAACTGCACCATGTTATATCAATACTTTTGCACCATGTTGCACCAAAAATTCAACACCTCACTGTACAAGAAATTGATCACACTATACAGGAAATCAAGAGATACCCAGACCACAAAGAAAGATTTATTTCCAAGGTCATTGCAAGCTACAACAATTCAAAGAGGTTGACACATGACCAAGATAAAACCGAACTTTTGTTGTGAGTATTGAACCATTGCTTCACAGTAAGATAACATAGATCTGAACCTCTATATGTCTGCAAAGGATACCGAGCTTGAGGTCTACTGAAGTTGTAGGTACTTGGTCTGAGTTCTTAACCCTACAATAGGTCTGGAAATGAGTGATAGTCCGAACCTATTGAAGGCAGGTCTGAAGCACTGCTTACTAGGTTTATGCAACATATTATATCCACAGATTAGGGCCACAATACAAAACATATATATATATATATAAGTGCGTAGATAATATAGTTTTTTTTGAAGAGGATCTGAGCTCTCTTATCACATAAAAATTCCCTTGAGATACTTGTCTTAATAATCCACGTTTACAGGTGAAAAGGTGTAGTTTTTGTTACAAAAGTATACCCAAGAATTGATCTTCAACTCGGTTCTTTCTGCCTCATTTAGTTCATGAGATGTGAACCCTTTTCTTGTGCTCTAATGTCTTAACTGAACTCCCCACTTCAAATTGGAAATTCGAAGCACCTTTTTATACGATTTGGTCATACAAATGATGAGGCCGACTAGCATAACTGGGCATAGGTCGGCTTTGGTAATAGATATGATATACTATCTTAAACATTCGAGTTCTCTTAAACTATTTGGAGTTAGGAGGCAAGTTATGGCTCATTAGAAAGCTAAAATTATACTCTAGAGGATGGTGAAGGTCTTATAGAGAAATTCTGCCTCTAAGGTAGTGAAAAAATATTTTTAATGTGACTGGTCATTTAGTGGTGCAGAAATGGAGGTAGGGCAGAATAGGGTTATAATGTCATAGTCAAAGTCATCGATTTACCATGCCATAGTGATATGTGAATAATAAAATGAAGCATCATGTCATCATGAAGTATTCCATCATCCAGATCACCAAATGGTATGGTCATTCATCATTATTTATCAAGGTACGAGATTGACACTTCATTGTCATCATCTAGCATCCTATTGTCATATTGACATCAATGAAAACCTAGATTAACAATGAAAACAGAGTATTTTCTAAGAAAGTTCCTGAAAATTTCACAGAAAAATTTTCACATCTGCCACTTGTTTCGCTACGAAACTCTAAAGCAGTTACTAATGGTACGTTTAAAAAAAAAAAAAAAAAAAATTGTGGGTAAGATTCACGATGGATCATGGACATATGTCAGAGCTTACCTTTATCCATTTTCCCCAAACACTCACATCGTAAAGCTCATTCTTACCTCGTTCCTTTCACTTTGAGTTTGGTCTTGTTGTTATAGGAAATTATTTTACTGTCACAGGGAGGTCTAGCTATCATTAGGTAAACTTACAGGTGGAAATAAGCTGCTCTCAACGTGTTACAACCATGGCACGAAAGAAGCAGTACAAAGGAGACTTAGTGAAGTTCCAAGGTTTTCATGGACAGATTGCTAAGGATTTTGATGTAAATTTCACAAGAACAACTCTACCATAGCACAAGATGCTAAATCATGGCTACAAGAAAACATGAATAAGTTACAGAGACAATTCAGAACCTTAGTGACTCAAATTTAAATGATTAATTCGAAGCTTGCGAAAAGAAATCTCAAAATCATTGCTGAGGTAGATGCTCCTTGAATGTCATGATAAAATCCTAAATTTTTTCCTAATCTATGTTTAATCAATATTTTTAGTAGTATACAGGCTTGTATAGGCTATTATAAATGACATGGAGATGGAAGAAACCATAAAAAGACAAAATCTCAGAAAGTTGACAATTTCGTAGCAACTCTCCATATTGAGGGTGAATATTTGCTACAGATTTGTTGTAGTTTTCCATGGAGGAAAATATAAGTTTAAACTTCAGAAATGGGAGAGCTCAAATCATGTGTTTAGCTTATAAACATCAAAGAAGATCCTAGAACTGTCAGAAAGATCAAATAACTTGCAGAAAGGTGTTTTTTGGCATTTGCTACCAAACTGCCTATACTCTGTTTTTTCCTGTGTAATGAAGTTTTTGATCAGTTTTTGGGCAATAAAATAGTAAGGTAGTGGATAAACAACAGGTCAGAGGTGTCCACATCAAAAATTTCAAGGAGGATAAATATTTTTTGGAAAATAGTCAAACGCGGAAATTCGGTAGCAAATTCAGTTATAAAAATAGAGTATTCAGTACGAAAGTTATGGAAATGATTGTTTTAGTATTCAACTTTAAGCTCACTTTTTGACCAAATGGAATGGAATTTTGGAAATATGAAGGAGGTTTTTGTTCAACAAGAGCTCATCTACAAAATCCTCTCTATTGGGTATGTGTTATATTCTTTCCACCACGACTAGTCACGCACGAGGGGGGGGTTCACAGGGGGGGCGATAGCCCCCCCTGTACATTGCGCCAGGCGCAGCAGGGGGGTCAGAGAGGGGGCAGCAGCCCCCCCTATCGGGGTCTGGGGCAGCGCCCTGGGAAAAAAATTTTGGACCTTATTTTCCGGTGGGCAGATTCGCCCATGGTTTTGTGCATGGGTTTGCACATGGTTTTGGGGCATGATGGTTTTCGACCCCTAGTATTTTGTAGATCTGGTCAAGGAAACTACGGTTATGTTCTAATCTAGGGTTAATGGATTGGGGTTTATGTATGCTTCGGCATGTATATATATGTGTTGTAACACTAAAAGGAATATAATGAAAAATCAAGTTGGTCGTCCCGATTTGGGATCCACAGGAAAATATTTGTGTATATATGTTTTATGTTTTTATGTTCTCACTATTATTTATTTCTTTTTTTTAAGATTCGTTTACAGATAATTTCTGTTCAGGGTTAGAACCTACACTCTCTCAGTTTTACACAACTATCAAGGTTTAGAAAATACGCACTTATCTTTGAGGCCTATTTTTACTAGACAGATTTGTTGCAGAAATTTTGAAATTTGACTTGGGGAGACAACTCAACAGGTCAACAAATCAGCATCCATGTGGCATCCAACTCAGCACATCAACTATCCAGCACATCAGCGGTTAGTTATATTTGATAAGGTTCATTAGCAGAAATTTTTGAGTTCATAAATGATGGGAGACTCCTTTTTGTATTCAAACTCTCTTGAAACAGAAATATCCCTATAAAGGCTCCATGTTTTGTAATTCAACTAGAATTAGGTCTCTTAGCTAAAGCAACAAGTCTATCCCAAGTGGAAGATGATTGTAATGGAGGCCTCACTCTATATATGTGGAGATTTTTCACTTTGAGGGTTGATGAATGTTACGAGAGCCACTTTTGTAATCTTTTCTTCATGAGCTAATATACATTTTGCAGCAGATTATCTTTAAACCTGCGATTATTTTTTGCTTATGTGTTTTTTTATCTCCATATTGTGTATATTTTTATTAGTTTCATGGAAATTTGATCACTTTTAATTCATGTTAGATGCTCCAACTTCCTTCATTTGTTGTGTTTTACTATTAAAGTTCATGTTTAAGCCAATTTGCCTCAGCTTCCATGAACACAGTTTGTTTGTAATTTAATTTCCTTAGCTGGCTCCATGCCCAATGAAGGTTGTCAACACATTCCTTCACCTACATAATCACATGAAAAGTACAGAGTTAGCCATTTGATGTTTTAAGCTTCATAAAAAAAAATTATAAGTAATTTTAGAGAGCCCTCTCAGACTCGAAGGGATAACTTTGAGTTAAAGTTGGTTTGAAATAGCTATGTTGGGTTTATGGTTGACACAACCCAACTTGTTCCAGCCCAGTGATAACATTTTGGTGTGTCTGTCGGAAGCGAAAGCTTTACCTTCCCCAGAGAAGAAATACAAAGATCAGCTCTGATTTTTTATGGTGAACAGCATTTGGACATCAATAGGTTTTATATCTTTCACCTGGTGACTCTAGTGTCGAAGAATAATAACTTGAAGAAGATGAGTTCAATTGCAAGAAAAAATTCCAGGTATGCCCCTATGAATTTGTCTCACATCCATGGTTTTCCAAATATTATGCCTACAATTAATTAGTTAACATATCTCCCTATATTTAAATATGAATAGAAATATATTGTTTCTCTTCACTTGGTTATATTCCATATGCATGTACATAAGTTTCGAGTTGAGTTTCCTGAGGATTGTCTCATGAAAATTTTTATGGCCACCCTAGAGGACGAAGCTAGAACATTCTATGAAGGGTTGCAGCCGGGATGCTTATTCTCTCTTAAAGATTTCCATAGAATTTTCTTCGAACATTATGAGAAATCTCATTCTTCTTTATCATTGTTACAAGACTATTGTGATTTTTGTGAGGTTTTTATATTCCGTATCTTAAAAGTCTTGGTGATAATGGAGAGTCCTTAGATGAGGATATGTTAGAAGAACTTTATGAATTCTCTTCTCAGGTTAGTTTTCATGATAATCAATAAGGTTTCCAACAAGTAGATGTCTCTTCTTTGCTTGAAGATGAAATAGATCAGCACTTTGACAGCCAAGTTATATCCCATGAAATTTGTGAAAATCTGCAGTAGCTTTCCCAATCTTTAGGTGATAAAGAGGAACATAAAGATGGTCAGTTACAAGGCTCTTCACTTTGTTTATTTTCTGAACTTTTGTTTCAATAATATTATACCCAAGAAATTAATGATAATCCTCGAGCATATGAAAAACATTCCGAGCATATCGAGAACAAAGAGTTGAATGTTGAGCAACATGAAAATGGGCAGGAGCAAGGATAATCTTATGTGAAACATGTTTCTTTTCATCGTGAGGAGGAGGTTGATTCCTTGAGTATGTTTGAAGGTTGTCACAAGGAAACACTTATAGAGAATAATCAACAACTTTTCGATCCAAAATTTTTTTTCCCAAAATGTCTTGCTACGGATTTAAATGATAAAAAAATTATTCTTGTGCATGATGATATACATGAAGTTCCCGTTGCAATGCATGAAAAGTCGTTTTTTAACATCCATGTAGCACATCATATGGTTGCTCCCATTGAAGATTTTCATGGATAGTCAGAGTCCTGTCTTGAGAATGATGTTGAAAATGGAGGTATAAAACAGGGAAAACCTGCAACTATGAATGAAGATTATCCTTTGGATCAGCAGGACAGGATACTTTTCAGTATTTTCAAGGATCATTTTCCTGATTTGTTGCTTTCATCAAAAGAGGTGATTTTTCATTATTATCGATCCTTTGGTAAGTCTATTCTAGTCATCAGTGAAGGTGCAATTTCTTTCATTTATAAGTTCAGGTTATGGATTCAATTTTTATTTTGAGTTGCCAATAGATGGTCCACTTAAAACAGTCAATAATGCCAGGTGTTAGATCAGCTCTTTGACTAGCTATACTGGAAGTTTCATATTGCTTGAATTGAAGGTTTGGTTTTCAGTTGTTAGAGTAGGATTAGTATTTACATAAATATGTTTTTTGGGCAAGCATCTCTTTCAGCATTTAGTTTGAAGATTGTAGTTGCAAGTTTCGGTTTGTACAGTGTTTTTGCTCCAAGATCATGGCAAGGGTCGAATGCAAGTTGAAGAATTTGATAAGAGGTTCAGCCCAATGGATAAGGCACCTGGTCTATTGGTTCTTTGCTGCACCACAGGGGTGCAACATCCCCATTGGAGACATTGTTATCCATGATAACACTTAGAAATAGTTTTTGAGTCAATTGGTCAAATTAGCTAAGGTTTTAAACTTTATCAAAATAAAATCACGTGTACAAAAGTCAATTTGGTCATATATTCAGTTTGTAGGGTCAATTTGAGTTTAAATGGGATCTATCATGGAAGTTAAAATCCAAGTTTTCCTGTGTCGGCCTTATTTGGTCATGATTGGCATGTAGACAGTTTCGCAGAAATTCATAGCAAGTTCAGTTATGAAAATACAGTATTTGCTATGAAAGTTCCTGAAACTTTCGCAGCAAATTTGTCACATCTCCCACCTATTTCGCCATAGAATTTTGTAGCAGTTACTAACGGTGCATCTAAAAAAAATTTGTGGGTAAGAGTCGCGATGGATCATGGACATATGTTAGAGCTTACCTTTATCCATTATCCCCAAACACTCACACTATAAAGCTCATTCTTACCTCTTTCCTTTCACTTTAGTTTGGTATTTTTGTCATAGGAAAGAATTTTACCGTCATAGGGATGTTGAAATGTCATTAGTTAAACTTATAGGTGGAAATAAGCTTATCTCAACGTGTTGCATCCATGGCACAGAAGAAGCAGTACAAAGGAGACTCAATGAAGTTGCAAGGTTTTCATTGACAGATTGTTAAGGATTTCATTGTATAATTCACAAGAACAGCTCTACCATTACACGGGATGTTAGAGCATGGCTACAAGCAAATAGGAATAAGTTAGAAAGACAAGTCAGAGCCTTAGAGACTCAAATTGAAATGATTAAGGTGGAGCTTGCGAAAATAAATCTCAAAACCATTGTTGAGGTAGATGCTCCTTGAACATGATAAAATCATAAATTTTTTCCTACTCTATGTTTAATAAATATTTTTAGTAGTAGACAGGCTTTTATAGGCTATTATAAATTACATGGAGATGGAATAAATCATAAAAAAATAAAATATAAAATCTCAGAAAGTTGACAGCTTCGCAACAACTCTCCATATTGAGGGTGAGTATTTGCTTCAGATTTGTTGTAGCTTTCCATGGAGGAAAAGACAAGTTTAAACTTCAACGTTGGGAGTGCTCAATGCATGTGTTTAGCTTATAAGCATCAAATAAGAGCCTATAAATGTTAGAAAGATCAAATAACTTTCAGAAAGGTGTTTTTTGGCATTTGCTACCAAACTGCCTATACTGTGTTTTTTCCTGCATAATGAAGTTTTTTATCAGTTTTTGGGAAATCAAATAGTAAGATAGTGGATAAACAACAGTTCAAAGGTGTCCACATCAAAAATTTCAAGGAGGATAAGTATTTTCTAGAAAATAGTCAAACACATAAATTCGATAGCAAATTCAGCTATAAAAATAGAGTATTTGCTACGAAAGTTCTGGAAATTATTTTTTAGTAGTCAACTTCAATCTCACTTTCTGACCAAATAGAAAGGAATTTTGGAAATATGAAGGGGCTTTTTGTTCAGAACGATTTCATCTACAAAATCCTCTCTTAGTTTTTACACAGCTATCAGGGTTTGTAAAATACGCACTTATCTTTGAGGCCTATTTTTACTAGCTAGATTTGTTGTAGAAATTTTGAAATTCGACTTGGGGAGACAACTCAGCAGGTCAACAAATCAGCATCCATGTGCAACCATCTCAGCACATTAGCAGTTATTTATAATCAATAAGGGTCATTAGCATAAATTTTTGAGTTCATAAATGATGGGAGACTCCTTTTTGTATTCAAACTCTGTTGAAACGAAAATATCCCTATAAAGGCTCCATGTTTTGTAATTCAACTAGAATTAGGTCTCTTAGCTAAAACAACGAGTCTAGACCAAGTGGTAGATGATAGTAATGGAGGCCTCACTCTATATATGTGAAATTTTTTCACTTTGAGGGTTTATGAATGTTACGAGATCCACTTTTGTAATCTTTTCTTCATGAGCTAATATACATTTTGCAGCAAATTGTCTTTAAACCTGAGATTCTTTTTGGCTCATGTGTTTTTTTATCTCCATGTTGTGTATATTGTTATCAGTTTCATGGAAATTTGATCACTTGGAATTCATGTTAGATGCTCCAACTTCCTTCATTTGTTGTGTTTTACTGTAAAATTTTATGTTTAAGCCAATTTGCCTTAGCTTTCATGAACACGGTTTCTCTGTAATTGAATCTCCTTAGTTGAATCCATGCCCAATGATGGTTTTCAACACATTCTTTCACTTTCATAATCAAATGAAAAGTACAGAGTTAGCCATTTGATGTTTTAAGATTTATATAGAAAATTTATAAGTAATTTGAGAGATCCCTCTCAGACTAGAAGGGCTAACTTCCAGTTAAAGTTGGTTTGATATAGTTATGTTGGGTTGATGGTTGACACAACCCAACTTGTTCCAGCCCAATGATAATGCCAAATGTTTCACATGCATACATTTTTTGTGAGATATCATCATAATTATTTCAACCATAAATATTTTGTCTTAAATAATATTTCGTAAGCATGATATTTTTCTCATGATGTTTGGCTCCTATATGTGGTGGTACCCAACCATCATTATGTACTTACACCCATTTCCATATCTGAGTCCATTCCACTTACATTTTTTAGTTTCAATCAGCGAAACAAGGTTAACATATATGCATATAATCTATTCATTATGATATTTACAACAATATTTGAAATTATCTCAAAATTCTTACATGCTTTAAGAACCTAATCATTCCAATTGTTTATTACATATATTGAAAGGAAAGTATCATTGAATTATGAAACATAACTCTCACATTTCCATCCACGATCCATTACATGAGTGCATTACTCATTCATTTTATTATTGTCCATCATGACAACTCCATGCATTGACATATCACTAAATTGTTTACTAAACCTTTATCTATTGGAATTTTTCTACCTTAATCATACCCTACCACAGTATTGATAACTCATGTGCATTTAATCATAAATCGTATCATTCAATATACAAATTAACCCTGAATAAATCCTTACCCATTCATCAAATTACTTATTTTTATGTTATGACCAATCCATACCTACACAACTACATCCATTTCCTTATGTTACTTGAATTATTTGATACTCCTTAGAAGCTTACATGTTCCCTTCATAAACCTTCCAACGAGCATATTTTTCCCTTGTCCTATGTATGAGGTTGTTGGGAAACTATATCATCATCATCTTCAACCATTCCTAATCACATTGCAGTTTCAAAATTACATCAGCATATTAAGCCAATAAAAAAACACATGCCTCAACGCTTTTAAATCCTCATTCAATATCTGACATGACGTAACACATTTTCAGACACTCTATTAAGCATTCTACTGGTGCATTTATTTTTGCAGTTATATTATTCAATTACTTTCCCTTTTGAATTTCATTAACATTCTCAAGATTATATAATTTTTTACATTTTAATTCTTTCATCCCTAATAAAACATTAGCAAGGAAGTGAGTAAAGTGTTTTCCCCCTCTAATACCTTTGCATAGCCTAGAATTCACAACATATTTGCTTCAATTCCCTTGAACAACTATTGTCAATTGGGCTTGTCATTTCCTCCTAGATTTAGCCCATCATCTACACAACACAAACACTTCGCGAGACCATATTAGTATCCAACACATCAGTCTTATGCAATCATATTTGGGGTATATAGATCAAATCTAATCTAACAATTTTATAATACTTAGTTTTTCTCTTATTGAAAATATAGTACCAGCAATGGTATGAATGCATGAATGGTAAGTAAATTAGGAGTTCATATTGACTATGATTTGGGTGATGTTAATGGTCACCTGATACATCACCCAAAGAATAGCCAATACCAACTCGTGATTTAATTTTCATTCATGCATTCATATCATTGCTAATATATATTTTCATTAAGGGAATTCTTACCTAATTTCTCTTAGTGTCTTGACTCTTAATGTCTTGAGCATACTGAATCCATACCTACATGGCTACCAATAATCTATTGGATACTAAAGGGATAATACAACAGGAAAGGGAGTTAGGAAATGGTGTATTGCTCTGGTCTTCCATTGTTGGGGACATTTTTGGCCCCTTGTTGAGGGTCTCTTTCTGTTGTGTACCTTATGCTCCCTCAGCTGGGCTCGGGTTAGGGTCTCCCACTTGTGCTTGGGTTTGGATGGGTCCTTTTTCCTTTTCCTTATGCTGCATGTTTTTATTTGGGAATACTCGAGCTGATGCATTCTTATTTTTTGTGTGGGATCCTTTTTGTCAAGGCCATGGTAGCATCGTGCCAAGCAGGGCCATGGCTGGATGATATTGTTGCTTTCGACCTCTTGGTGGCTTCTACTCCCAACTTCTAGAAGCAGGGCCTGTCGAAATTTGTGAAGAAGGTAGAGGAAATCCCAAAGAATGTTATCAATAACCCTCAAGCTTGCTCCTGAGCTTTGTAGTTGGAAGAGCGGGGGATGATAGGTCAGTTCATGGGGCTTTGGTCCTCTTCGCTGATGGTCAAGGTCTGGATTGAGAAGAACTGGAAACCTCCTATCTCAAGTGAGGTGATATCTTCCTTTTGCGGTAAAGGTTTTTATAACTTCTAATTCGAGAATCGATTGGACTGGGACTTAGTGTTTATAAGTGTCCCATACTTCATGGGCTCGTAGGGTCTATATCCGAATTGGTGGAGACCTAGTTTTAATCCAGAATGTGAGGTCCCATATTTGGTCCTTGTATGGGTTAAGTTTGCATACCTCCCTATGCACTATTGGAATGATGCTACATTTCAGCTAATTGGGAACTCTATGGGAAAGTATATAGATTTATCTGAGCCAAAGGATGGCCTATTTTCATGTGCTAGGATCTGTGTGGAGGTGGACCTTGAGAAAGGTCTTCCAGGTGCAGTTAACCTCATGGATAGTTGGACTCACGTGTAGCAAGTTGATTATGATCAAATCCCATTCAAATGCAATTTTTACCATGAATATGGACATTTTTCTAAAAGCTACCAAAAATTCCAAGATAAAAGAGACAATCAACCAGGAGAACCAAATGAACAATGGAAGCAGGTAAAAAGAAAAAAAAAGAGACACGAAGCAGAATAATGGGCCATCTACAAGTCTGAAATTTTCCTCCAAGGTAGTTGGTCCAAGATAGTCTTCCCCTCCTCCTCTGGTGCCCACGCAGGTGGATGGGGTCGAGGATACTACGAGTGAGAATTGTTTTGAGGTCCTTGCTCCTTCCATTGTAGTGGGTTGATTTTTCGCCCTCCCTCTGGGAACCTTGTGGATCTGGTCGTTGTTGCGATCGCACTTTCCTCTGAATCCAAAAATCAAAAGGAAATAAGATTTGGTCCAGACTCTCTAAGAAGTACAGAAGAAACTTCGGATGATGATGAGCAGGAGGAAGGATTTCTATCATCGAAGGAAGTACTAGGAACAGTTATCCCTCCAAGCTCAGCAGACGAGAAGTCAGAAGGCACAAAGGCCAAAGGAGATGGAAAGAAAGGTTAGAAGATAAGGAAAGAAATCAAACAAAGAAATAAGGTGGGAAAAAAAAAAAAAAAGCTCGGGTATCAACATACAATCCCATGACAGCTAGTCAGGATAGGAAATAAAAGTGGGAAAAATGGAATAAACATGGGCCCAGTTAAGGGGGGCACTTCCAACAAGAAGTAATTTATGAATATTATCTCCTGGAACTGTAGGGGTATGGAGTCAGAAAAAAAGAATAACAGAAATAAAATATCTAATTCATAGAGAAATACCAATTATCTCTTTGTTACAGGAGACCAAATTGGGAGAGTCAGATCTCCACTCAATACATAATAATATATGGAACCGCAGCAAATTAGTGGTAGATATTTTGAGAGGTGCTTCAAGTGGGCTTTGTACATTGTGGAATCCTTGGAAGTTACAATTGATAATTTCTTTAAAATCCATTCACTGGATTGCAACTACTTTCCACATTATAGAATTAAATCAAACCTTCACTATTTTCAATTTTTATATGCTTGTTCACTTCTACAAGAAACAATAATGTTGGAAATATTTGACGGAATTAAAGCACACCAAGTATGGGAGAAACTACATTTTCGGTGGGGATTTTAACACCACCATGGGCATACATGAGAAAAGGGGGGGGGGGGGTATCTATCGCTGGAGACTCCCTTCAGGAAAATATGGAGGACTTCATCCAGGCCCTTAGCCTTTTTTATGTTAAGCCACAGAAATATCTTTATACCTATAATAATAAAAGGTATGAGCATGGTCACATAGCGGCTCGTCTAGACCATTTTTTTTCCTCTGATGGAATTAAAGCACACCGAGTGTGGGAGACACTGCATTTTCGGTGGGGATTTGAACACCACCATGGGCAGAAAAGGGGGGGTCTATCATTAGAGACTTCCTTCAGTAAAATATGGAAGACTTCATCTGGGCCCTTAGCCTTTTTTATGTTAAGCCACATAAATATATTTATATCTAAAATGGGCATGGTCACATAGCGGCTCGTCTAGAATTTTTTTTGGCCTCGGATAGTCTTCTGGTTTTGAACCTCTATCTCAAGTCCGCTATGTTGCCTTCGTGTGGGTATTATCATTGTTATATCAGCCTCTTTATGTCCATGCCCCTCAACCTGGGGCCTATTCCCTTTCAGTACTCTGCATTATGGTTGTATTCTCTTGGGTTTCGGGAGGTGGTATGTCTTTCTTGGTCTGGTTGGGTGGTCGGGAGTCCGGTCACGATTTGGGAATCTAAGATCAAGCAGTTGAAAGAAGATATTAAAAAGGGGATAAAATAAAATAAATCTCATAGACAGCATGACATAACAGAAATGGAAGAAAAAATAACCTCCATATAGGGTCAAATGGAATCCTCTCAGGTAAAAGTAATGGGATTTCAAAAAAAAGCGGAAGCTTTCAATTCACTTTATGCAAATCTCTAGAGAGAAGAAGAATACTAGAGACTAAAGTCTAGAAAAAATTAGTTGTTGGCTGAGGACATAAAAACAATATTCTTTCATAAGCAAGAAAATTTCAGGGAATCAAAAAATAACATAGCTCAGATTAATTATGAGGGACATACAATAAAGGATTTTGAGTAAATAAAGCGAGTTGCGGTGGATCATTTTGGTATCTTGTATCGTGAGAACCCCCTAATCGATGAGGAGATGGAGGATTCTCTTTTTACTAACATCTCAGCTCTGGTTACGTTGGAAATTAACAAAGTTTTTACTGCTTCTCCTTCTCTGGAGGAGATAAAAACAGTGGTTTTATCTTTCCCACGGGACAAGGCCCCTGGTCCGGATGGTTTCTCGGCCAGTTTCTTTGAAAATTTTCGGAAATAATTATGCGCGATCTATGCTAGATGGTAGGATACTCCCTAAAGTGGTTTATTATTGGAGGAGGTATTAACTCATCATTCCTAGCCTTGATCCCTAAGGAGAATAATCCCTACTCCTTTTCCTGGTTCTGGCTTATTTCTTTGTGTAATGTGTCGTACAAAATATTCTCGAAAATGTAGGCTTTGAGGCTTAAACCGCTCATGCCTCTTTTAATCTCGGAAAAGCAAGGGGGATTTGTCTCCGGTTGAAAAATATTTGATAATATTATTCTGATCCAGGATGCCATTGATTCGATTTTGAGGAGAGGTGACCAAGGAATTATAATAAATTTATACATGGTCAATGCTTTTGATCGGGTGCGACATGGATCCTTGATGAAATTTTTAAATAAAATGGGGTTCAATAAAACCTTTATAATCTATATGACCATATTATTTAGGTATCCTTGGATAGAACCGTTGGTAAATGGCAAAGTGGCGGTTTTCTTTAAGGCCTCCAGTGGACTGTGACAAGGATGGCCTCTTTCCCCTTTTCTATATATCATATTGGCAGAGGTGCTAAGAACAAAATTGGAGAAGGATCGATCCTCCCAACTCCTTCCAAGAATTAGATATAAAGACAGCATTAAAAGCATAAATCGCGGCTAGTGTGTGGATAACACTATCTTGCTTGGCAGGGCTTTAGCGGTTATTGATGGGCATTTCAAAGGGAACCTTGATCGATTCCTCAGTGCTTCTGGAGGAGATATAAATTATAGTAAAATTCATATATACAGCTAGAAAATATCACCTCAGAAGGCAAGAAATATAGAGGAAATTTTAGGTTTCAAATTAATCATGTCTGGAAATAATTCAACTATATTGGGCTACCTATCTTCCTAAGAAGAGATGTTTCAAATGCATGGAAAAAAGTCCTGGAAAAAGTAAAATGTAATATAGTGAATTGGGGATGAATTTGGCTCAACAATGCAGGGAGGGATATCCTAGTAAAATTTGTTCTTTCATTTATCCCTTTGTACCAATTATCTGTCATTCAAGCTCCAAATTATGTTCTGCACCAACTGAGTGTCTATATAAGAAAATTTATGTGGGAAGGGGGAAAGGTAGAAACAAAAAAAATATCACTTGGTAAACTGTAAAGCTATAAGATCTCCTAAACTTCATGGAGGGCTTGGTATTAGATATCCGGAATTGGTAAACATGGCCATGGGGGTCAAGTTCAAATGTCTCATGAAAACGAAGAGGAACCTATGGTGGTTGCAGGTTTTACGGGCTAAGTATGTCATCCCGCATCTCTACGGGTCGGGGAAATCGGGGCGGCGATTCGTTCACAAATTTTGAAGCTCGTGAGAGCTTCTTCAGAAATCATTGAAGGAAACTTTATGCAAAATCCGAGGGAAAATAGACACAATGAAAATTTTCACAGACTCAATTTTGGGTAGGCAGCCCATTGGAGCATATTTATCTCTCATCCCCCTCTAGATTTATTTGTCCCATATTGGCGTGGAATACTTAGATCAAATTTCAATCTGGAACATTCAGGGGCAATGGTAGGGATAGCGTCTTAACAACACCCGGAGGCGTTGTTCCCATTACGATAAAAATTGTTTCAGAAATTAAGAGGTTGCACCCCTATTGAGAATTATTTGGAAGACGGATGGGGTTGGAAACAAGCTAACTACACAGAGAAAGAAGGATACTCTCACCTCCTATTTCAATCACAGATTCCCCCTAAATCGTCAATCTAGAGTAAAATTTGGTGAACAAATGTTATTCCAAAATTTAACTTCTTCTATTGGTTGTTGACACACAAGAAAATCCTCACTGCATAGAACCTCTTAAAAAGAGGTCACATTAGGCCTTCTCTGTGTCCACTCTGTGAAAAATCAGAAGAAACTATATATCACATTTTCCTTCAATGCCAAGTGACTAAAGAATTCTGGTCGGCAGCCTCAGGCATGCTTTTCCACAGAACCAGTTGGCCCTCGGATCTCCTTCAATTCTTCAGCTGTTGGCACTCATGTTACTTGGGATCACTTCAAGCCAAAAACTCCTTCAAGAAAGTTTTGATATCCCTTCCAAAATATGTATGCTAGAAAATATTTCTATCTAGGAATAAAGCGATCTTCGGATTGAATCGTATCCGAGCTATAATCATGGCACTAAAATCTCTTTCTTCTTTCAAGGAATTTCACCGCCCGTCATCTGAGCCCTCTATGGACCAGATAGAATCTTCTTGGCTCCTCCCTTGGGTGAATTCTGGAGAAAATTTTTCCATTACAAAGGTCCCTCCTCCTTTTCCTTCATGGCTCCTTCATTTTTCCTCTAAATGGATTCGTCAGTGGATGCAACATCGAAAGAACTGGATCCTCCAATTTTTTGGAGAATCAAAATGAAACCCTGGGGTGGAAGGAGTGGCAAGGATTCTCATTAATCTTAAAGGAATCATAGAAGATATATTTGCATGGGTATTGGGAAAAAACACAAACAACCAAGCTCAGGCTTAAGGACTACTCTTTGGGCTATCTTTGGCTCAGAAAAATGGAATAAAGGAGATGGCCATCCTAGGTGACTCTCTAGTGTTGATAAAGTATATGGTCAAAAATACTTCGGCACAAAACTATAAATTGAACCGAATTATAAAAATAAGTCATAGAATAAAGGCATTACAGTTTTTCCATATCCTTAGAGGGGATAATAAGGAAGCAGACAAGCAAGAAAATCAAGCTTTCTTTATAAAAGAGGAAAATAGTAACGTGAATTGACTTGTGGGAAGTCATATGATCCAATTCGAAATGAATACAAACAAAGAAAAATGTATGGTGAATGATGGAAAGGAAAAAAGAATAAAAATATTTTGAGTGTTTTGCTGGGTTGGCCTTTCAATAAATGGTGTATGTTTTTCATTAATTTGCTTTGTTTTCCCCTCTCACCATTCACTTTTTTCCCCTACCCTTTCCCTTGTTTCTCTCCTTCCCCTCTCTTCTTTTACCCCTTCCCCCTCCCCAATTCCATGTCATTTTCATCCCCTTGCCCAGGTCTCCCCTCCCACACTCTCATCCTCCTTTCCCCTATTGCCTCCTTGCCACATGGTCCCTCTCCGGCCATGTCCCATCTGGTACCTTTTCCCATGCCCTTCCCCTATACTTCATGGAATATTCTCCCTAGGCGTGTGATGTGGTGTTATTTCGTGTGTCATTCGGTTCCTCCCATGTGATTCACTTGGCAACAGATCTAATTTGAGCAAGGGAGTTGAGGTCATTCACGTCCATATTTAGATGGGATTTTAGCGCATTCATAGTTCAAGCATGCGAAATTTGAAACTTCGAGAGGAGCATTTAATATTTTTATGCAGGGTTTGTTAGTTCGCGTGGTGAAACCCTTGGATCAACAAGCCAGAGGTCGAGTCAATGTACAGAGAAATAATGGGAGTTCATGGGGAGGATGGTGGCACAAATTTGTTGCATGTTCATGTCATTAATGGTAGACTTTATCTCTATTTAAACAGTTGTTGCAATTTGGATTATGTCCAGAAGTTGGGGAAGGTCTTTGGTCGTGGGGTTGAGTGGAGTTCGCCTCTGAAGTTGACTCTTTCTTGGTCTGGAGTTCAGGGGAAGGTTTTGTGTTATGTATGTTGTTCAGTGTCTGAGGAAGTGAGCGTGTTGGAGCACCAGGGAGTTAGTCTCGGTGGTTTATGGAAACAATTTTAGCTCGGGGTGGCAAAGGTGCAGGAGGCGGGAAAAGGTGTAGGAGGCAGTCGAGGGTCGTAAATTGAACAGTTCGTGACCGGCGAGGGTGTTGGTGGCATGTGTGAATGAACTGGAGTTTAATTTTGTGCATTGTGATTTCTTTGGGTGCCGCGGGTGTTATTGTTTCTTAGTGAAATTGTTTTCATTGTTGGATTCGGTCCAAAAGTTGGGGAAAGACTATGTTCATGGGTTTGGGTGGAGTTTTCCTCTGAGGTTGACTCTGTCTTAGTCTGCGCTCAAGGGAAGGTTATGTGTTGTGTTTGTTGCATTGTTTCCCAGGAGGTTGGCGTGGTTGAGAATAGGGGAGTTTTCCTCGGTGGTTTTTGGAAAGAATTGTATCTTGGGGTGGCAAAGGTGAAGGAGGCAGCTGAGGGGAGTAAATTGAACAAGGAGAGATTGGCGAGGGTGTTGGAGGCTTGTGTGCCTGCACTGGAGGTAAATTCTGGGCTTTGGGAATTTTTTGGGAGCCGTGGGTGATGTTGTTTCTTGGAAAAATTGTTTCAATTTTTTGGAGTCAGGGACTAGATGGAAATGCAGATCCATTCGGAGGTTGGTAGCTCAACCTCTGGGTCCTGGGGACACCGTCGACCGAGGTCGGGCCGAATATCTTGGAGAGGGGTTAAGGATCAGGGAAATGTGCATCCAAACTGTGCCATTTGCGCTAAGGTCCATGATGATATTAAAAATGGTTTGGCCATTACACAGAGGAGCATCCACCAGCAAAAACAAGATAATTTGGAGATGCAGAAGAAAAATATTGTCAAAAATGAAAAAATTCAGCAATTGGAAGACGAGATAGATGCTCTCAGGCGACAGACAGAGGATCTTCAATTCAAGCAGGAGGACCAGAGCATGAATATGGAAGAGGAAATCCTTGGAATTGACCTCAACATTTCAGCTACAATGAAGGAGTAACGAGTTGCTTAGAAGATCCAGTTTGTTTTTTTTTTATGTTTATATATGTAAAAATGAAAATGTAATATACTTTTGAAGCAATTTTGTAGGATGTACAGCGGTAGGCATGTAACATGGGATAATTTTGAAATTTTGGGAAAAAAGGGTTGGATTAGAATGATCAGAAAATCTGTGTGGTGCCCTTTGTTGGCTTTGAACTCCTCCTGTAAAGCTCTCGGTTGTTTTCCGCGAATGGGCGTGTACTAATATATATACCTACTCTTTCTTGTAAAACAAAATAATCTATTGGATTCTACACCAACCTAAATCCATCTTAACCTTGGATCTATCAAGCATCACAAGGGATACAATCTCTTGAGGTGCAAACAAATTTTTTGAGTGCAAAACTTGAGGAAAGGTTTGCAGCTCGAGAGATTTGATCCCTCCAGTGCTTGATAGATCCAAGGTTAAGATGGATCTAGGTTGGTTTCAGTCATGCGTGGCCACAAAAAATATGTTGAACATATAATTAATGTGCTCATTTTAAATATATTAAATATTTCTAAGATTATATATTATGAGAATATATCTAAGATTATATATTAAGTGATTACAAATGTTGAATACGAAGTTATAATGTTGAATGATTTAAAATGCAAATAATACGAATATAGTTAATGTGTTCATTTTGAATATATTAAATATGTCTAAAATTATATATTATGAGAATACATCTAAGATTATATATTATGACAATACAAATGTTGAATACAAAGTTATAATATTTAATGATTGAGAATGCAAATAATAATTAGAATATAGTTAATCAAAAAACAGTTTACAGTGTGATTGATCTCAATCGCTCTTCTTCGACTTTTCTTGTCATCACACCCACTACTTTTTTCATCTTTGCATGTCGATCATATGAAAAGGGAGGTTGAAATCATATACCATTCATATGTTTAACTCTATATATTTAAATAAACATCATACCTTGTCTCTCTTGCTTCCCAATATTAATAGTAGCTTTCTCCAAAGTCAATCCTTGTGACTTATGGATTGTTAAGCCCCAAGCAAGTTTCAAAGGAAGTTGTTTTCTACTACCTCTTTCAATAGGTGTAATAGGAATTGTTTGAGAGGATGATTCATCCCAATGTACTCCCATATAATTATCACAAGTTACAAAAACATATGTGGGTGGTTCTCAGGGTGAAATTCCATATTTATACACAATTTTTTCTACAATTCCAAGAGCACCATTTAAGAGTCTTGCATTGGTCCATATGATTGATGTAAACATCACTCGAGCTCTGACTACAATAAGTAACTCAAGTTAAATTTCTTCCTCATCTATTTCCATGTAGTTTCATTTTACTTTGTAGCAACATTGGTTGCAATGAGACAATTTATGCTTCTTAAACAAAGCTTATTATGTTTTATACATCATCATTTGTCGCAAAAAAAAATGTATTTCCATATAAAATGACTCTTTTTTGGAAGGATACAACCATGTAATTTTAAGATTCATAAGTGTTTTCCATTCTTCAATATTTGGTATTGCATCCCTTATGGTGAGCCCTAGTATTGCACCAAGAATGTTGCAATTCCCAGAGGCTACCCTAATTTACTTTATCAACCTCGGGTTCATACAAACTTGGAGGTGAAAGTGTTATATACACATTAGATGCATTCTACTCAAGTCATCCTCTTTTTAGCTTTACGAAAGGGTGCTACTTCTAGTGTTTCAAGGTGAAATTTTTCACACTTCTAAAACTAGGCCTGGGGCTACAAATGATTCAAATCCATGGCACTATCAGTAAGTACAGGACTATACTATAGCAAAAAAGTGCATCTAACTATTGTGAAATGAAATAAATCTACTTATTAGACTATGATAAGAATTGAAAGGCAACCTATGCATATTGCATGAAGTAAATTGTTGAATTGAAATGGCATAAAGGAAACTAATATAATCACACTTTGCTGGGCCAAATGGCTAAACACACTCTACTTACCCTATGCTCTATCTATCATGCTTTTATTCATGCAACTACTCATGACCTAACTATGCTTGAAAATGTGTTGTTTTGCAGCTAGGAGAAGAAAGTGCTAAGGTGGCTCATGGAAGGCTTGAACACATGGGGGCAAGGTTGGAGGTGTATGAGTGGTTTTTGCAGGTTTAGAGGATGGTGGTGGTGGTTTCTGAGCTTAAGGAGGGGCCCACAAGTTTTATTTAAAGTGTTGCTACAGGTTTCCTGTAGTTCTACAAGAAAGTCCTGAATTGCTACAGGAAACAATCTGAGGGCAATCTGAGTCCAAAAATAGGTGGAAAAATGGTAGGGAAGGTGGTGTGAAGGTGGATTAGTATGAGTGGAAGGTGGCTCACCCCTTTTCCAAGCTCAGAACCTCTTGGGAGGCTTGTCTTGCACCCCTAGGGTTTCTCACGGTTTAGGGATGAAAAATATGAAAACATGGCGGATGGTGATTTTGATGAATAGAGGGTTGATGAAGGATGAGAGATGAAGTTGAAGGTGTTGGTGAATTTCTCCCTGGCTGTGCTACCTCTACCTGCAAGAAAATTACCTATTAATGCAATAGAAATGGACAAATTCATGATAAAGACAATGGAAAAGATGACTTGAATTTGTAAAGGAAATATACTATAATCTACAAATAGAGATCTAACACATAATTCTAAACATATCTATGGAATCACAGCAACTAAACTCATCCATTCCAAGAAATCATAAACTAAGAAGCATTTTGGTTTGCGGGAAAGGTCTACCCTCTTCAAGCTCTACTGACAGAGATGATACGGGGAGGATTGACTCACAGCTTTATGAAGTTATAACTTATTCTGCCAACATGTAAGCAAACTAAATCTACAACAAAAGACAAATGGAAGCAAATTAAAAATAGTAAATGAAAATTCAAACAAACTAGCTAAATATTCATAAGAAAAACTAGCTAAATGACATGAAAGTAAAGAATGATTACACAAGATAGGTTGAGACACATGGATTGGGCCCTAACCCACAAGCCTGGCTCTCTGAAACTAGATCAGTAAGGCAAAGTCTGAATACTCATTTCATTTCAAAAGATAATCTCATTACATCAAAACAAAGTCTTGAAAAATGATTACAAGAGAAAAGAGCCTAATAGATTTCTCCAAAGTTCAAATTCTAATGAGCTCTTGCTCAGCTCTATTCTAAAAGGGTAGCTACCAACAGCTCCCTAGAAAATAGGTGATGAGTACACTTGACTCCAAGTGAAGTATGGCTTGAATGCACTTGATCTTGAGTTTGCTTGGTTGCCTTTGATTTCGAGTTGTTGGAGGGAATATCGAGGATCCCTTGGTTTCCTTTGGGAGTCAAAGAGGGTGTACAACCCCCTAGTATCTCTCCTTGTTGTCTACTCTGAGTCTTTATGACAAAATCTCCACAAAAATGAAATATCTTCATGATTTTCCTACATTTAACTCATGTTAGGTACTCGAAGTACGTTAAGCCTCAATTGCCACCTACACTAGCATCATAATACCATAATATAATTAAAATGCAAGAAAATGAGACTTAATAAGGAAAAAAGGTGACCATTAACCCCTCCAAATGTACCTAATGATGGAGCTTATCGCTTTACATTCATTAACAGGCGACAAAAATATATTTGTTGATTTTTTTTTCCATCTTGTCAAAACAAGGCATCAAGGGTCACAATTATTTTGAATGAGTTCCATAATTCTTTTTAAATACCTTCACATGCATATATATAGGTTTATCTAGAACAAGAGGCAATTGTCCCAAATCACATAACAATAAAATATACCTCCAACCAAAATAAATCTTCTCATTTTCTTGTAAGGCATGTCGAAGTCTCTTATCAATGTTTTATAATAGATTGATAATATAATAATAATAATAATAATAATAATGTATAATAATACATAATAATATAATATAATAATAATTATGTCGATAGGCATTCTATTGTGGAGTTTTTGTTGGGGACACTATTGAGATTCATCGTCCTCAACAACTAAACCACGAATCTCAATAGCGTGTCATTTGACCAATTTTCAGCATGAGTGTGTAGTGAGTGCAATCAAGTCCAGTACAAATATTATTGGCATAGTCAAACCATTTCTTCTCATCAGTCCACGCAGCCACTACCTGCGAAGGGTTCAAACCATGTCCGCTTCCCCAGAATATGTTCTCTCTGAAGGGGCAAGGGTTGTCTGAATGTTGTAGGACACAGTGGCCCCTTCTTTGTCTTGCATAATTTCATGCATAATTTGCAAATTTTCGATCCCATCGAAGAGGACCAAATCCCACTGCATTTCTTGCTTGATTGTGTGGGACCAAAAATCCATCAATAGACGCAGCAGTAGCATTCATGTCTGCAGCATTCACAAATGAAATTCCCATCATCATGATGAGAATGCAAATGGAAATGGAAATGTTTCAGTGGCTCTTCAACAACGTGGTTATTCCCATGAGTATTGTGAATCGCCCACATTGTTTCATATAGCTCCTCTTTTAGATGATTGGAATAATAATACTAACTTCCTTTTGCTTCTTCGCATATATGTATTTAAGTCTTTGTATCTCTCCAAGCATTATGTATAAGTAGCTCAAGTTGTATCAGTATATATAGCCAGACATGTTATTCATCAACATTAGCTTTTTCTCTAACCGGAGGGAGTGCGAAGCTGCAATTTCTATTCCTTTCATCGTAAGATAATGCTTAACGATTATCATATGACAATACTTACTTTCACATGTTTTTTTGTGTCTTACTCTATCTATTTCAGCATAGCTCTCCAAATTGTTAGGTGCTCCCTTTGTTGATATTGACGATCGATTTGAGCAGGCAAAAGTTGAAATATGAATACCTACCCTCGCACATTATCATTCTTCGCTGGAATATTCAACATCGATATCCAATTAAGTAACTTCCACACGCGGCCATATTTCCCTTTCCCATGTGCATTTTAATTATTAAGTAAAACTTCAATCATTTGAAAACAAATGAAGCTTAATATGTTATACACCTAAATATTTTCTAACAGATGAGCACAACACGTTATTCACAAGATATTAATATCTTGTAACATACCAGCATAGCAGTGGCCATAGAATATACATACATATTTATATTAATAGAAATATTTGTGCAACCTTATGCAAAGCATGACCAATTACTAAGGCGATATTATTTTCATTATTTATTTATTGTAACATAATTGCAGGTTATGAAAGTATCGCCTGAGTTATTTTCATTATTTATTTATTGTATCATAACTGCAGGTTATGAAAGTATAGCATGAGTTGCATATAATCTTGGCGCAACCAACATGGACGATGATTCTACATGCAACCTGAGTGTAGTGAGTGCAATCGGGCCCAGTATAAATATTCTTGGCATAGTCAAATCATTTATTCTCATCTATCCACGCAGCCACTGCCTGCGAAGGGGTCCAAATATGGCCGCTTCCCCATAATATGTTCTCTCCGAAGGGGCTGTCTAAATGTTGTAGGAAGCAGTCGCCCCTTCTCTGTCTTGCATAATTGCGCACATAATTTTCAAGTTTGCTATCCTATTGAATATGACCAACTCCCACCGCAATTCTTGCTTCATTGTGTGGAACCAAAAAGCCATCGATAAACGCGGCAATAGCGTTCATGTCTGCAGCATTCACTGATGGCATTACCATCATCATAATGAGAACACAAATGAAAATGGAAATGGAAATGTGGTAGTTGATCTTCAACAATGTGGTTATCCCCATTAGTATTTTAATCGTTGATGGACTTGCTGCATATAGTTTATAATTCTTGTTGGAGTTTTGCTGAATTCCAAAATAATAAAACTGCCTTCCTTAACACAGAGAAAAATACTAAATTCACTCACAGACAGAGTTTTCAACTCAAAAAAAAAATTCTATTTCATATAAAAAAAAAAAATTGTTACAATTCTTCCTCTCTTGGAGGGATTACAAAATAGTTTATCTGCTGCAAACACAGTGTAAACTATCACTCTCTGTCTCACATAGAGTAATACTCTGTTTCTAAAATAAAAACAAAACACTGCTGTGTATGCTCTGTAATTTTAAAAACACTCTGTTGTTCTGTGTAATTAAAAATTACAACTCTCTGTCTCTGTCTTTTAAAATACGCTGTTGTGCATATAAAAAAAAAACATTACCTAACAAATGACTCTGTTTCTGCATATAACAAAAAATATCTCAAGATTGAATTTAATGCCATTAACTGACATACAACCACAAAATTCACCGCTTCAGAAATCCTTAATGTCTTCATTAACTTCGTTGGCACCGCTTGATAACGCATTGAAGTTGAATTGACTTTGTGGCATCTTGATTTTTTTTTCTCCCGCACTGATGTGCTTATATTTCTGTGTAATAACACATTCTGCTGTCTTTTCCCTTTTTATAATTACACTGCTGTGTAATTAAAAATTACATGCTCTTCACGGCCTTTTAATATATATGATGTGCATATATTAAAATAAAACAAATACCTTTTAAAACAGTAAACCAAACTATTAAATTAAAACATGTGCGATGGTTTTAAAACATTTAACCCCGCAATCTTTTGTTAACACATAAAGTGTGGCCGTATAATATGTGGGCCCCCAACTGCGGTGATGTCAGCTGTTCCGATGGGGTTCACACCTCCATCCACAAACCTTCATTGACCCCCACGGAATTCTTTGTGACTGCATGGTGTGGGCCCAGCTCCGAGGGGGTATACTCCTCTACCTGCTCTGCCTGCTGGACCCCCGCGAACAGTCTGCCACCCTGTCTCTTGGGCTGTTGGAAATTAATTCCAACACTCCCCCTTAATTTCAACTGCTGGGTTTTCTTGCATACCCATGCATCTTCTGAAATGTTCAAAGTTTTTCTGTTGAAGTGGCTTTGTGAGGATATCTGCAAATTGATCCTCTGTTCTGCAATGTTGCAAAACAATCTCGCCATTGCTTACCAATTCCCGTATGAAATGAAACTTGGTGTCAATGTGCTTTGTCCTCTTATGAAAAACAGAATTTTTAGACAATGCAATAGCTGAGCTATTGTCACAAAATATCACTGTCCCTTTTACCTGTTCTTGACATAAGCTTCTCAACATTTTTCTCATCCAAACTGCTTGACACGCTGCTGCTGTAGCTGCCACATATTCTGCCTCTGCTGTAGACAACGCTACAATGGGCTGTTTCTTAGAAGCCCATGAAATGGCTCCTGAACCCATATGAAAAACATAACCGGAAGTGCTCTTCCGATCATCAACACTTCCAGCCCAATCACTGTCTGTGTATCCAACTAAATCTGAACATTCTGAAGTAGTATAAAAAATACCAAACCTTTTAGTACCTTTAACATACCTCAGAATTCTTTTTGCTGCTTGCCAATGTGCATCTTTTGGCTTTTCCATGAATCTGGAAATCAAACTAACAGCATGCATTATGTCCGGCCTAGTTGCAGTCAAATACATGAGGCTGCCAACTATGCTCTTGTACAAACTAGGATCAAAATCCTTACTGCTGTCCTCTCTGCTGAGCTTTAATCCCATCACTGTGGGAGTGATTGCTGCTTTGCTTTCTTGCATGTTAAATCTTTCAAGTACCTCATTAACATACTTTGCTTGTGAGATAAAAATCCCATTTTCATCTTGTTCTACTTCTATTCCCAAGAAGTATTTCAACAAACCCATATCAGTCATTTCAAATTCTTCCTTCATGACTGTTTTAAAATGTTCAATAAGGCAATCATCATTACCTGTAAAAATAACATCATCAACATACAAGACTACAATCAAGATTTTACCATCTTGTTCTTTGATGTAGAGGGTGGGTTCTCCCTCACACTTTTCAAAACCATTTTCCAGTAGATAGGAATCTATCCTACTGTACCACACTCTTGGCGCTTGCTTCAGCCCATAAAGAGCTTTCTTCAACTTGCACACTTTGTGCTCTTAGCCTTTCTTTTCATAGCCGAGAGGTTGTTCAATGTAAACCTCTTCCATTAACACTCCATTTAGGAATGCTGACTTCACGTCCATTTGGTAAACTTTCCACTTGTTTTGTGCTGCTATAGACAACACTGCTCTCACGGTTTCCATTCTTGCAACCGGTGTGAAAGTTTCCTCATAATCTATGCCATGCTTCTGCTTATAGCCTTTGACAACAAGCCTTGCCTTGTGTCTCTCTATCTTGCCTTCAGCATTACTCTTGGTCTTGTAGACCCATTTAACACCTATGACATCTTTACCTTTTGGGAGTTCAACCAAATCCCAAGTTTTGTTCCTCTCTATGGCATTTATTTCCTCATCCATAGCTTCTATCCATTTCCTATCATTGATAGCTTCTTCGAAATGAACAGGATCATCAACATGACAATATAAAGCAAACAAAGAATTGATACCTTCATTAACTATATCTTGTTCATAAATTTCTTTCAAACTTCTGAATTTCTTACCTCTTTCATTGGGTGTACAAGTACTTGAAGAAGCACTTGAATTTCCTCCTTGTGGTGTGCTTGGAGAAGCACTTTCATTTCTCCTCAAGGGTGTACTTTGCGGTGTTGATGCTACTATTTGGGGATGTATTTCAGCCACCTCATCATCATTCTCATCATGAGATAAACAGTGTTTAACATTCACTGTTTTCTCTATGCTTCCATCCCAAGCTTCCTCTTCAATGAACTGAACATCCCTGCTCACAAGAAACTTCTTGCTGGATGGGTTATATAACCTGTATGCCTTGGATTCCTCACTGTATCCAATGAAAATAAATTTCTCCCCCTTGCTTTCCAACTTCTTTCTTAGCTGATCCGGAATGTGTGCATAAGCTACACATCCAAAAACCTTCATATGTGTGACACTTTGCTTTGCGCCACTCCATGCCTCTTCCGGCACTTTGTTCATAACTGCTTTTGTAGGGCACCTGTTCAAGATATACGCTGCACAATGTACAGCTTCAGCCCAATAATCATTCGGCAAATGCTTTGCCTTTAACATGCTCCTCGCCATGTCCATTATGGTTCGGTTCTTCCTTTCGGCTACTCCATTTTGCTGCGGAGTATATCTAGTTGTAAACTGTTTATGAATACCATTTTCTCTACGAAAACGTAGAAAATCTTTAGATATATACTCACCTCCTCTATCAGTCCTTAAGACTTTGATATGCAGCCCACTCTGGTTCTCAACAAGTGCTTTGAAATTGCAAAAAATTTCAAACACTTCACTTTTGTTTTTCAAAAAGTAAACCCAAGTTTTTCTTGTAAAATCATCTATGAATGTTAAGATATAGTGGCTGCTAGCAAGTGATGGAGTTTGCATTGGTCCACATACATCTGAGTGGACAATTTCTAAGGGTGCTTTTGCCCTTATGCTTTTCCCGGAAGGAAAACTTTCTCTGTGTTGTTTCCCAAGAATACAACCTTCACAAAGGCTGTCCGGTTTCTCTATCAATGGTAAACCACTTACCATTCCTTTTCTATTCAACAAATTAAGACCTCCAAAGTTGAGATGTCCAAATCTCAAGTGCCATAACCAATTATCATCCTTTGGTTCGCTTTGGTAAGTCTCTTGTGCAACTGCTGCTTTCTCTTCGCCATTCTTCAAATCTGCTCTCATTCTGAGAGGGAACATCCTGTTCCTTGTCATCTTCACTTCAGCAATACATTGTTTGCTGGGTGGTTTATCCATGATGGTACAAACATCATTATCAAAGAAAACAGTATACCCCTTATGGACAAGCTGTCCAATACTTAAGAGGTTACACTTCATTCCTGGAACATAATAAACATCTGCTATGGATTTCTTTGCACCTAATCTTGTTAAAACATTTACATCTCCTTTTCCCATAACAGAAACTTTGCTATCAGTTCCTAGTGTGACTTGTGACTGCACACTTTCATCTAAAATAGAAAACATTGCTATATTTTCTGTCATATGGTTACTACAACCAGAGTCTAGAAACCATAGATCCTCACTCTTTTCTTTAGCCATATTACAAGCTAAAAACAAATTGTTTTGGTTGCTATTTTCTTTTGTGAAATTTTCACTAGTTCCACTTCTCATATCTTGTTTCTTATTTCTACATTCATTAGCATAATGACCATATTTTTTACAATTGTAACATTGGACATTGGATTTATCATACCTTTGTCCTTGATCATTCTGTTGACCACTCTGCTGGCTGTTGCCTTGGCCTTGATGCTGATTTGGATTGCTGCCCCTTCCTTGAGCATTTGTTGGACTGTTCCTTCCACCTCTGTTTTGGCTTCTGCCTCTTCCTCTTCCTTTGCCTTGCCCTCTTCCTCTTCCGAAAGACATCTGGGTCTTAAAAGCATGTTCAAGAGATGAGTTTTCACTCCTACCCAATCTCTGTTCATGGGTCATCAGTGATGCATGTAGTTCATCCACTGAAAACTTTGTGAGATCCCTAGTCTCTTCTATGGTGGTGATCCAGGTGGATATCGGTGGCCTCCCACCTATTCCATTTGGACCCGCAGCATCAATTCTTTCAGTTTTTCAGCTTCAGCACAGCTTACTATTTATAGCAGGTTTTCGGGTCCTGCACACCCGGAGCCGTTTTGGGGCATTAATAATCCAGGTGGATATTGGTGGCCACCCATCGAGTCCATTTGAACCCCCACCATCAGTTATTTCAGTTTGTAAGTTTCGCCACAACTTACTATTTTTAGCAGTTTTTTGGGTCTTAAACTTCCGGAGCCGTTTTGAGGTCCTAAACGACGTTTTTTTGTGAAAACGGAGAGCAACATGGGTCCATGGACCGATGTTGTTTATTTAAAATTTGTATTCCTTGGATAGATATTTCTATCGAGGTATGGTAAGCGTCAAACGGAGATCGTATGCCAAAGTTACGCCCATGGGAAGTTGAAACACAAATTTACCCAAACAGGGCCCATAGTTTTGGCGCTTCATCTCCTAGGGTTAGGGTTTTGGCTGTTTAGGATTTCCCATTGTTTCTAAATAATAAATAGACTCGAGCCTCATTGTAAGACGATTGAGGGTTGGGAGCCGATGCATCTCTTCTCAGGGATACGCTGCCAGTACCTAGCTCATCTATTTCCATTATGTCTGTAATAGGCCTGCGAGCCTCAATGTAACACAGTTCAGAGGCCTGCGTATGCTACATCTCTTCTCGGAGATACGCTACCAGCGCCCTAGCTTGTTTCCATTATGTTTGTAAGCTTATTTCAGTCATTTGTTTATTAATAAAATGAAGCATTATTTCCGCTGCATCTCTGTATCTATGGTTATATCTGTATTCTGTTGCGTTCACCACGCAAATCCGGATCGGTGGTGACAATCATGTCGAATCTTGAGGGTAAACTTCTCAAGAGTTTTCCACAATCTCTTGTCTTCATGATGTCTCTCCACAGATGCGGTTGCGTGACCATTCCAATCACATGAGTGAAGAATGAGTCAATAGTGTCTGACTCTTTCATACAGAGAGTCTCAAAGTCTCTCCTCAGCAACTGAAGTTTTGTTGTCTTCACTCTTTCCATGCCTTGATAAGTTGTCTTGAGAGTTTCCCATGCTTCACTGGATTTCTTAGCTGCTGCTATCCTTGGAAACACACTCTCATGCACTGCTTGATACAAGAAGAAAAGAGCCTTGGCATCTTTCTTCTTATTGTTCTTCAGTGACTCCCTTTCTGCTTGAGTTAAAACAAAAAACTCTGCTTCATTTGCTGGCTCTTCAAAGCCATCCTCAACTAATTCCCATAACT
Source organism: Pinus albicaulis (assembly GCA_034641835.2). NCBI lineage: Eukaryota > Viridiplantae > Streptophyta > Pinopsida > Pinales > Pinaceae > Pinus > Pinus albicaulis. Next base: position 275,190,604 of record CM076577.1, on the reverse strand, counting down.
CTTGTGAGGTAAATAAAGCTTTCATAGTTATTGACCAGTAGTCATAATTTTTTCCATTGAATTGTGGGAGATGTATATTTCCCAAACTCATACCTGTGCTGGAGCCAGCCATTCTGCACTTCTAACTATGATAAAGAACACTTGACTGTGTGTTTAAAAATAACCAACTGTACTGCAACAGTAACACAAAACTGTATGGAGAAATACCTATGGATTCTTTTTGGCTGATTCTTCACACTGCTGGAGAAGCTGCTGCAACAAAGAACTCCTTTCCTTCAGCTTATTTGACCTTCAAATAGCCTGGATTGGCTTTGATACCATGTTGGAATTTTGCTGAATTCCAAAATAATAAAACTGCCTTCCTTAACACAGAGAAAAATACTAAATTCACTCACAGACAGAGTTTTCAACTCAAAAAAAATTTCTATTTCATATAAAAAAAACTGCTGTTACAATTCTTCCTCTCTTGGAGGGATTACAAAATAGTTTATCTGCTGCAAACACAGTGTAAACTATCACTCTCTGTCTCACACAGAGTAATACTCTGTTTCTAAAATAAAAACAAAACATTGTTGTGTATGCTCTGTAATTTTAAAAACACTCTGCTGTTCTGTGTAATTAAAAATTACAACTCTCTGTCTCTGTCTTTTAAAATACGCTGTTGTGCATATAAAAAAAAACATTACCTAACAAATGACTCTGTTTCTGCATATAACAAAAAATATCTCAAGATTGAATTTAATGCCATTTACTGACATACAACCACAAAATTCACCGCTTCAGAAATCCTTAATGTCTTCATTAACTTCGCTGGCACCGCTTGATAACGCATTGAAGTTGAATTGACTTTGTGGCATCTTGATTTTTTTCTCACCTTCTTTGTGCTTATATTTACGTGTAATAACACATTATATGTATCTTTTCCCTTTTTATATTTACAACTATTTTGTGTAATTAAAAATTACATACTCTTCACGGCCTTTTAATATATATGATGTGCATATATTAAAATAAACCAAATACCTTTTAAAACGATGCATGAAACTATTAAATTAAAACATGTGCGATGGTTTTAAAACATTTAGCTTGCCAATCTTTTGTTAACACATAAAGTGTAGGCACTTATGTATGTGGGCCCCCGGTTTTGCCTGATGACGTCAGCTTATCCCGATGGGGTTCACACCTCCATCCCTAAAACCTTCATTGACCCCCACGGGATGCATTGTTGCACATGGTGTCATTTGACTTCGAGGGGTATGCTCTACGCCTACTCTTTCTTGGACCCGCGGTGTTCTAACGCATCTATTGGGCGATTGGAAATTAATTCCAACAATTCTCCTCTGCCTGTTAGATGATCCGAATAACAATACCAACTTGCTTTTACTTCTGCTTCTTCTCGTTATATCTGGAATATTGTCTTTCTGTGTATAACTAGTTCAAGCTTCGAAATTATATAGCACAAGATGAATGAAAGTACACCTTTTATAATGCTTAACGAAGGGGGGGAATAGTTAGACTTGATGAATGAATCGTTATGTGAACATAAATTCCTGTCAGTTGTTTCTATCTGTTTTTCTCCACATAGTTTTAGTGATATTCACTATCAGTATGTGCACGTTATCATCCTCCGTCGAGATTATTTAACAAGGATATTCATGGCCAGATTAAGTGAAGTTCATTTTCATTGCTCAGCAACGCTTTAAACAGACAAAAACAAATAAATTTTAACACGTTATTCACATTAATATTTTCTAACATACCAGCAAGTTATTCACGCGAAATTGATCGAAACTTTTTGTATCCTTAACGCGGGATGATATGTCTACAGAACGTTTATCAGCGGCGACTACATCAGAATCATTATTTGATTTGTTGTTTGTTTGTGTCTTACTGGATTTATGTCTACATAGGTCTACATATTTTGTTTGTTTGTGTCTTACTGGATCTATCTCTACATAGAGGCTACCAGATTCTATTTTTTTGTGTCTTACTGGATCTATCTCCCAAAAAATAGAAAAACGCCAAACAGTAATGGAAAAGAATTTTTCAATAGTATTTTCTCTTTAAAAATTGTAAGCCTGTGAATGAGATATATATATATATGTATGGATAAACAGTTGAATTCTTTTTTACAAGCTCTATTAATAAATAATGTTTTTTTTTTAATGTTTTTTAACAAAGAATATTTGTTTATTTTTGTGTTTGTTTATTTGTTATATTTTCTAATATTTCTTTGGTAAAACACCATATAAGTATGCTAAATTTTATAATATTTCTCCACAATACAATAAGTTTATTAATTATATAATAAATTAAGTTGAATTTACTTCATTTTAGGGATATTCTTTCATATCCATTTCAAAAACACTTAACATTTATAAAATGTAGAAATTGAGTAAATATAAAGAAGCCCTTTATAAAGTGAACACATGATGTGTTGAATTAAAAACAATTCTGCTATTACATGAAATACTTCTAAACTTTTGCATATTTTCTCAGCTTTTGAAAATTTATCCATTTGTAATGTTTGTGATAATAGTTTTGTCGTTATTTAAATTTGATGACTGGAGACTTAGGGCTTGAAGGGAAAACTTATAATTCACCCTTGTTGATCGAAACCAAGTCCAACTGAGGAAACTTGGATACCAATGTAGCCAATTCAGATCTACAATTATTCAAATTGGGAAGGGATTTATAAATGGTAGACACCCTTGAATTTCCTACCCAAGTATAAGGATTAATAAATGAAGAATTAGTAAACTATGAAATATCCCCCAACTTGCTGCCAACAACATTCTTCCCCCCAACGACAAAATAAGAATCATGTGCAGATTCATAGGATAAAACAATATCAGAGTGATGATCCATACCAAGATAGTCTGAGTGTTTCAGAATGGATACCTCATTCGTATTAGGATATGATTTATGGAAACCTCTCAGCTTTGCATAAACAAGCCATTCATCAAATCATGATAACGCTTCGGAGTCTTAAATCGGCGATGACAACTTGCAATCAAGTGACCAGTCCCATGGCACACCAAGCATCAAAAGTTTATCCCGCGGTAGTTTATCTATTAGAGAAATGTTTGTTCACCCCTTTCTAAATAAATCATAGCCAAAAAAACACCTGAGTAGTCCACTTCAACTAGGATCCAAGTGATCCTTTTATCCATATCAACAATGTTATGCTCCTCCACATATACGAATTTACCAATAGAATTCCCAAGCATAATCAATGCATGCTTGGTCCATAATTCTAATGGAAGCCCTTGGAGTTTCACCCATTGTATTTTCTGTCGAGGGATTGTAGAAATGGGATTAAAACCCACATACCGCAGCTGAAGAGATAAAAAAAAATATTCCCAAGCACCCAAGGGATATCAATATTTTTTCTTACACCCTCCACATTCAGGAAGTGAAAACAATACCAAATATTCAATAGCATGCTAACCTTTGCTCTATAGTGGATAATATGCCCCCAATGATCATATAACTACCTATGCATCTCACAATCCTTCATCTCACCGAATTCCCACCTGTCGATTAGAGCTTATTTATCTAAACTGAAAACCCTTGTCCCAGAAAATGTCATTGCCTAAAATAAGGGCTTGAACAATATGAGTTTCTTTAACAAGATTGGTTTTTTTCTGTAGGTATAATGAAAAGACATAGGGATCACGAAACTAGAGAGTCGAGTAATAGGAGCATGTTGAATGGGGATAGCATTTGTTGCACTAGTCAAATTATAAATGTTAATTTCAAATTGTCACCAAATATCCATGTAGGTATTTCCTTGACCTAGATTGTGGCCTTGATCATTGCCTCATCACCTGGGGATTGGAACCATGCATGGTCATCCCATCAAGCACCATAGTAGCAGGTGATCCAACAATATCTAGAACCCTTTTTCACCATCATGCACCCTAAATTAAGAATGCGTAAGGAAAGTATAATGTGTCTCCATCACATAAATTTCCAGTATTAAAATATGTGATCTAGGGGATCAAAAATATACTCAAAAATCAAAGTGCTCAAATTCTCTTTAAACCAACTCAAAATAGTATATCTCTTCATTCTTATTCCAATGACGCTTGAATCGTCTCAAGCTGACATTGTATGACAAAGTTATTGTGTTCTAAAGTTTTTTACAAACATCTAAAAGGTCAACTTGTAGGGTTGACCGGGAAGATGTCTAGGTAGACCATGCATTTACATGGAGCTAACGTCAGCAGGTTGACTATGTATTATGGTTGATAGACAGGCCAATCAAGACAGGAGACGTGGTGCCTTTCTATTGGTTGTGGTAATTATGGTTGGGAAACCACATGCCACCACATGGCCCAATGAAACGTTGCCATGTGGCCCTAGGAAAGGCCTCCACATGGCATAAAAGTTGGCGTAAAAAAATTGGTTTATGGACCGATCGAATTCCTCGAGGTTCGACCCTGTGACCTCTAGAAAACTAATTTTTTGATCTATCAACTCGCTATATTGTTTCTTATTATATAATGTGCTAACGATTTTTGATAATGGGTTATGGTTGGCGCACTGGGGGGAGGGTCGGGACGGTGGGCTCGTGTGACCAGCGCAACCCGTGGTTATATGATATAGCACATGTTCGTGGGTAGAAGCGGAGTGGGGCAGAGCGTGTGGCTATATGGTCACCACATAACCAACAAAAAAATCTATGGAAGGGACATGTGTGTGGCACCTTGCCCGTATTCCTTTTAATGGTAATATGACATGGATCAGGGTTGTCGGGCCGTGTGGCCTCTGGTCCGCACTCCCTGGTCATATGGGGCCATATGACTGACTCGAGGGCAGAGAAACTAGGGGCCATGTGTCAAACTAATCATCCGGAAATTTGCAACATAATTGGTGGAATTATCTCCAAACCCACGCAAATTTTATGCCTTACATATTCGCTAAAGACATAATTCATTGTCATTTTTGAAAAAAGTTTGATTTTCCAAAATAGTTAGCAAGGGAATGAATAAGGAGGCCTAACTTGGCCATTTTTTAGCCTTTTGAGCCCAAGAAGAGCCTACATAGGGGTTTTTGGGTGTTATGGGCACAATGGAAGTTTTATTTTTGCAACTTGAGCATTTTATGTTGATGTAATTTGATATTTGAGCATATAATTTAAAGGGAAAACATTCGAAGTTGGACCCGAAGATGTATCCCAAGAGGGGTGAACCCTGTCATCAAATTTTTGTTTTTTGATGCTCTATGTTATCTATTTTTTGTTGTTTGAATGTGAAAAAATTAACGAATTTTACTAATTTTATGTGCTTTTTCAATTTGATCCCTTTCCCATAAGACATAAACTAGCTTGCAAAATTTTACAAGAAACCTTCATTTTTTATTTTAGATCAGTTTGATATCAGAGCATGGTTTTTTTGAAGTTTTGACAGTTTTTGAAAGCGTTTTCTTGAATGATTACAAGGTATAAATTGAGAAGAGGAGAAGGATTTCTTGAAGAACCAAACCCTCAAATTGGTTCAAGGAGGTCACAAACTTCAAAAGCTCCACCATTCATGGGACATGAAGAAGGACAAGAGTTGATGTATGAGGAAGAGATATATTTTAGAAATGATTTATATGATATGCCCGAGATGGTGAAATGCATGACAATGTGAAAGACATGGCTACTTTGGTAATGAAAATTTATCAACAGACCTCCTCTGATTATATAAGGGTAGAAATCCAAAAGTGGGTAGTGTTATCCTCCACAGTGTTCCAAGGCTCAGAATGAAAACTGACGGGGGTAACCTCAAACCACTTGGGGTTTGGTATCTAGCCCTACCAAATCAGAGAGGGATATTTCTGTGATCTTGTAGCCAAAATATGACTGAAGAAGGGTAAAATATATTAGGCTAGGTCTGAGCTCTAGGGTTTTAAAAATTTAGGGTTTTTGTTAGATCACGAGGAGAGGTCAAGAAAACTAGGTCAGATCTAAAAGATTGCAGTTGCATGGATACAAAGGAGCATGGAAGATATGTTTAATGGCACTTTAAGGTTGTCAATTGTAGTGTAGGGTGGAAAATCAAAGGAACAAAATGAGCATGAAAATCATGAGTTCATTTATCAGAATATGAACAACATAAACATGAAATTCCTACCAAAACAAGGCATAAGCTTAAAGAATTATGTTTAACATCTTATAGGAAGATCACTTAAAAGTATAGATATGGAAATAATATGAATCAATCAATCATAAAAGTGAATTACAGAAGAAAAAATCTGCCACAAAATCATGCCACATGAATCCCTAAATAATAGCTCCAACTGAACTTGTACTTCTACAAATATCAACTATACACAAAGCTCCAAACCTTATACTCACTGATATCCAACCTCAAATCTGACTAAAAATATATATACATATAGAAAAAACCCATCTTCTCCTCTCTCAGGGTTCGAATCCCTCAAGATAGGATCAGTTTACACAAATTTCTCCAACTAAAACTAAGACTAGGGAGATTAAAACAAAATCTCCTTTTAGCATTTGACTGACCTACCCATCATTAATGATCCTCAAAATTGCTTCAAAATGAAATTTACAAGCCTAATTACATTCATCTACATCAGGTCAACTCAAAACAAGAGGAATTACATCATGGAAAACCAAATTTGACAAAATAAACTTGAATATAATGTTATTGTATGGTTTACCCACACCAAAAATTACTTACCAAAAGGAGGTCGTTGTAAATGTTAGAATGGGAAGCGCTAAATAAGAAGAGGAATTGCACAAAAATAATGTTGCTATAAATATTACTTTGGGACAATGCAATGGTTTCTTTGTAATTTTCTATTTACCATGAATAGAAGATGAAAATAAATTCTTATACTAAGAAAAAATTAGATGGTGAGATTAATTTTTTTTAGAGCTAAAATAGAAGATCGAGATTTTTTGAAATTATGTCTTTATATTTGGTAAACAAACATTAACTTCATCAAGAAATTTTGGTAACCCACTGGCAACACACAGATCATAATAAAAAGAAATTTCATGATGCACAAATTTGCTAATTTGTGTATCCCTTTGTGTTATAGTGCAATTGATATCCTCTTCCAAAGGGTTCCAAAGTGAGGAACTATGTTCACTGAATTCCTTTACATTATAGCTCCACATACTTATGAAAAAAGAACTGTTAGAAAAGAAGGTATGAAATCCCTGATACATGTAATAGGAAGTACATAATCTGCAACTTCATCCTTGAGAAAATATTTGTTCTACATGCTCCCAAATTCCAATAGGCATCAAGATTTCAAAATTTCCATGTTTTGTTTGAAAGCAAATTATTGTCCTTTTCAACCTATGTAATCCTCCAAGATTCATTTTCTAAACTTTGAAACAAGAATGGGAGCACGTAATCCACTCGTTGCCCATCCAAAATCATAACATGATATAAATACTCAAGGATTCCTTAAATTGCAGTAGAGAAGGACACCAAATTAATTCATTTAGGCTTTTGAGCACCCCATGAAATGAGTGTCTCTCAATTTCTCCCCCCACCCTCTACATCCAAATAGTCTCCTAATTCCTCATGCCTTCCACATCAACATCCTTGTTTCCTGTAATACTACCTAATAATAATATATAATAATAAAATATAATAATAATATATAATAATACATAATAATATAATAACACATTATACTATAGTAATATATAATATTATAATAATAAGATAATAAATTATGAGATATCATATCTAACCCTCACATGTGGATAAGTTTAAACCAAAAAACAAAGAGTTTATCTATTATAATACATCAACATAAGCCCCTAAACATAAATGTTAAGATATTATATATAATATCTAAATATATATTCGAAACCTAAACATATCTCTATATATCGATATTGGAAGTATGACTTAGTCTCTATATATCGCGATTTTATACTCAATATCATTGTTGATATTATCTTGTTTTCTTAAAATTTGATCACCACATAGGTTAGGAAATACAAAATCGATATCTCCTTCGATATTTATATGTATTTATACATCATTCACAATCAGGTATACTTTTTTCAATCACTTTTATAAAACAAATCATTTTTTCATAAAATTTAAATCATCCTATGTAAATATTGAACAGAAATACATAACAAATCATTTTTTTATAAAATTTAAATCGTCCTATGTAAAAATTTAACAGAGATACATATCAAATAATTTTTTTAAAAAATTTAAATTATCCTATGTAAAAATTGAACAGAAATACATTTAGGTATGTCATACCTAAATTATTAATATAATTTTGATATTATTAATGACATACAAGATCTCACTTATTTTTAGTTCCTCATCGACTATCTACTACTAATGGTCTCAACTACAATGGCGTTTAAATGGAGATATGCCAAATTATTTATAATGGATGAATGGAGATATTCATGTTATATCGTATTAGTATCTTAATATTGTTGGGTGTGGAGTCTGATTATCTTCCTGATTCAGAGTTCTTGTTGTCAGTCGGGTGTATACCCTAGGGAGACTATACACCCCTCCACATGGGGGGAACTTCTCCCTCCCTTCCCCCCCATGAGGGGTCCGGGGGGAGCTACCCCCCCTAACTGGGGGATCCGGGAATTGGTGAGCCCCTGGCGGGGGTTTGGGAGCAGCGCCACCGAAGCTAAAAATAGATGAAATTTTGCTTTGTAAAATATCGTAATTTCATAGTCAATCTGGGTCATTAATTAAGTGGATGATCTAACGGTAGAATTTATGTTAATTTAGGGCTTTTTCCCTACAAGGAAACCCTCGGTTTATTATAGGGAATTGTTTTTCAATTATGTATTATTATTCTAAGCGAGGAAGAGAGAGGAGATCATGTGAGAGCAAAGAGGAAATTAGAGCAGAATTGTTGTAGGTTGTATCTCTTCATTTTTCTAGATAATATAAAAGGAAGGATTGGTTGTTTCTCTGTGGACGTAGCCCAAATTGGGTGAACCACGTATATTTGTGTCTCTCTTATTTTATGTGTTTTTATATTTGTGTTTATTCAATATTTTATGTGCTTCATTGCTCCATTAATTAATTTATAACAGCTGGTATCAGATTCGGAGGTGCATTTGGCTGATAAACTCGCAGGAGAGAAGGGTTCTTGGTTCGAGTGGGAGCAATGATGGAAGATGGTAGGTTTAGGGTCAATAAATTTAACAACCAAAACTACCATTTGTGGAAGATGTAGATGGAATATTATTCTTATTAGAAATATTTGTACCTACCATTGAGCAGAAAATCAAATAAGTCAACGAGTATGACAGACGCGAATGGGAAATTCTCAACAGAAAGGCACTAGGAATAATACGGTTGTGTTTGGCAGCATCAGCGACATTCAACATTTCAAAGGAAACGACAACAAAAGGTTTAATGATGTCATTTTCCAAACTATATGAAAAATCCTCGGTCTCAAATAAGGTATTTCTTATGAAGCGTCTATTTAATATGAAGATGTCAAAAGGTGGATTTGTTATTGATCAGTTAAATGAATTAACACGGTTACTAGCCAGTTAAGTTATGTAGGAGTAAATTTTGATGATGAATTTAGGGATCTGTTATTTCTGTGCTCATTTCCATAAAGTTGGAATGCCCTATTTATGGTTATTAGTAACTTTTTCTTTGGATCTAGTAGTTTAAAGTTTGACGAAGTTGTTGGTGTGATCCTTACCGAGGAAATGTGACTAAAAATATTCGGTGAGACATCAGGTAATGCTTTGACTGCAGAGACTAGGGGAAGAAAAATGGAAAGAGAAAGGATCCCAAGAAATCGCAATAAGTCAAGAAAAAAAAGATCTAAATCCGAATCAAGGATACTATGCTAGAAATGTGGGAAGAAATGACACCTGAAGAAATACTGCAAACCTCAGAAGGGAAAAGAAGGATATGGACAACAAGAGAACAATCATGAAGTAAATATAACAGGCTATGTGTTGCAAGATGATTTGATTCTTTCATTAGATAATATTGTTGATGTCTCAGTTGTAGATTCAGGGGCCTCATTTCATGCCACACCTGATGGAAAACATTTTCATGACTATGTTCAAAAAAAATTTAGACAAGTTCGTTTGGGTGATGATAAACCTTGTAAAATCATTGGAATGGATAAGGTTTTTATAAATAAATAGAATGGAAACCAATGGCTATTAAAGGAGGTAAGGCATGTTCCAGATCTAAAGAAAAATATGATTTCAACAGAGCAATTGGGAGGTGAAGTTTGTGCAACTACTTTTACAGATAAGACCTGAAAGGTCACTAGATGGGCCCTAGAAATAGAAAAAGGAGAAAAGGTTGGTACGTTGTATTTATGCAATGTTATTTCTAATTATTTTAATGCTTTAACCTCCACAGGAGTATATACAACATTGTGGTGCCATAGGCTTAGGAACATGAGTGAGAAAGGGATGTAGATTCATCACTCAAGAAATTTGTTATCGGGTTTGAAGCATGTTGATTTCGATTTTTTTGAGAATTGTGTTTATGGAAAACAAAAGAGAGTAAAATTTATCAAAGTTGGGAAGGAAAAGAAGAGCGAAAAATTAGAGCTTTTGCATACATATGTATGGGGACATGCTCAGGTATCATATCCTAGTGGCTCTCGCTATTATGTTACTTTTATTGATGATGCAACTAGGAAAATCTAGATTTATTGCATTCGAAATAAATATAATGTATTTTATACTTTCAATAAATGGAAAGCTTTGGTTGAGAATGAGATAGGAAAGAATTTAAAGTATCTCGAATCAAACAAAGGAGGTGAATATTGCAGCAAATATTTTGATAGCTATCGTTCAGAGAATTTAATTTGTAGAGAGAAGACAGTTCTAGGAACACCACAGGAAAGTGGTATGTCAGAAAGGATGAACAGGAAAATCATGGAGTGTGCAAGGTGCATGAGATTTCATGCAAGATTTCCCTTACAATTTTGGGCAGATGTTGTAGATATCATTTTTTATCTAATAAACATAGGGCCTTCAAGTTCCTTGGATGGTGGTATTCTAGAGAAGGCATGGACAGGTAAAAAGGTAGACTACTCATTTTTAAATACTTTCGGTTGTGAAGTCGTTGTCTACATCAATAAAGAAAATAGAACAAATCTGGAGGAAAATCAAGGAAATTTACTATTATTGGATATGGTGAAACTGATTTTGGTTATTGCTTATATGATTATGAAAATCACAAAATCATTGGGAGCAAAGATGTCGTATTCAATGAAAAGGTATTATATAAGGATCAAATGCAAGAAAATAAACAGGAAAAGAAAAACAAAGAATGCATAGTGCTTGATGAGATCACATAAAAAGTAAAGGTGCCTAAAAATCATAATGATCATCAGTCACAACGACAACATCAACCACAACAACAACGGGCAACTCAAACACCTAAAAGTGGTGTTAGAATATCTATCGGGATAAGTAGACCCCCTGAACAATATTCTCCTTCATTATATTATGTATTGTTGACTAATTCTGGTGAAATGAAAATATATGAAGAAGAAATGCAGGTAGAAACCAAGAAGAAGTGGGATAAATCCATGGAAGAAGAGATGGAATCCTTGATGCATAACCAGACTTGGGACTTAGTCAAGTTTCTTGCAGGCAAAACAACATTGCAGAATAAATGGGTTTACAGGTTGAAGGAATAAGCTGGAGGTAAACACAGGTATAAATATAGACTTGTGGTGAAGGGGTTTGCACAAAATAAAGGTATAGACTATCATGAAAAAAAAATGTTGTTAAAATGAATTCAATCGGAACTATTATAAGGCTAGTAGTAGTAGAAGATTTGCATCTTGAATAGTTATATGTAAAGAAAATCTTTCTCCATGGGGATTTGGAGGAATAAATATATATGCAATAGCCACAATGGTATGAGGTCAAAGGGGAGGAGAAATGTGTTTGCAAGTTGAAGAGAATATTGTATGGCCTAAAACAAGCTCTAAGGCAATGGTATTTTAAATTTGACAGGTTTATGTCTGAACAAGGTTATACTAGATTTCATTCTAATCATTGTGTTTATCTTGAGCAACAAAATCATGGAAGCTATATTATATTCCTATTGTATGTACATGACATGCTTTTTGCAGGGTCTAACATGAAGGAAATAAATGTGCTCAAAGGAAAATTGAAAAATTCATTTGCAATGAAGGATTTGGGTGCTGCAAAATAAATCCTTGGTATGAGAATAACTAGAGATAGGAAAAATTGCAAATTAACATTGTCTCGGAGTGAGTACATAGAAAAGGTGTTGGAAAGATTTAATATGTAGAATGCAAAACCATTTAGGACACCTTTGACTAGCCATTTCAAACTAAGTAAGGAAATGTGTCCCCGGACTCTGTAAAGTTCCATATGCATCAGCAGTTGGAAGCTTAATGTATGCAATGGTTTTCAAAAGGCCTGATATTTCACAGAACATATATGAACAATCTAGGAAAAGAGCATTAGATGACAGTGAAGTGGATTCTCGGGTATTGGATAGGTACCACAAATCAAGCATTATGCTTTGGTGGTTCGAACATTTCTCTACAGGGATATGTTGATGCAAATATTCCAAGTGATAGAGGTAACATGAGGAGAACCACGGGGTATGTTTTTATTGTAGGTGGAGCAATTATCAATTGGGTTTCAAAATTGCAAAACATTGTTTCACTTTCAACAACGGAAGAAGGGTATACTGCTGCTATATATGCTAGTAAAGAAATGATTTGGTTACAAATGTTTATCGATGAATTAGAAAAGAAGCAGGAGATTGGAAGGTTATACAGTGATAGCCAGAGTGTCATTCATCTTGAAAATAACTCGTCATTTAATTATAATACTAAACATATACCACACAAGTACAATTTCATATGGTCAGTGTTGGAAGATGCACAATTAAAGCTAGAAAAGATATGCACTAGCCAGAATCTTGCAGATATGTTAACAAAAGACATTGTAACCAGGGAGAAACCGAGATTCTTCTAAGTTTCAATCAGTCTTCAAGTATGATTATGAAGATGAAAAATAGGCAAGTCCAAAGTGGAATCATTGTCCAGCACGGAAGCAGCAGTGGAGTTTCTATAATCAGTCTCCAAGTGGGAGATTGTTGGGTGTGGAGCTTGATTATATTCCTGATTCGGCCAGGTGTATACCCCAAAAATATTGTACACCCCTCCATGCGGGGGGGTGTGGGGAGGTGTGGGGGGGACTTGTCCCACCCATGGGGGGTCAAAGGGCTAGTGGGCTCCCAGTAAGTGTTCGGGGGAAACGCCCTCGAAGCTAAAAAAGGATAAAAATTGCCTTGTAAAATATTGTAATTTCGTATTCAATCTAGGTCGTTCATTAGGAAGATGATCTAAAAGTAGAAGTTATGTAATTTAGGGTTTTTTTCCCTAGAGAGAGGAAACTGTGTGAGATAAAAGAGGAAATTACAATGGATCTGTTATAGGTTGTATCTCTTCATTTTGTTGGATAATATAAAAGGAAGGACTAGTTGTTTCTCCGTGAATGCAGCCCAAATTAGGTGAATCACGTATATATGTGACTCTCTTGTTTTATGCATTTCTATATTTGTGTTTCTGGAATATTTTATGTGCTTCATTTCTCCATTAATTAGTTTCTATATATATATATATAACACCAACAAAGGAAATGATATGCATTTGAATCAAATATTAACTAAGTCACGTTCTAGGGCACCCACAATGCAGTGGACTTGAAGTCCTTCCTAATATCTAGGGCAATGGGAGCATAATGCAAGACATCAAAAAAAGTTCAAAATTTGTGTGGTTGGGTCGGTATTACGACACCTAATGTTATATATTCAGCTAGAACTTACTGGACACCTCCACATGTGAGTAATCGAGAGATATCTATGTGGTGACCTACCAACTAGATTCGAAACTTGTAGTGAAATGGTTGAGTGAGCACAAAGATTTGTGATCCACTATCACTCAATCCACCAGAGGCCACATTGATATATGAAAACACAACCTGCAAACATAAATAGATAATTTTCATGAAAAAACCTTATATTTTCACTCAACTCAAAACAAAAACAAAAACAAAAAACAAAAAATGAGCAATAATCCTTATGAGGCCATGCAGATCCAAGTAGAGAATGTATTTCAAAATTGTTATATTTCTATAGGAGAAATTGTTCATTCATAAAATATAAGACTCTTAGATAAATATTTGAGTGTTACTTTGTTTGCATTCGCATCTCTATTGTTTTTTAATTTGTATTTAAAATTTTATCATCTCTCAAAATTACTTTGGAGGAGTGTTGGAGTGTGATATTGACTACTATGTGTATCTTCCAGATTTCACACCTCGCCTCCCCACATCTAGGGTGAGCACGTGAGAGGGGATGAAATACTGGTGTGTTCATTTAATGTGGAGGCTTCTTACATTTGTTTAAATATTAAAATGTTGAAATGGCTTCGCTGGACATATTTTCATGTGGGAGTCCAAATTGTTTTGGACAGCTGTCACTCTCCCCTTCTAAAACAAAAAATTTCAACGACAACTAATATTTTCATGTATTATTATATTTGTAGGAGGAAATGGCTACGAAATCTCTAGGGTTTTTTCAGCCATGGAAAAGATTACATGAACACAGTTGCTAAATAATACATACAATTTTTAGTTGTAATATTTTTGCGTCAGATCCAATACAACGACTACTGCAAGTACATGAAATTTATTCTAATCCAACGAAAAATTCAGATATTATACTTATGAAAGATACATATGAGAATTAATCAATCATTATATATGGATTAAATAAATAGAGCCAACATTTACTTTTTTAAATATTAAAACTTGTAAAACTGACATTTGTTTAAATCTAGAGCCTAACATCTAACGCCTAACCCTATATCGGGTTGTAGAGCACATCTTGGCGCAATGATCAGTTGGTATCTCATGGAGGGTTCTTGTCGAAAAGTGTAACTAGGATCGGTCTTCATATTGACTATGTAATTATGTATTTATGAAAAGAAGAAGACAAAGATAATAAAATATATTTTTGTTGTACTTGCTTCATGGGTTTCATGAGAAAGATTTTATTATAGATAGACTTCTTCTTGATGTCTATTAGGGTTTTCTTCTGGTCATAAATATAATCAAGTTTCATGTATATGAAGTAGCTAGAGAATGCTCCAAGACCTTGGAATAATGGCTTAAAGACATCCCACATTCAACGTTGGAAGATAAGCTTAATGATGCTCAAAGATCAACGCGGGAAAATATACTCTTTAGGTTGGCCTTCAAACAACAAGTAAAGTCAGCTTACAGCATGACATAGGTCATCTTATTAACTGGAGGGATCAACTATATATACCCCAAAAAAATTTGTGCAGAAGACACAAATTTGCGGATTTCTCTGTGGTTTTTACAGAGAAAAAAAAAGTGTGGATTTTCTTTGTGGTTTTTACAGAGAAAAAAGTGTGGATTTATCTGTGGTTTTTACAGAGCTTAAAAGTGTGGATTTCTGAGGACATGTACAGGGGTTTCAGTGCTGACTTTTCTGAGTTGATTACAACGTGAAGAAGCTTGGACAAGTGCATACTCAATTGTGATAAAGGTGTGGATTTTTGGTGCGGATTAATATGCAGTCAACCTGAGATGCATGTGGAGAAGTCTAAAGATAAAGTTTGTAATGTAATATGAACTAAAAGACAGGGTCAAGCCTGATATTTCGGACCATAAGGGATATAAGGAAGAGAGTGTGGATCACTGTAAAAGTATGTGGATTGGAATGAAGGAACTACAATCAAATGGAGTATGGTTAAATCTGAAATAAGGTATGTTCTATATAAGCATTCATTTGTCATGCTATGTGAATGACTAGGTGAATGATCATACTGTGATAAAATTTTAAGGGAAATTACAGTATGGAAAAGGAGGAAGGTAAATCTATGAT
Organism: Pinus albicaulis; assembly: GCA_034641835.2. Taxonomy (NCBI): domain Eukaryota; kingdom Viridiplantae; phylum Streptophyta; class Pinopsida; order Pinales; family Pinaceae; genus Pinus; species Pinus albicaulis. Next base: position 275,174,681 of record CM076577.1, on the reverse strand, counting down.
TTACCTTCCTATAAGAAATATAAATCATAAAAGAAAGGTAAGTACAGGTTGATGAAGGAAATAAGGATCGGCACTGAAATAAGACTTAGAAGCATTGAAAAGGTCTTGGAGACATTCCTAGGTCAAGGGTCTAAATCTTAGTCATGGTACTTGTCATTTGAAGATCCATAAGAAGAATTATTTCGTGTTTTCCTCTCCAAGAGGGAGAGGTTTTTCCCTAGCTCTAGGAGCCTAATATTTTGTCTTGTGTATTTTGATAATTGACTTGATGAAAGACTGAATAAGCTAAAGAAGAGAAGACATAAGTAACTCTAGTAAGCTCACGAGTAATTATCAAGAAGAGAATTTGAATTAATCACCAGCCCTCCAAATTCTCAACATGGTATCAAAGCTAAGGTGTTGGACACAAGGGCTACTTGACAAAGAAGACACTCGAGGAAGCGAAGATCAAAGTTTGGGTTGAAAAGTCAAATCAATTTGCAAGGAAGACTCTCAAGCTATTTCAAGAAAGATCTACTATCTCATTCAAAGGATCAACTCATTCAATAAAATAATCTTTTCCATCAAAGATTTACATTCAAGTCATTGTTAGAAGAGGACATCATCTTTTGAAGATATCCTTTATCATCAAGGATCCAAGAACAGCTACAATGGAGATTTAAATATTAGAAGAAGCTCCTAACTTCATCTTCATCATCATCAAGGAAGCTGCAAGCCACTCTACTCAAGTAAGTACCTATGACCTTACTTAAATCTGTCAAGATGACTTATTGTAAAGAAAGCAACAAGTTCGTTGGGTCATCAAACTTTAGTGCATGGAAGAAAAGGACATATTTGGATTTAATTGAAGATGAATTTATGGACTACATCGAAGGATCTACAATTCAACCACCAAAAGAAGATGCTCCAGCTCATGCCAAGTACGTGAAAGAAGAAATTAGAGCCCAGAGGATTATTATAGAATCCATTAAGGACTCACTCATTCCCTATGTATCAAAACTAAAGTTTTCTAAATAAATATATGAGAAACTGGCAGAGCTATTCTCTATGAGTACTGCAGGAGAAGCAATCTCTCTAAGACAAGAACTATACAAAATGAAATTGTCAAGAGACGAAGGAATCACTTCATACTTTATGAGGATTTCTAAAATAAGAGATCAACTGCAGGAACTGGGAGAAGTATTGTCTGACACTGAGATGACTACAATGGTGTTGAATGCTCTACCGAAAGAATGGGGAAACTTCACTTCAAGTTTATACGGGATGAAAGAAGCAACACCATTCCATGATTTATGGTCTCTATGTAAAATAGATAAAACTATATTGAAAGCCAAAGCTAATATAGGATCAAGTGAAGGGAATCAAGCCTTTGCATCCATATCCAGGAAGAAAGGAAGATTCGAAAAATTTGGTCCTCATAATAAAAGAAGAAATATGGAAAAAGTACGATGCTTTGGATGTAATGAACTTTGGAATTATAAAATAGATTATCCTAAATCTGGAAAGTACAAGAGGAAAAAGGAAGAAGTCCATGTCTCAAATATGAGGGAAGAATCTGATGCAAAGAAATCTAAGAAAGAAGAAGCGAAATATCTCTATTATGATTGAGATCATCTACCTCTTTAAGTGATTTCTGTTGGTTGTAAAATATTATGATAGGAAGCAATGTATATTAATAGCATCATGATAGAAGCATGAAAGGAGCTCTTGGAGAAATAGCTCCGAGGAAAACCTCACTCATAACAATACAGATGGAAGGAATTCATCAAGATCAAGGGTAATCATGGAAACTGGTGCTGAAATTTTCTAATGGATTTCTCTATGAATTCATTGATTATAAATAAAGCATAATGGTTTCATCAAGAATTCTATGCTATAGAATTTTGGGATGTCATGACATATTGATGGAGCAGGTCAAGGGAATGAAGCTCTTCATTCTAGTAAAACTGCTACAGGATGACTCAAAGGGAAAAGGTATGAGGTATATATATATATATATGTTGACATTGGATGTTGTGATGTCATGTCATATGGTTGTAGGTAATGGACTTCTGTATTTAGAAGTATGATCTATGGAGGAGTATCTCTCGGTGCACTGACAGATGAAATCAACATAATATGTCCTCATGTAATATGAGGTGGTTGTATATGAACGAGAATCTAGAAAATATGTAAGTTCTTGGGATTGGAGAATGTGCAAAAAGGAAGAGATCATGAAATGAAACCATGTCAAGAGGCAGTCATCATCCAGAAGCCAAGAAGATGTGACTAGGAGATCTCTTGGGAGGATATGTAGACTCTGACAGAAGTCTGGTAAATAAGAAGACCCTTGACAAAAAATATCATTAGGAGATGTGTCAATCTGAATAGAGGATGTCGATGCCTACAGGAAGATTTCATGGTGAAAGATCATCAATGAGGTAACTTTTGTTTTAAAAGTTCATATGTGTATTTTTATCTGGATGAATTTGTGCAGGGCTGCTAATCATGAGAAAGGATGAATGATCCTTGGAGATGATTCAAATAAAAACAGCATGGCATAATGGTGGACTAGATGAGAAGGAATGATGAATCACTTTTTGATAGTGGACATGACTCATGACTAAAAGTGATGGATGATCTATGGCCTATGAAGCCAAAAGTTGAAGATTCCTTAATATCGAAACCCATGACATCGAGGGGACGAATTATTCATGAGTAGTTGGATTTCTGCTGCAGGAACTTGGTTGAGAGGGAGCTTGGTGGTAAGTTTCTTACTTGGAAGAAACTTGAAGTATGTCCTTCCTATGTTGAGAGGGAGTGACATATGTAATTCTCTATTACATGTGTCATGCACTAGACCAGGACTAATAGTCATAAGTCTTAGTGAAGGCCATGTGAAGAGAATGGATAGATACATCATTATGGTCTTCACTTGGAAGACAGAATGGAGGATTGGGTAATCATCTAGAATTCGATACTCTTTGAGAATGAGATAGGGCATTCAAGATAAGAGTAGTCGTGGACCGATATTCTTTGAGGGTTGGCTACCCGAGAGAAGAATAGTCCAAGAAGGTCATACTCTAGGAACACCTATGTGGGGTATGTACCTTGGAGAGACAATGACTATGGTGTCTATTAGTCATGTGTCTTGTTAGCGTTGTAGCCCATTGTCTTGTTGAGAGATGGGGTTGTTAGTCAAGGCCTTTCACTAGGACAATGTTGATTGATTTGATGTTATACAGATGTGATTACTAATCCGATTCTTCTTATGAGATTCTTCAGTTTGAAAGTGACCATGTACATGTATGAATGCGTCCTTAGTTAAGAGGGAGTGTTGAAAAGTGTAACTAGGATCGGTCTTCATATTGACTATGTAATTATGTATTTATGAAAAGAAGACAAAGATAATAAAATATATTTTTGTTGTACTTGCTTCATGGGTTTCATGAGAAAGATTTTATTATAGATAGACTTCTTCTTGATGTCTATGAGGGTTTTCTTATGGTCATAAATATAATCAAGTGTCATGTAAATGAAGTAGCTAGAGAATGCTCCGAGACCTTGGAAGAATGGCTTAAATACAGCCCACATTCAATGTTGGAAGATAAGCTTAATGATTCTCAAAGATCAAAGCTAGAAAATATGCTCTTTAGGTCGACCTTCAAACAACAAGTAAAGTCAACTTATAGCATGACATAGGTCGGCTTATTAACTAGCAGGAAAAACTATATATACCCCAGAATTTGCTGCACATATTTGTGGATTTTCTTTGTGGTTTTTACAACAACAACAACAAAATGTGGATTTTATTTGTGGTTTTTATAGAGGGAAAAGTGTGGATTTATCTGTGGTTTTTACAGAGCTTAAAAGTGTGGATTTCTGAGGACATGTATAGGGGTTTCATTGCAGACTTTTCTGAGTTGATTACAACGTGAAGAATCCTGGACAAGTGCATACTCAACTGTGATAAACATGTGGATTTGTGGTGCGGATTAATATGCAGTCAACCTGAGATGCATGCGGAGAAGTTTGAAGATAAAATCTGTAATGTAATGTGAACTAAAAGACAGGTTCAATCCTGATATATTCATACCATAAAGGAGACAAGGAAGAGAGTGTGGATCACTGTAAAAGTATGTGGATCATAATGAAGGAACTATAGTCAAATGGAGTATGGTCAAATCTATATAAGGTTTGTTTTCTATAAGCATTTAGTTGTCATGCTATGTGAATGACTAGTTGAATGATCATATTGTGATAAAATTTTAAGGGCTATTACAGTATAGAAAAGGAGGAAGGTAAATCTATGATTTACCTTCCTACTCACAGTTCATAAAAGAAAGGTCAGTACAGGTTAATGAAGGAAAGAAGGATCGGGTTGATTAAGGAAAGAAGGATCAGCGCTGAAACAAGACTTAGAAGCATTGACAAGGTCTTGGAGACATTCCTAAGTCAAGGGTCTGAGTCTTTGTCATGGTACTTGTCATTTGAAGATCCTTAAGAAGAATTATTTTCGGGTTTTCCTCTCCAAGAGGGAGAGGTTTTTCCCTGGCTCTAGAAGCCTAATTTTGTGTCTCGTGTATTTTGATAATTGACTTGATGAAAGACTAAATAAGTTAAAGAAGAGAAGACATAGGTAACACTAGTAGGCTCACAAGTAATTATCAAGAAGAGAATTTGAATTAATCACCAGCCCTCCAAATTCTCAATGGTTCTTACCATCTTATCACTCAACACTTTAATATCCATAGCCTTATCTCTAGAACACTATATTTAGCACTCTCATTAGCTTTCCAACCATACGATCAACATGTTCCTAGCTACAATTTCATCATTAGCCCCAGTTAACCATCATAATTTCCTTATAACAACATACTAATCTAAGTCTTCATTCATGATTTATGTATGATCATTCATTATCGTCTCCAATTAGCATGTTTATATGCACCTAGTATGATTCATTCTCCTAATGCCTATTAGTGCATATTCATCTTTGGCTATTCAATATCTCGCAATTATATCATTTATTGTGCCCTTATTCATCATCATATAACAACCTTTTCAAAACTTGAGGAAAAAAATACAAAATAGCAATAAATATGTTGAGACATCCCCCCTCATAATTATGGTTGCATCACTTGACCGTGTTCTTATGCAAGTACCACTCTCTTGCACATGCCTCAAAACTTTTAAATCCTCTATCAACATATTTTTATAATTATTTATTAAAAAAATATATTTTCATAGTAGCAATATTTATTCTAAATCTCATATATATAATATCTCTCTTTATAGTAGTATTTAAATTCATGTATAAATATCTATATTTTTATCTATGTAAAGTAATTTTTGTATTGTATATAAATCTCATTTCTCTTTATCAATATGCCAAACTATGGTACTATTATAGGGTTTTTTAGTAATCTAGTATATAGAGTGAAAAATAAAATATGTTCAAGGCAAATTGTTCCTTAACTCTAGGGAAACCAAGGTCCTCATAAGTCAAAGCATCAACGTTTATCTTACAAGATTGCATTGCAGAGTTCTTTAAATTTGAATCCCTACTAGTGGCATGACATAGATCACTGATAAATACAAAAAAAAATATAATTGTTGGATTGATAAAACCAAACTAAAAAGCCTAGTTCCCATTTGTTAAGCAAACAAAAGAGAGCAAGTGCTACTAACCTAGATGTACATTTTCCCTCTTCTGCTATTGCTAAGTGTCCTTTTCCTCAAAAACTTCATCGAGTCAGGGTGGGCTTGGAAGGGGTACCTTCAAATTCATGAGCAAGTTCTATTGTTTCCACTAGGTTGTGCTTGACATCCTATAGGCCTATCACTATGATGTCAATGTCATAAATTGCACTGCAAATTGCTTCGAACTTTTTATAAGTCTAGTTTGTGTAAAATTTATTGCTACCAATGACCTCTCTCTTCCACAACATGTGCTATGAAATATTTATTTAATTAGTAAATCTCTACAACCTTGAAAACCTTGATGTCTTTGGAGCAATTGAACCTTGTGTCTAGAACCCAATCCTAAAACTCTACCTCAACTTGTTCATTAGTCATTTTCCTTCATTTTTTCTTTATCATAATCTCAATGTGGGTGAACTCCTTAAAAAAATATAAAAATAATGATAATAATTGGAGGTTGTATTCATTGCATCAACCTAGGTAAAGCAAAGGAGATGTAATTTCATGGTTTCCCAGGCATACATCCTATTCCCTTTTTCAAATTGTGTTTGTTGGATTCTAGTTGAAGTTTTCCATTTGAATTTAGCACCTAGCCCAAGGACAAGTGATAGAAGTGATGGAGGGTAGGTTGTAATGTTACAATAAGAGAAAACGTTGAGAATGAAGGAAAGGTTTCAAAACCAAGATATCAACCACCCATCCAAAGAGGATACCCATAGGACTCTTTCGGTTTTTCCAAGGATATTCATCTAACTATAGATAGAGAGCCTTACCTACCCAAGCCCCAATAGGGAGTCAATCCAAAAGGAAATAGAAATCAAACTATTAAAAAGAAAGGAAACTCAAAATCAAACCAAAATGACCCAACGTATAAGTAAGACAAGAGCAGTAGTGATGCAATACTTCTCTCATTTCCCCAGTATTTCTCCATTTCCTACTCCATGGGTAAACCATTTGATCCTTCATCCCTACTTTAAACATGATGCTACACATGGAAGGATTAATTGTTCATGTAAACCTCTGATAATTGGACGGGAAGGATTTGTAATGAGAGCATCTATCCTAGTCATCGTCATGTTCATAACTCACCACATGTATGAGCCCATGTGGTCATGCTTCTAAATGCCCCTTGGAATTTGTCTTGTCGGTCCTCCCAAGCACCCCACCCGAGATATTGTATTATTATTTTTATTTGTTAAGTACTACATGTTTCTTCACACTGGTATTTACCACATTATAACATCTTCCCATGAATAGGTATATTGTATTTTTGAAGGCAACATTTGTGGCATCATTATTGCCCATGTTAGAACATCTCCCCATTACTAGGTTGTAGAAGCACCTATTGACACTATTCTTAGTTTCAGGATCATTCTCTTGAATAGTTTGGAAATATTCTACCCTAATATCCACTATATCTTCAACATGTTCAAACAAACCTCTATATACTCATCATACAACCTCCTTTTTATTTGGTAGGTGGGAATTTGTCTCCCAAAACTCTTCCTTCTTCACCCTTGCACTATTTGTGAGTTTATCCCGGTAATGTCTTCAACAAATAATTGCCTAAAAAGTGAGTCCATCATTCTCTTTTAATTGAACCTTCAATTTGTTATGCTTTCATAATATTTTCTACAGAGTTCTCAATATTGTTGTCATCGTTCTCAATTGAATTGTCAAATTCATTAATGTAACATCAATAGCAATCTATTGCTTTGTGAGAAACGCTAACATCAAATATTTGTGTCTTACCAAATAAAGAAACATCACTAATAAATTTCCATTTACCTTTATTTTCTTTTAACATAAAAAATTTTAATATCCCTTAAATTCTTATACTTTATCTAAATACCTAATATTTAACTTTTATATATATATAATATTTAACTTTTATATATATATATATATATATATATATATATATATATATAATTAATTCTAGGTTTTGTTACTAAAAAATAAACTCGTTAATAAATAGCACAACTATTAATTAATTATAAAATGAAAATATATTTATATCCTCTTTAACTCTCTCTTGAGATGGTTGTAATAACTCTCCCTTAATTTCAAAAGTGACTAGTTGATATGACTTCCATGTAATTTGGTATCACTTGTTCAAACCTCTTTACATATTGGCATCATGTTCCTTCGCCGTGGCCAACCACCTTTGGTCCACTTAAAACTTTTTGTATGTTATCTCGATTATATTCTCGCTCATCATCTCGAATGTTAAATACTTTATTTTATGGTTCACATTAGTCCTCGTGTCCAATAAGGAGATTTTAAATTAGAACCTTTGGATTTTATTAATTTTTTTTTAATATCAATATTTATGTTTTATTTTTTTAGGGTCAATTTTTTGCCTTTTGGATTTTTTGGTTTTTATATATAAACTTTTTTTTAATTGTACAATTTTTCATATTTAATAATAAATCATTCTAAAAATATTTTTTAATTAAAAAAATTGTTGAGAATTCAAAAATATTATAAATAATAAAGTAAAAATGTTAATAATATTATGAAAATAATATTAAGTTTCAAAGTAAAAATGTTAACAATATTCTAAGAATTGCATTATTAAGTTTCAAAGAATAAAGAGTGTGGTATTAGTGAGTGTATTATCATTAATAGTTTTTTTTAAAGAATATTAAACTTTTCAAAACACCAAAAAGAAATTTAAATCATAAATCCATGTTTTTCTACATTCACAAAATCTATTATACTAAGATTAATCATCTAACCAATATGGCGGTGCAATTGATGAGGTGTTATCAAGAATCTCAAAGACATCCCTATTTTCCATGCCCTTTCCATTATATTAATGTATATTGAGTTAGTAAGTTAGTAATGGTTGTATTGTGCAAGAGTGTAGACTTGCAAGAATAATAAGAAATTTAATTATGGCATTCAATTTCAGCATTATTTTCCATACCCTTTCCATTATATTAATGTATATTGAGTTAGAAAGTTAGTAATGGTTGCTTTGAGTAAGGGTGTAGACTTGCAAGAATAATAAGATATTTAATTATGGCATTCAATTTTGTCCATGACATAATGCATTTAAAATGGTAACATTAGAGAATATGTGGAAACTTGCTTTGATATATAAGTATGGCATTCAATTTTGCCCATGACATAATGCATTTAAAATGGCAACATTAGAGAATATGTGGAAACTTGCTTTTAGATCTTTTTTACATGTGTTTTAGTTTGTATGGGTTAATGGTTTTGATCTATTTCTCTTCCATCTCATCAATTTTGATCTTAAAGTGGTTCAAGGGCAAACATGAAGTGTTTTAATGGCTCTTGAGTGGATCTACAATGCTCTTACAATCTCTTAACTCTCACCCCCTACTTCATGAGGTCAAGAGTCCACGATGTTGAGAGCAAACACAAAGTGTTTTAATGGTCCTTGAGTGTATCTATAGTGTTCTTACAACCTCTTGACTATAAGATCAAGGACCCACAATGTTGAAACAAGGTGTGTAGCTATGTGGAGGAAAGGCATATTAGATTAAATAGTCACATCCATTGGCTTGGTTTTATTCCCCTAGTGGGAATTTCCCTGGCTTAGTGCAGAAATAAGTGATACCTAATGTGCACATTTTCTAAGGTTAAATGATAGATGTGAAAGTGTGAATGGAGAATCTCAATATGGGGAGTCAACCCTCCAATGGAGTTGCCAACATGAAATTGAGGAAGAGACTTGACTAGTGGAGGCTCAAAAGAGGAATAGAGTTATGTGGTCAACATTGAAGTTCAACCTTAAAAATTACAAGAAATGGACATCAAAACCCTCACACAAATCCAAGGGCACAAGTGCTCAAAGTTATGTGCAAACTTGGGAACAATGGTTTCTTTGGAAAATCATATTATCATTTTTCTAAACATCCCCTAAAACGTAACCCAATCTCATCCCATTCTACCTACTAATGTGGGTAATAGTTTGACCTCACATGACATCTAGAGAATCACGAAGGAGTCATTGGCAACAACAACAAGGTATATTGCCCTACACTAATCCTATCTCACTCTACCCACCGGTGTAGATGATAGTTTGACCACACACGACAACTAGAGAATTAAGGGAGCGGAAACGCTAACAATAAAAGCATATTTCCCTATACTCTAATTATGTTTGGTCCAAACTCCAGCGAAAGCAAGAATCTCATGACTTGGTTTGACATCACATGACAACTAGAGAATCAAGGAAAAGGAAACACTAGCAACAATAAAAGCATATTTCTTTAAACTCCAATTATGTTTGGTCCAAACTCCAACAAAAGCAAAAATCTCATCACTTTTAAGTTAAATAGAATCCTTCTATGGGCCTACATTTGAGTATTATATTGAAATGAGGCTTCTAAAATTTTAATTTAATTATCAATAACTATTAGGTGGATGGTAGGGATTAAATTTTTAATTTAATTATCAATAACTATCAAGTGGATGGTAGGAATTTAACCTCCATGAAATATTCACAATATATTTTTAGTACAATATAGAGTTGAGATTTTATCTCAAAGATAGTTATGTCATTTTTATTTGTTTCATTTTTTTAATTTTATTAGAGACTTTTATTTTATTAGATTTAAAATATATATATATATATATATATATATATATATATATATATATATATTAAAAAAAAAAATTATGTTAGGTGATCCATAAATTGTATATAAAATCTTTTGGTGAAAATCACATTCAAGCAGATTTAGATTTACCCGTTTCGAACCAGCCAGTGTTGTTCATCATCAGGACAAGATAAGAAATCTGATCTAAGACCCTTCGAACCAGCGAGTGTTGTTCATCATCAGGACAAGATGAGAAATCTGATCTAGGACCCAGTTTAAATAGATAGGAAACTAACCACTAGTTTAACTAAAATAAGAAAATACAAAGACAAAATAATAGTTGAATTATTATTACTATATTTTTATTTAATAAATTAAAAGATTTGAATATAATAAAATATTCATATATTCTTAATTAATAATAATCTAAAATTCTAAGATTAAAAAATAAATAAATAAATAAATAATAAAATAAAAATAAAAAGAAAAAGTAAATTAATTAATTAATTAAAATTTAAAAAAATATATATATATATATATTTAAAAAATAAAATAAAATAAATAAATAAATGAAAAATAATAATATTAAATAAATAATAATAGTATTGATAATAAATCAATAAATGAATAAATAAATATTAATAATAAATAATTAATTAATAATAATAAATATAAATAAATAAATAAAGTACAAAACGGGAGGAAGAAACCAAAACAGGGCAAGGATCCAGCATCTCCTAACAGTCGACCCATCATCTCTGCCATCATCCCTGTTAAGATTGACTGACCACTTTATTTTATTTTATTTTTAACAAAAAGTATTAAAAAATATGCTTTCACTATTTTCACATTTATAATTATGTTTTCCTAATTGAAACTATGAATATATAAATCTCAATATTGCTGAAATTTTCACATTTATAATTATGTTTTCCTAACTGAATCTATAAATATATAAATCTCAATATTGCTGAAATTTCTGCTAATATAATGTTTTCACATTTATAATTATGTTTTCCAAACCGAAGCAATAAATTGTTGAAATTTCTGCTAATATAATGTTTTCACATTTATAATTATGTTTTCCTAACTAACGCTATAAATTGTTGAAATTTTAGTTTAATATAATGTTTTTACATTTCCAACTGAAGCTATGAATATGAATATGAATATATATATATATATATGTTTTCTTAACGGAAGCTATGAATATATATGAGATCAAATTAGAACATTTTTATATTTATAATTATATTTTCAAATTAATTCAACATTTTTATATTTATAATTATGTTTTCAAATTAATTCAACATTTTTATATTTATAATTATGTTTTCCTAACTGAAGGAAATATATATATAATTATGCTTTAAAAGAATATATAATTATGTTTTCTTAACTGAAGCTATGAATATATGTAAGATCAAATTAGAACATTTTTATATTTATAATTATGTTTTCCTAACTGAAGCTATGAATATATATAAATATAATAAAGATAAAAACCTTTTTTATGATTAATACATTAAAATATATTTCCTTTTATAAGATTAAAATATTAAAATATATCTCCTTGTATGCTGTGGTCGTCACTTCCATATATTGTATATTTTATTAATCTATGACGAAATAAATAAGGAAATCCATAACCCACCAGGTGCAGAAGAGTTGCTACACTATCAAAGCACTCCCTGATTGCCAAACCAGGACTCAAAAGACTGTTCAACAGGTTCGATTCGAGCTCACATTTTTACTGGTTAAATAAATGGGATGGCACACAGAGGAGTTTGGCATCCCACAGAGAGGAGTTTGGAATCAAAATTTAGGACACTGATCAAGTGATAAGGCGTGGTAAGCCAAGGAAATTACAAGAACACTTATGATCCCTTTGCAAAAGAGAAGGGCGTGATCAAATGATATAGCACTCGGTCTTATCGTCGTAGCATAGGAACAGTCAAGCAAAAGGTGGAATGCACATGACATGTTCATGGATGATCAGCACTCGTCTAGTCATCATAGCATAGGAACAGTCAAGCAAAAGGTTGAATGCACATGACATGCTCATGGATAAGTACCCAAAAATGGTAGAACTACATTGACATACTAAAATATTCACACAAGAAGTGGAACAGAAAGTATCAAAAATAGAATAATAACATCGACATACCAATATATTCATATAACATGCTCATGCTCGAATGCACATGACATGCTCATGGAGTAAAACTTAAATACACAAAAATGGTAGAACTACATTGACATACTAAAATATTATTCATAATTCATGACATACCAATGTATTATTATTCATGAAGACATACCAATATATTCATATAACAGGGAGTTGAAGAGAAGAGTGGTAGAATGCACATGACATGCTCATGGAGTAACTCAAATACTCAAAAATGGTAGAACTACATTGACATGCTAAAATATTCATGAGTGGAGAAAAGTATAAAAATGGAAAAATAACAGACATACAAATATATATTCATATTACAGCGAGTTGAAGAGCAGAGTGGTGGAATGCACATGACATGATCATGGAGTAACGTAAGTACCCAAAAATGGTAGAACTACATTGACATACTATAATATTCATAACGAGGAGTGAACGAAAAAGTATCAAAAATGGAAAAATAACATCGACATACCAATATATTCATATGACAGGGAGTTGAAGAGAAGAGTAAGAGTACAAGGGAATTCTTCATAAATTGGACCAGCAAAAGCTACATGTAATTCAAAGGTAAGTAAATACCAAGAGAGACCACAAAAGCAGAAGAGACAGCATGGCACCTCAGGGATCCCCAATGATATATTTTTGTCTTTTGCTGTTGTCATAGTATTTATATTCTAGATTTTACGCTGTGCGTCTGTGCACCCCAGAACAGCTCCAATATTTTTTTAGTTCACCCTAATCCAGTCTTCTTTGGACAACTGTTGTCGTAGTACTTATATTCTAGATTTTAAGCTGTGCATCTGTGCACCCCCAGAACAGCTCCAATATATTTTTAGATCACCATAATCCAGCCTCCTTTCGAAAACAGCTACAACAGGCATCATTGGAAGACAGGTTTGCCATCACTTGTATTACTAACAAACATATATCTAAGATAAGCTAAAGACTGAATGCATGACAGGATTTGACACAACAAAGAGACCTGCTTTGAATAGAAAGTTTTATACCTACATACTTTCTGTTCCAAAACAATGTCGGCAGTTCAGTTGAAGATAAAAAATAGTTCAAGCATCTTCTACCCATTCAACTAACTAAAGCAATGTTCCAAAATAGCAAGTTCTATCCATCCAACTAACTTCAAAAATCTTCCGAAAAAAATAAGTTACACTGACATAAAGCATCTTCTATCCGTCACTAACTGCAGAAATGTCCAAAAGAGTAAGTTAGGCATCTTCCACCCATCCAACTGCAGAAATGTTAAAATAAAAGTCTTCACACACTGGTGCATCATTAGTAACATGTAAAAGCCTATCACTCAGAGTTGTAGATGAATAGGCCAATGCTTAAAAGACCAGTTCTACCTTTCCGGAGATAATAGCTGTACATATCTTTTGTATGCGCGTTAAAAAAACTGGAATATTTAGTACTAGATACCTCTCATGCACTCTTAACAGACCATTTTATGTTAAGTTTTGCAAAGTTGTCTACGTAGTTTGCAACTCTAACATTGCCAATCAATAAAATGGCCATCCAAACTAAGATCGTTAAAGAATTTGACCCAGACCATCATCATGCACATACCATTCCAAGCTTCAGTATAAAAACAAATGCTAACAAGCTTTAAAGGAATAGTAGTTGCAGTATTGCCCAAACAGGTTTCAGACCTACAAAATAACCCAACCTCGCAAATGATAGCAAAGAAAAATCAAAGGAAAAGATGGATATGAGAGGGACATGAATAACCATAAGCTTAGATGGGGACTGAAGCAGCAGGGGTTATATGCACTGGGAGTACCGCTGTGCCTGGGAGGGTGGTTCAACACTAATGTATGCTCTAAGAACATGGTGGTTCAACACCAATGTATGCTCTAAGAACACTGCAGTGCTTTCGGCACCCGCATATAAATACCAGCATTATAGCCTTGCCTGGCCTGTGCATGTGATAGTACAACCTGTATGCCTGCAGGCATACAGCCCATGCTAGTTTCCCTATTTCCCTACTCCTTCAGACACAGATAGACTGCCTGTCAGAGATAACCTGTATGATAGTTTCACTATTTCCCCACTCCTTCAGGCCCAGATAGATCGCCTGTCAAAGATCGAATTTGCTAGGCAAATTACCCAACCCATCACAGGGCAATTTCCCCTGTTTGCCCGTCAGTTAATAATAAAGTAATTGAAACGGTCAAATTTGATAGCCTGCTTCATTTTGAAAATTCCCACCACTGTGTTTCCTAGCTCCGTAATAAGAGAAGAAACGATAGATAACATGAAAGCATAGGATACAAATTATTTAGATTTTTTGAAAAGCACCAAGCATTCGGCCCTACTTCAAAGCTCCATAAAATCGTAACACGCAGCAAGAACAGACCAATGACAAGGCACTGCTTTGGGAGAGAGAGCAGGCCAAATAGGGGGCCATGACTGATCGTAAAGATTGCAATAGTAGTGAGGCACCCACAAGTGCAACACGCAAGCAGGGCTACTGTTTCTTCCATTCTATGCCAAGAATCTGGAAGCTTCTCTCCTGATGAGATATAATATTAGCCTTAACAAAATTGTAGAATGATTTGGTTGCAACAGAATGGCACAATACAAGGCATAAAACAAGAAAGGAAGACTTCCAAATAGAAAGAAACCATCCAGATGTGTTTAAACATCACTTGGCTTGCAGAGTTATTCTTAAAACGTCAAAATTCAACAATATGTAACACTGACCTCAACATAAGGGCCGATAAAAACATAATGAGGGCAACTCTGCAATTGTGTGATTCCAACTCTTCTAAGACAAGATTAAAATTGACCTGTAATAATTTGGGACATATCCTTCAACTCCATATAAGACAACCAACCAGTGCTATTAATGAGCAAACACATATAGAGACTAGTTTTGCTTTTCAAGAATGCCCATATAAAACCTCTTATAGTGAAGATTTACTACACATTTAATATGAAATTAAATAGACCAAATTATAGCATGGAAAAATACAATACCCAATCACTCAGGCAATCATAAAAGATACATCACATTCTTGCTTGGCTACGACCATTAATTTATCAAGATTTTATCATGAAGAAAATACAATGCCCATATCAATTGAACAAATCACAACAAGGACATCAAATTTTTGCTTGGGTAAAGACCATAACAAAAGAAAGCTCTTTATCATGAAAGAAATGCAATACCCAATCAGTGGACTATAATAAAGAAGCATGACATCTTTAAAACAGACACGCAACAGCACCAACAACAAGGACATCCAACTTTTGTAGATTCCATGTTATAGTTTTAACTGACAAAAGAAACAACTCGACATATAAATAATCAAACCATGGGTATATTTGGTAAGTTGTAACAGAAACAAAACGAGTAAAAGAAATCAGAACAAAATTATTTCCTTCCGCAACATCATCAAGAAAATTGTTCATCGCACAATGAGTTATCCTCTGCAAATTCCAGATGATGACCTCATATGCAGTTCAATACTCCGCTAAAAATTGTACTAAGCCAAAACTCATTATTCAAAAAAATGAGCCAGAGTCAGGGCTCAAAAATCCTAAAAATTAGTGTTCAAACAGTCTTAAATATTTATCACCATCATCAAATCCATATTAGCCTCCACCAGAGCCAAATTTCTTCCCAAGAAGAAGTAACTGCAGCTGGTCATATCCAGCTAACACACCAGCCCCCGCAATAGCACGAAGGATATTTGCACCTGCACCCTTGAAGAGTGACTTGGTACCTTCGTTTTTGACAATCTGCTGAAATGCATCCAACGAACTTTTGTACTTCACTGCCTCACCGGAAGTCATCATCATTCTTCTTCGTACAGTATCTATAGGATACGATGCAAGACCAGCACCAATTGTAATACCCCAACCAAGAAGAAAACTTGCAAGGAAGTTATTCTGCACAAGTATGAATTTCAAAGAAATCAGCATTTTAGATTCTTGTATTTAGACAGTTGATATATTTGCTAAAATTAACTTTAAATTGGACCTACATATAAGAGGGTCAATCACATTTGCACTACCAACAATAACAATGAAAGAATAAAGCTACTAAAGTAAGGAAGTTAACAGGGTGGTCTCACCTGAAGATCACCAGTCAAAACAACAGGCTTCAGAGAATCATACATTCCAAAGTATAAACCACGATAGACTATAATTCCCACACAGGAAATGTTGAACCCACGATAGAGACCAGCAATTCCATCAGTTTTCAATGTCTTCTTGTAGACATCAACAAGCCCATTAAATTGTCTCTCCCCTCCTCCTTTCTTTGCAGCCTTGTTATCATTAGCCAACCGAGTTCGGGCATAGTCCAAAGAATAAACAAAAAGAAGAGAAGATGCACCAGCTGCACCACCAGAGGCCAGGTTTCCAGCAAACCATTTCCAGTAACCATCCCTGTCTTTCTTGAAATTAAAAAGCCTCTTAAAGTAATCCTTGAACGCAAAGTTCAAAGCCTGTGATCAAATAGGGGAGTTAATT
Source organism: Pinus albicaulis (assembly GCA_034641835.2). NCBI lineage: Eukaryota > Viridiplantae > Streptophyta > Pinopsida > Pinales > Pinaceae > Pinus > Pinus albicaulis. The sequence continues at coordinate 275,157,746 of CM076577.1, read as the reverse complement.
ATAATCTAACTTTCACTTTCGCAAACCATACAAATTTATTTCAGTGTGCATTACCTTGTAACGTAATCAGAAAAACAAATGAAAAAGTAGTGTTTACCTGAGTGGGAAAATAACGGATAACATTTGCAGTGTTTCCTCTCCACAACGCAATGACACCTTCATCCTTCATTGTCTTAGCAAAACAATCCCCGATCCCTTTGTATGGTTCGGCAAGACGTCCAGACTTCAACATTTCATCCTGGTTTTGTATCAATAGTTTGACACGCTCAATAGGGGCAGCTGCAGTTTTGGATACTGCAGCAGAAACTCCTCCCATGAGAAAGTCAATCATAAAACCAGTAAAACCTTTCTCTGCAGGCGCTGGAATAAAGACAGATGAATGTCCGGGAGTCAAAGCTACATTGCTTGCACGAGAAGCATGCAAAAATGCACTCTGCAAGCCACCATAACACTGGACAGGGGCCGACAATGCTCCATCGTACTGAAAGGGCTGAAGAGCACCATTTTGGTGAGCCTGCCAGCTTGGCGTAATCCTTGAACCAAGATAGGTTTGATGATAAGACATCTTCTGTACAACAGAAGGATACTTCGGCCGATCTGCCATTTTAACCTGTCAAGATTTACTGCAATATCAGAAGTCCAAAGAATAAGTTGGAATATCAAAACAAAATTTAAACAAACAATTGCCATAATAGACACAAAATAAGAAGAGCATAATAAAGGTAGAAAAAAAATTAACCTACGATAGAAAAGCATGCCCTGAAAGCAGCATAAAAGGAGGACAAAACGACAGACTATAAGCTAAGGAGTTACATTCCCCAAAAATCATCTTTTATTTCTCACTTTAAACATTGGGGGCTCAGGAAGAATTTCTATAATTATATGTATGCTACCAGATCATCTCTAAGGACAACAATACCAAAGTTTCAGGATTATCTTAAGAACAAGACTTCTGAGGCACGCACACTATAGCAAAAAACCAAGAGTTTCAACTTCCTGAAACTGCAAATTAACTTGGTGAGTAAGGTTTAACAAGTGATACAGGATGATAATAAGAGCCTCTGACATAAACAAACACAGATGAAGGCTCAAATAGAAAAACAGGAAAACCTTCCACACCATTTTCCCATTCCAGCTGAGATTCAATTGCGATCCAAATTACCCAAATAATAACCAAGGAAACTAAATCACATAGACTGGCAATCCTATAAATAACTATCTGACAAGGATTGAAAAAGTGCAAACATTAATAATTAAAGAAATGGGAAGCCAGGGAAGGTAAGTTTTTCGAATCTGTTTGGTTAAAAAACAGAAAAATATAACAAACAACCACATTTGAAGAAAAAACAGAGGTCAATGACGGTAAATTCGCCGAAAGTTAAAACAAGGTTCGCATAACACCAACTTAATTAAAGCATAATAAAAAATTAAAAGTAGATCGAACCATTATTAAGACATAAGAAACTAAAGCTCGGATTTTGCTTTTACATTCAAAGTCCTGATCTTGAATTGGAGCATCAAAACCATGGCGATCCCAATGCCTAGCAAACCCTTATAGGAATCAACTTCATAAACATCCACAGTTAAATGAATACGGATTATCGGAGAAGTAAAAATTAAAAATAAAAATCTAATGCATTAAAGCTTAGATAGTGATCTTCCTAACTGGGAGCTATCAGAAATCAGGGAATATAAATAAAGATTTGTAAGTCTTGTAACAAGAAAATCCGTCAAAACAACCTTAAAAGAAGAGTAAAAGAATCATATTAAGGATCGAGACACGTTTCAGAACAGCATGAAGTCTTCAAACTCTCATCACTTAAGAAGTTAAGGCCTAGATACACTAAAAGATGCAAAAAAAATTCAAACCCTGATCACTCTGGAAACCGATAAGTATCAAAAAACACTCACACGCACACAGCCTTCAAACTATCATCCAATCGAGAATCGATATACATTCAACGATTTTATAAAGCCTTGAAGCTCTTAGCATTTTAGAGATCGACACTCATTAAATCCGAGTACAAATGCCTTCTAACTTTCCAGCCATTCACACAGAACATAAAGCCCTCAAACTCATTAAACAGGCTAATATGGTCAATTCCAGAAAAGATCTACGTTGAGCAGTTTGCTAAAGACCAAAGCTCAACAAAACAGTGGATCTAACATCTCAGAGAACAGATCTTTCCAAAGACTGCAGCGATTGACCATGAAAAACGGCACCGTAAGAAAACTTCAAGCAATTTTACCGTTCAAAACACTCTAGAAGCGTGAAATAAAAGCTTCTACATACAAATCACCAGTCTAAGCATTCAGAAAACGAATCTCCATACAGTTTTTGCCAACAAAAGCGGAATGAAACAGAGATCCAATAAGATTAAGGCTTCAGTAAAGAAATTTTGGCTTACCCGTTCAAAGTTTGGCAAACGAGACTAGGCGCATCCAAGAGAGGCCGAGCTCCCGACGTAAGGAGCCCTGCCGCTGCACTATCTTAAGATACCACGCACCGCTGCTCCTCTTCTTCGTCTTTGCCCTAGAAGCCCTAACTCCTCGTATAACCAACACCACGGCTTTAACATCCCACCTCCATGTTAAATTGGTGTCTGTCGTTAACGACCTTGCATCTCACGCAGTTCGTAGGCCCTACGATCGATCTTATTTTTGGGAAAGAAGATCTGCCAGCTGCGTTTTGACCAAAACGGGGATCAATTAGTTGAGCGGCCCTTTGACTGCCAGCGGCTGACGGAACTCCAGTTGTGTGGAACAGAGAAGTTCGCGTCCGAAGGTTCCGTCAAAGATTATCGCTGGTGAAAATTGAATATTATCTCTAATAGTATATCAATTTGCGTCCCCGAGGGCTTGCAGGAGAGGGTTTAAGTTGTCCTAGAAAAAGACCTGTCCACAAATGAAGGGAAAGTATAATACGGAATGAAATCTCAATCGTAGTAAATACCACCGGACGGGAAAGGGGTGAACCGCCAGTTCACAGTCACATCATGGCCACATACTCTCCGTCAATTTTCCACCATAATCGGCCTGCTTATTGTCAATTAGGGCTTACTGTCAATTAGGGTTTTCTGCTTTATAATTCCGAACCACAAAAATCAAGGTTTTTTTTTGTTTTTTTTTCTTCGTCCCAATCACAAAATTCAAGGTTCGGTTATTTGTGAAGAGCCATTTAAACATGGTGTAATTAGTAAAGTGATGCCGTGGTTTGTTAAATCAAATGAAAATGTGGGAAAAATTTAGGTGATTTATTAATTTTTTATATTTTTGCCTTGTCCCAATCCCAAAATTCAAGGTTTTGTTATGTGATTTGTTAAATCAAATGAAAATGTGGGAAAATTTTAGGTGATTTATTAAACTTTTATTTTAATAATCTATTTATAATAATGAAATATAATTTTCTTAAGATAAATTGTGAATTATATTTTAAAATTTATTTTTGGGTGGATATTTAAAACAATAATAAAAATTAGTGTTCGGCTTGAAATTTATTTTTCATTATTTTAATAGGTTATATTTCATCCATTTATCTTGCAAAGTTTTTAAAACTTATATTAATGGTTTGCTTTCAATATATGATTTATTATTGATTACAAGTATATATTTTGGTTTTTTTATCAATCAATCTAATTTAGACAAATTCATAAATTTAATAAATTATTTATTAAACTCCACACTACATATTCTTTGTAGTTTCATTAGTCTGCCATGAAACTTCTCTTCTCTCCTCAACCATTTATATCTCTTACTCTCAACCTTCAACTTTCTTAGCAAATTCCTCCACATCCTTACACTATGAAGTTTCCACTTCATCAATCTCAAAGCCCACTCTAGACATTAAGTCAATTTCAACCAGGTTGCCCCTTTTATAGCCACCCACCCATTGTATCTCCCATTTGCAGGATACTTCCTCTTCAAATTTCAGGGCCAATCCATGTGTTCCCAATTATTTCAATGTTTCCTACCATATAGATTGGTTTGCCATTAACCATGCACACTCATCTACATGGTGTTGAGATTCAACAAGAAGATCAGAGTGAAAATTAAGCACCTACACTAGGATGGAGCCTTAGGCTATTTTTAGGTGGATGTCTATTTATAGATGCATGAGCAAAGTCTATTTATAGATGCATGTATATTTATAGATGTATGTGCAAACTCTATTTATAGATGCATGTTGACTATTATTATCCCTTAATATTAGTTGGACAATGAACAATAATATATTCTCAATGAGCACTTGGAAATAGTTAACTGAAGTGGCAAATCAGTTAGCTAAAATAATTTCGAGTTAAGAGGTTGGTTCGTGGGACATGCAAGTGGACTTAGTTGTAACTGAGTGATTCGAAGTTGTAACAGAGTTGGAAGTGCAGTTATGCAAGTTGTAAAGTAGTTTAACTCAGTTAAGTGAGTTAAACTAAGTTGTGCTAGTTGTAGCTAAAGATACACTAGTGAGAGATCAAGTGAAATAATTATTAATTAATTCACAAGCAGTGGTCTCACATGCAACTGAAGATTTACTTCTATTAGCTACATGCATGTCAGATGCAGTGGAGACCCAGTTGAGTTTTAGGTGAAAGGGAAGTAAACTATCAATTGTGACATTATCTGGTTGCACACATGCAACCACACACACATTGGATGTGCCCATGAGGATTGCGCAGTGAAGGCAAGCAGGATTGCACTCATTCAGGGATTGCTATCAGCTGGGATTGCGCATTGGAGGCAGGTTGTCTGGAGACAATAAATTAGCTAAGGAACTTACCAATTTTTGTATGACAGTGTGAGATAATTAGCTCATGTATTGAGAGCTCTTGGATTGGAGCTTTGTATGTAATTGTTTCATGATCCATGACATCATACATAATAGAAGATAGTGGGGTTTTTAGTTATAAACCTTTCCCGAGTAAATTATATGTGTTATGTGTGATTGATCTTTCTTCATGATATTGTGATTAGCGATTGTGTTTTAAATTTCTACAAAGATAAGTAGAAGCGATTATTTATTTAACAGTAGCATATTGTTAGATCAGGAGAATCCAGGATATACATGCATTTTGTTTTAAATTTCTACATGGTATCAGAGCACAGGAGATTGCAGTAGTGAAGCAGGAGCTGAGTTTGTTGGTGGAAAGAATTTGAATTTGCAGAAAGAATTTCTTCGTGCTACAGCTGATTTAAGATTGAAATGGGTTTCAATGGCTTGAGGTTAGAGTATGCACTCGAGGGCAACTCGAACTACATTTCTTGGAAGGACAGGATGGAGGCAGTGCTCGAAGATAATGGCTTGAAGGAATTCATTAACAATGATGTTCCTAAGCCTGCTTTGTCAGATGCTGCCAATCTTGATGCATGGAAAAAGAAAGTGGCAAATGCGATGAGGATTCTATTGGAGGGAGTACAAGACCACGTTGTCTCAAGCCTCCATGGGAAAGCCACACCATATACTATGTGGAAGGCTTTAATGGATCTTTTCCAAAGCAGCGACGACTATAGGAAATTGGCGCTCAAAGATAAACTCAGGAAGATCTAGATGGAAAAGGGCGACAACATTCCAAAGTATCTCATGAATTTTGTCCAATGTCGGGATGACTGGGGAGTGTGGGAATAATTGTTGTTGATTATGATTTGGTGAGCTTGGATCTATTGGGACTTCTTGAGAGTTGGCACAGTTATGAAGACTCTGTCAACGAACAGGAAAAATAGACGGGCTAACTTAACGCAGTTGAATCCCCAAAAAATGATATCTAATAAAAATTTACGGATTGGGAACGACTATGGTTGGATCTAGTGCAGGAGGAGTTCAGGCGGAACACCAAAGATGGATCTTCATCAAAGCATGATGATGAAGAGGATTGTGCTTTGGCTGCCAAGGCGAAGAAGGGGAAGGGGAAGAAATTCCATTCTAAATCTGAGTCTAAAGGCAAGAAGCTGGATATGTCCAAGGTGAAGTGTTTTCACTATCACGAACATGGGCATCTTGCTACTAACTTTCTGCAAAAGAATAAGAACAAGAAGGTTGTTGGAGCTACAGCTGGTGAGGCCCTTGCCTCGCAATTTGAGTTTGACTTCTCTTTGATCGCATGCATGTTTTCAAGTGCATTAGGATCGATGTGGTATTTGGATAGTGGCACTTCCTTTCACATGACAGGAGATAAGGAACTTTTGAGTGACTTGGAGGAGAAAGATCTCCAGATGCATATAGAGATGGGCAACGACGGACGGTACAGTGCTACCGGGATTGGTACCATTACCTTTCAGAGGGAGTCCGGTAAACCATTTCAATTGAAAGAGGTTATGCATGTTCCAGGTCTAAAGAAAAATTTGGTCTCAGTCGCAATGTTGGAGGACAGAGGCTATGACGTTGTTTTTAGCGATGGAAAAGCTTTCCTGCGACATAAAACAATGGGTCAATCCAAGAGGATAGGGATTCGAGTTAAGAATCTCTACAAGCTGGAGGTAGATGGTTGCGCTGCCATGATGGGCAAGGCGGAAAAAGTGGTGAGCTGGGATGAGGGAAAAGTATGGCACAGGCGATTGGGCCATCTTCATCATGGAGCCTTGAAAGTCATGCATCAAATATCTACTAGACTTCTAATGGGAACAATTGCTCAGTTAGATCAGTGCAAGGGTTACACCATGGGGAAGTATGTAAAGTCCACCTTTCATGAGAAGGAGAACCGTGCTTCAGGGATCCTTGAGAGAATTCACACAGACATGTGTGGACCGTTCTCGGTTGCTTCAACAACAAAACATAAGTATTATGTTATTTTTGTTGATGACTTTTCTCATAAATGCTGGATCTTCTTCATGCAGAAGAAGGATCAAACATTCTCAAAGTTCAATGAGTTTAAGGCATTGGTGGAGAAAGAGTCAGGGAAGTAAGTGAAGGCTCTTAGGAGCAATAATGGTGGAGAATACATCTCTAATGAATTCAAGAACTTCTGCAGCAAAGAAGGAATTCGAAGAGAACTCATAGCACCTCACAACCCACAACAAAATGGGGTCGTGGAGAGGAAGAACAAAACGATCGTGGGTGCAGCAGGAGCAATGTTGCATGATCAGGGCCTACCAATGCATTTGTGGGCAGAAGCATGCAACATTATGGTTTATGTGCAAAAATGTTGTCCTCATAGAGTATTTGGCATGAGTACACCTAATGAAGCTTTCACTGGTAAGAAACCGGATGTTTCACACTTTAAGATTTTTGGCTCTTCTGTTTATGTGCATGTGACCAAGAACGCCAGGAAGAAGCTGGAGCTGACTGCTGAAGTTGGGAATTTTGTGGGGTACACAAAAACACCCCATAATTATCGTGTGTATTTGCCTAACAGTAAGATGACTGTTATGCGACGGGATATAAAATTCGATGAGGGGAAACCCATGCGGTTGTCACTTAAGAGGGAGTTGGACTTGCATGCGGAGGAGGAAATACTGGTTCCCAAAGATGAGTCTCTAGATGTGGATCAACCATAGGAGGAGGTTCATGGAATGGAGGAGTCCACTCACACAAAGCCAACCATCAGAACTGGCAGAAGGCATACCACAAAAGCTAGTAGGTTGAGACTTGATGCTGCACAAAATGTAGGAGCCCCTACTTCACAGTGCATACAAAGACAGTCTCCTGACCGATTTATTGGATACATGGCTCTCATGAGCAAATGTATTGTGACTGAACCATCTTCCTTTCAGGAAGCAATGCAGGAGCCCACATGGGTAGATGCAATGGTGGAGGAGTATGACTCCATTGTCAAAAACAGTGCTTGGGAAATTGTTCCAAGGTCGGTTGATAAATCAATGGTAGGTTCGAGATGGATCTACAAGGTAAAGTAAGCTGCTGATGGGAGTGTTGAGAAATACAAGGCCAGATTTGTGGCCTGAGGCTTCTCACAGATCGAGGGGATAGATTATGAAGAGACCTTTGCACCTGTCGCAAGGTATTCTTCCATAAGGACCATCCTTGCTCTCTCAGCGCAGATGGGCTGGCGCATCCATCAGATGGATGTGAAGACTGTGTTTCTTAGTGGGATCATTGAGGAAGAGATGTACATAGAGCAGCCTGAAGGTTTTGAGATCTTCAACAGTGAGTCGCATGTTTGTCGACTCAAAAGAGCGTTGTATGGGCTGAAGCAAGCACCTTGTGCTTGGTACACTTGGATAGACAACTATTTCACCGAATTGGGCTTCACCAAAAGTGAAGTAGATGCAAACCTATACCAAATTATGGTGGAGGGTAAGCTTTTAATCATTGTTCTTTATGTTGATGATTTAATATTGCCTGGTGATGAGCATTTGATACACTCATGCAAGGAGGATCTTGCAAAGGAGTTCGAGATGAAGGATATGGGCCTCCTTCATTATTTTCTTGGATTGGAAATATGGCAGCGAGATGGTGAACGTTTTTTGTCTCAAGGCAAGTATGCAAGGGAGATATTGGGTAAGTTTCACATGGAGGGTTGCAAACCGGTGGATACTCCTCTTCTAGGAAACTGGAGGAAAGAGGATGCTACTTCTGGAGAGGTAGTGGATGCTACTATTTATCGACAGTTAGTGGGTTCATTAATGTATCTAGTGAACAGGAGACCAGACATTTGCTATGTGGTTAACCAACTGAGTCAAGCTATGGTTAAGCCTACCAAGCTCTTTTGGAAGGCGAGTAAGCATGTCCTGGGATACTTGAGGGGCACATCAGAGTATGGTTTATGGTACAGATAGATGGATGGAGTGAAGTTGCATGGCTTCACGGATGCAGATTGGGCGGGCATCCCAACAGACAGAAAGAGCACATCAAGGGGGATCTTTAGTATTGGGTCTACAGTTGTTTCTTGGTACAACAGGAAGTAGATATCCATGGCACTTAGTTCAATGAAAGCAGAATACATGGCAGCGAGTCAAGCTGCATGTGAGGCTATCTGGATGAGAAATATCTTGGTTGGTTTGTTTGGTTCTCATTTAGATCCGACAATGATTCATTGTGATAATCAGAGTTGCATTAAACTCTCGATTAATCCTGTGTTTCATGATAGATCTAAGCATATAGATATTTGGTAACATCATCTCAGAGATTGTGTGTGGATATTTTGACGAAGGCACTCACCAGGAGAAAATTCGAATACCATAGAGACAGGATCGGGGTGAAGGATAATCCCTTTCTTGTTGAGAGGGAGTGTTGAGATTCAACAAGAAGATCCTAGTGAAAATCAAGCACCTAGACTAGGATGGAGCCTCAAGCTCTTTTTAGATGGATGTCTATTTATAGATGCATTTCTCTTTATAGATTTGTGTGCAAGTTCTATTTATAGATTGCATGTCTATTTATAGATGTATGTGCAAGTTCTATTTATAGATTGCATGTATATTTATAGATGCATGTCGACTATTATTATCCCTTAATATTAGTTGGAAAATAAACAATAATCTATTCTTAATGAGCACTTGGAAATAGTTAACTGAAGTGGCAAATCAGTTAGCTAAAGGAATTTCGAGTTAAGAGGTTGGTTGGTGGGACATGCACGTGGACTTAGTTGTAATTGAGTGATTCAAAGTTGTAACAGGGTTGGAAGTGCAGTCATGCAAGTTGTAAAGTATTTTAACTGAGTTAAGTGAGTTAAACTCAATTGTGATAGTTGTAATTAAAGATACACTAGTGAGAGATCAAGTGAATTGATTATTAATTAATTCACAATCAGTGGTCTCGCATGCAATTGGAGATTTACTACTATTAACTGCATGCATGTCAGATCCAGTGGAGACCCAATTGAGTTCTAGGTGAAAGGGAAGTAAATTATCAGTTGTGACATTATTCGGTTGCACACATGCAACCACACACACATTGGATGTGCCCATGAGGATTGTGCAGTCAAGGCAAGCAGGATTGCACTCATTCAAGGATTACTATCAGCTAGGATTGCACAGTGGAGTCAGGCTGTCTGGAGACAGTCAATTGGCTAAGGAACTTGCCAATTTTTGTATGAAAGTGTGAGACAATTAGCTCATGTACTGAGAGCTCTTGGATTGGAGCTTTGTATGTAATTGTTTCATGATCCATGACATAATACATGATAGAATATAGTGGGGTTTCTAGCTATAAGCTTTTCCCTGGTAAATTATATGTGTATGTGTGATTGATCTTTCTTCATGATATTGTGATTGGTGATTGTGTTTTAAATTTCCGCAAAGATAAGTAGAAGAGATTTTGTATTTAGTAGTAGCATATTGTTAGATCAGGAGAATCCAGGATATACATGCATTTTGTATTAAATTTCTACACATGGTCCTCTAACTTTGATTTGTCATCACCTTTCGCTACCCTAATCAATTCAATGTTGCATTTACCTAATATAATCAATTATGATTTCCCTCCATAATTTGCCTCACATTTCCCCAAAAATCACCTTTTGAATTATAATTTGTCTTTAATTTCCATTGAAAACTGTAATGCTGCTTTATATTTTAGTTTGTCTTCAATTTACAATGGTAACTCTTATTCTTCTCTAAATTCTTATGACAACTCAAATTTGGATTTTTTTTTCTTTTTTGTCAAAAAATTTTCATCAAATTTTCAAACAAAAATTTGAGTACATCATAAGTTATTTCACTACCTTGTCTATTGATTTGCACATGACTTTTGAAGCATGGGTGGGATAACCAGTTTCTACAAAATTTCATACTAAGAACAAGGCATAAATTACTACAAAAAACACTCGAAAAAGGATTGACATCGTTCATCATTATATAACAAACTAAGGAGGGGGGTGCATAGCTGCCCCAAGTTCACCAGGAGCTCTCGGACCCGAGTGTATATGGTACTCCAGATGACTCAATCTGGCCTCAAGTTCATCAAATCACTCCAGTAACCGGGGCAGGTCATGTTTGACTGAAGCAATCTAACCCAGTGTTTCTTCCTGCATGCTTTGTATATCGTTGATATATGTTATCCATTTGAGCCTATCATCATGCCTATTTTGGTGGAGGTGATACAAGGATGTACTAACGTCTTTAATTTGTTCAAACATTGAAGCCAGAGAGGGGACCTAGTTAGTCTTCCCATCATCCTCCTCTTGTCCTCGCATCTCTTTTATTTCACCTTCCGCTTCCTCCTCCTCTTGCTCTTGATGACGACGAGCATCGTCCTCTCTAAGCCTTCTTTTTTGATCCCCTCCACTACGTCGTCAACCCCTTTATCGCAACATATTCCCCCATAAAGAGGTCACGCTCATCTCCCAAAAATTGTCCACAACCTATTACCCACCACCACCGCCTAGGCTCACAACAAACAAAACAGCAATGGGTAATCACCACAAGAGTAAGGAGGTAGGCCCAACGCCCAACCCCATTGATTTGAAAATGGAAGATCGTCCTCTAACACTTTGCAAGATTTTAATATTATGTCTTTAGTTCATAAATTATTCACATATGAATAAGCGAATTTTAATGAAATTAAAGATGGCAAATATTCAAAGCACAAAATTGACATAAAGTAAGAGACACAACCAATTGATGATGGAGTTCACCCCTCTTGGGCTACATCTTTGGGCCCTGCTCTAAGGCTAGGCCGCTTTATTGATCTTGCATGTAAAGTGAGTACATAAATGTTCTTTGTCTTTTAAAGTCAAACTGATGATGGAGTGGTGATGTTTCCCTTCAAGAAATGTTCTCCTACAAAGAACTCTCACTTTGAAACTGACTCAGCGTTACAAAGAGGCGATTGCGCCAATACAATGAGGACTATATAGAAAATGTCCTCATACTCAAACACGAGATCAAAAAGCAATAATATCACTACTTCAAAACATAAGTGATGTGGTTGTCTTCCTCCAAATTGCACTACCCATAAAAATGCTCCAATGAGGAAATTAACTCTTCCAATGCGTCCGCAATGCCTCAAAACCCTTGTCTAGGCTTTTGAAACACTCAATTTGGCTTCCATATGACCTCATAATGCCAAATATAAATTCTACTCATAACTTTGCTCACACACAACTTATGCCTTCATTTGGTGCACTGGCAATACATTTTATAATGTTTCCAAACTCTAACATTAGAGTTTGGTATAACAACAAAACTTAGTACATTATATATGGCCCGTAGGCCTCGTGGCACCTAACCATAGCCACAAAAACCATATGTTATCAATTATGGACCATAAACCTTAACCATATTCCACATATGGTATAACAAAGTGTTAACAACATATAAATCATGGCGGTAGTGTGATATCATTATATCCAAAGTCTTCACTTAAGACTTAGCCCTCGCGCCATCCGTGACTTTGACATAGCATTGATCGGCTTCAATACTCGTGGAATCTCCACTGTACATCGGTGCTGATGTGTGGCAAAAAAATTGGAGGCGCGAACCATATATGGTTACATACTTTGGCGGTGACATATTCATGGCATTTTGGTAACTCCACGCGTCATTGTAACAGTCGACCTTGTCACATTCGTTACCACCACAAACGAACAACGTTTCATATTTGCAACCCGTGGCAAACAACATTCCAAATATGGTGTGTCCAACTCCGCACCAACTATGCAACAAATATAACTTTCATGCTGACATATCAATCTCGTGGCATTATTCCGGCAGTTCCATGGCATATGACTAACCAGTGCTGATGACTCGTGCAGACTGTGGCATACGGTTTGTACTGCGCCATATGGTTGAAACATTATCTGACGGATTAATGAAGCCTCGACCCATGGTTTGACGTGCCATCTGTGCGTCGAGTTTGGAGACTTCAGTTAACAACTTTAAAGCGTCGATCATATACACCGTGGGTTTGGCAGGACCGCCAGATGTGGCGGGCTCTGCCAACCCTTCCCCAATTATGCAAACAACTCAACATTAAACATAATATGTGTGCCAATGTATATTAAAGCAATGTTGTGGTCCAATGGTAATGTTTTGCATTGATGTTTCAGAGGCCATGGGTTCGAGCCCGACCCATGCCAATTGACCTGCATTGTTGACTTGACTTGTGCGTTGACTTTGAACTGCCACGTGTCCTATTGGGAGATTGCCACTTGGCATGTCCTGGCCCATCTTTCTACTGGTTCGAGCAAAACTTCAAAGTGCATTTTCTTCCTCATACAAAGGCCATTTTGCAAACCGAACATACCATCGAAATCAGTGTGACGAGCACTTCAACTTGGCACTAGTCTTGTGAGCATCTGAGACTATTGAATTTTGAGCATTTTGAGGATCAACTGCAATCCATGACCATCATGGTCTCAAAACATTACATAGACAATATGACTATACTTAAGCAAGATCCATCTGGATCATACCTCCCAACTAAAAGACTTTTGGTCCACCAAAAGTTTATTACAATAAGGAATTTATTACATCAATCATGAATACATAAATTGTCTAGACCTTATTACAAACTCAGATAGATTTATTGATGTGATGGAAATTCACAGACACACAATTAAACATAAGGCATGAAATATGTCTAGTTCCAAGTAAGCAATTTGAATGGATACTTAAATTATTCCTTGCCAATTTTCTTTGATTCCCCTGGTCTTGATTGTGTTGTTGTTGATTCATGTGGTAGCATTGGACATGTGATCTTTGAATGTCCTTTCATCTTACATTGTGAACAAACTCTCTCTCCTGAGTCTGCAATGTTCGTCATCTTGCTCAATCTCTCTGAGCTCTGTTTTGATGGCGCTAACTCATTCCTTAATTGTATCAAAGTCTTTCCTAGACTTTCCTTTACATGTAGTGTTGCATTATCCTTCCACAAACTACTCCTTGTAACATGCAACTTCTTACTGTAAACCTTATGCTTCTAGCATTCAACTACATAATGGTTGTTACTTCCATTGAAAGTACATGGATAAGTATTTTTAACAATATCCATAATATTTTTTTGATTGAAAGGCTCACCTTCTAAATCACTGCGATAATGACTTCTCTGCTTACCTTTACGATCTTGTATCTTTTTTGGCATTTTCTCAGGATGTAATGACCAACATCGATCTTCAATGTGACCTTTCTTTCCACAATAGTCACATGTTGATTGGTAAAATCCCAATCCTTCATATTGGTGTCTTTCCTGATCTGATATTGGCTGGAGTCAGCATTGACCATGCTTGTCGAGGCCTTTACCTTGTTGATATCCCATTTTGTTCTTCAACTTCATACCATTCCCTTGGTATGTTTTTTGAAAGCTCCAAACTCATGATTTCTTGATGCCTCTTCCTTATTTGTCTCTGAATTAGTTTTCTAAGATGCTGGTACATAAGGAAGTTCCTTAGAATATGAGGAAAAAGTACCAATCTCTTCTTCCACTAACTGTGCTTTTGGAGTAGTAGATGAAATTTATTTGTTTGACTAATGAGGTAAATATACTTCATTGTCTCCCATAATGGATGGACTTTAATCTGAGAGACTTCCCCTCTTTCGATTTCACTGCACGGTTTTGATCCTCACTTGCAGTCTTTATTTCTCTTCTTGCAATGCTTGCACCATGCGTCGCAATGCAGCATTCTCCTGTCGATATTGCTGATTGGATTCTTCCAATTCTTGAAATAGAATTTTCTTCATGCTTCTACCCATCCTTGCAATTGGTTAGAACTTGCCCTGATACCAAAAATTATCTAAAAATGGAAGATCGTTCTCTAACACTTTGCAAGATTTTAAGATTATGTCTTTAGTTCATAAATTATTCACATATGAATAAGTGAATTTTAATGAAATTAAAGATGAAAAATATTCAAAGCAAAAAAATGACATAAAGCAAGAGACACAACCAATTGATGTCGGAGTTCACCCCTCCTAAGCTACGTCTTCGGGCCCTGCTCAAAGGCTAGGTCGCTTTATTGATCTCGCATGTAAAGCGAGTACATAAATGTTCTTCGTCTTTTAAAGTCAAGTTGATGATGGAGTGGAAATGTTTCCCTTCAAGAAACTTTCTCCTACAGAGAACTCTCGCTCTAAAACTGACTCAGTTTTGCAAAGAGGTGATTGCGCCAATACAAGGAGGACTATATAGCAAATGTCCTCATACTCAAATTCGAGATCAAAAAACAATAATATCACTACTTCAAAACATAAGTGTCATGGTTGTCTTCCTCCATATTGCACTACCCATATAGCTGCTCTAGTGAGGAAAATGACTCTTCCATTGCATTTGCAACACCTCAAAACCCCTGTCTAGGCTTTTGAAACACTCAATTTGGTTTTTGTATGACCTCATAATGCCAAATACAAATTCTACTCATAACTTGGCTCACACACCACTTCTACCTTCACTTGGGGCATTGGCAATACATTTTATAATGTTTCCAAAATCTAACACTATATTTTGGTATAACAACAAAACTTAATACACTGTATATGGCCCGTAAGCCTCGTGGCACATAACCATAGCCACAAAAACCATATGTTATTAATTATGGTGCATAAACCTTAACCATATTCCACATAGGGTATAACAAAGTGTTAACAACACATATAAATCTCGATGGTAATGTGTATCATTATATCCAAAGAATTAACTTAAGACTTAGCCCCCACGCCATCCGTGACTTTGGCATAGCATTGACCGACTTCAATACTCGTGGCATCTCCACTGTACATCAGTGCTGACATGTGGCAAAACAATTGGAGGTGTGAACCATATATGGTTAAATACTTCGGCAGTGACATATTCGTGGCATTTTGGTGACTCCACGCGGCAATGTAGCAGTCGAACCTGTCACATTCTTTACCACCACAAACCGATGGTGTTTCATATTGGAACCCGTGGAAAACAACATTCCAAATATGGTGTATCCAACTCCGTGCCAACTGTGCAACAAATATAACTCATGTGTTGACGTATCAATCTCGTGGCATATGACTAACCGGTGTTGATGACCCTTGTGAACTGTGGCATACAATTTGAACTACGCCATATGGTTGAAACATTATCTGACGGATTAATGAAGCCTCGACCTGTGGTTTGACATGTCATCTGCCCGTTGAGTTTGGAGACTTCGGTTAGTGACTTTATAGCATCGATAATATACACCGTGGGTTTGCTGGGGCCGTCGGATGTGGTGGGCTCTGCCAACCCTTCCCCAACTATGCAAACAACTCAATATTAAATATAATATGTGTGCCAATGTATATTAAAGCAATGTTGTGGTCCAATGTTAATCTTTTGCATTGATGTTCAGAGGTCATGGGTTTGAGCCCAACCCATGCCAATTGACCTGTGTTGTTGACTTGACCTGTGCATTGGATTTGAGCTTTGCGTTGGCTTTGACCTGACACGTGTCCTGTTGAGAGACTGCCCCTTGGCCTATTCTGGCCCATCTTTTTACTTGTTTGGGAAAAACTTCAGAGTGAATTTTCTCCCTCATATGGAGGCCATTTTGCAAGCTGAACATACCACTGGAATCAATGTGATGAGCTCTTCGACTTGGCACTGGTCTCGTGAGCATCTAATACTGTTGAATTTTGAGGATCAACTGCAATCCATGACCATCCTAGTCTCAAAACATTACATAGCCAATATGACTATACTAAAGCAAGATCCATCTAAATCAGCCATCCTTTGTCTTCACACTCCACGACTCCTGAATATTGTCAGACGACAACAACCACCACCCTCCTAGCTCAATTGGCCAAGGAGGAGACTGAGTGTAATCCCCTCCTCCCAAATTTACCCAAGCTAATCAATCCACCAGGGTAAACATGTGATGAAGAGTTATTGTGATATGATTCAACTCCCAAGTACAGTTAAGGAAGTGGAATCAACATGACAAGACCAATTTGACCTTCCATAGATGCTACAGAACCTTTAGGAGCCAACCAACCCCTCCAGGTGACCAACCACTGAGACAACTTATTTTTTTCCAGAACTAGAGCCCCAGTCGCACTGATGACAAGGCATGCATGTGACTGAGACCCTTTAGTCATTGCCACAGCAAGCCATACATGTGATTGTGGCCTTTTTCAAGCAGTTATGTGCCAGCAACCCTAGATTCTGAGCCACTTTTTCAAGGCTAGGTCTTAGGCCACTCCTCAGAACTTCATGAACCTTCCAGAAATGATAAATAAAATGATGACAAGGTTTCTAATGTAAACACATGAACAAGGAATTTACCTGGCCCCCACTAGCCATGATAGGAATTTCGTCAAACATTTCATAAACATGCAATCTACAGGTCATAACAAGATATCTAAGCAGAGTGATCTCATACTTATCTAAGAATGATCAAGGAAGACCAATATTTCCTCCCAATAGCTGCAATGTTATCTATTAGGTCATTCATTCATTAATTGTAACAACCCTAGTGAAAATTCCATGTAAATAAAGTTAATAAAGGAAAAAATATAATAACCACGGTTATGGGACACTTATTCCAAGTTGAATGTTGGGAAAAAACGTCCTATTGTGTGTGTTAATTTGGTTTATTATGGCTACGGAAATTGGAAAAGGCAACGACAAAGGCCTTAGAAAGGCAAAGTGGCATTAATTGGCATTTATTTATGAAAATAATGGAAAATAGGAGAAAAGGAAGGTGAAAGGTCACGTGTTGCATGTGAGGAGGAAAATAAAGAAAAATAATGAAAAATTGAAGAAAATAGAGGCCTCATTAATAAAAAGGCTTCTGAGGATCAGTTGGTACCTTTTGTCAGTTTGGTTTTGGATTTATCTCTCTATTCTCTCTCACACACTTAGAGCTTTCTTGGAGTACTTCAGCATTGGATCAAGAAAGGAAAAGAAGGCAAAGAGGAAGCAAAAATCAAGCAAGGAAGAGCAGGATCAAGCAACTACAACGGGTTTACATGTAGGTATCAATTTGCATGTGTGATTTCCTTGTTATAATTGTCATGCATGGTTATTCATGTGTGTTCTTAGTTCTCTTATTGTCATTGGCATGGGTTTTCTAGGGGTGTCAGTGTCCTTTAGCCTTGCCTTTCCATTTCTGGATAGCCATGGTGTGATGGGATTCTCATGTTTTGGTTTATTTTGATTTCTAGATGGATTCGAAACTCAGTGATGTGGATATTTATTGAATGAACACATGTCCTAGTATTCTATGAACCAGACTGTGGATTGTGGTAAAACCATTAGCCTAGTAACCCCCGCACCAGATTGTGGGTTGCGGTAAATACAGGTATTATGTGCCTCAGTGGGCCTAGGAATCCTCGACCAATTAATGGTAGGAGATACGGTAAATCCTAGAGGTGTGTGCCCTCAGTCAGGCCTAGTGATTCGGTGCAGATTGAGATAAATCCTGGAGGGTGGAGTCTCGATCAGGCTTAGGAATCCTCGAATGGTGAATGGTGGGATATAAGGTAACTCCTGAATACTGGAGTCTCAATCATGGCACGGTGCTCCCTGGATTGGACTATCAATCACAGTAAATCCTAGAGACTAGGAGACACTAAAATTCCTCACGGTGTAGGTGGAGAAATGCAGTGGAATCCATGCTTTCTTAGGGCTTATGGATTTAGTGAGTATCACAGTAAATCCCAGTTATATTGATGAGGGTGAGGTGGATTAGCCTTGGGCAGACCTCATTTATTTTGGTTATGATCCCTGTTGTTAGTGTATAAATTTTCAGTGATTAAATACACTCTTTCAGGTTTACTTGGTAGAAGTCCTTGGTCAAATTTTCATGCTTTCAAATAAATTATCAAATAAAAAAATTTCACTGACCGTTGTCTAGGTCAGATGCTCCTCCCTCTACCCACTCATGGTCATCATCAAATTTAAGGTCATATCATTCATCATCAATCTAGGGTCATAAATCAGTCAACATACCATCATCTAGGTCATGGTCTAGGGCTTTTTTTTTTGGTCATCATAATGTCTAATAATGTCATGAAAGAAAGGAAAATAAGAGTCATTTTCACTATTGAAAATCACCTTCATTTGGAGTCAGAAAAGATAGGTAATAAAACAAAGGCAACTTGTTCTTTTTCAAGAAGTATGTTACATGGTCAAAAGTGCTCCTCTCTCATGCTCGCAACTCTCCACAACCATCCAAAGATTGGTAGTTTGCTACATTTTTTCCTTTCAAGCTCAAAGAAACCATCAAAAGCGTCAGTCCATCATTGCTCATGTTTCATAGGCTTCTAATTCAGTAAATGATCATCCCTCACCTTTCATTCAGCTCAATTTCTTCAACAAAAGGTGGATTCCCTCTTCTAGGTTTTTCAACTACATTTTTGGTTTCATTGATGTTTAGCTTGATTCAGAAAGAAAACCCCTAGTTTTATAATATAGTAACCTTAAAACATAACTCATACACCTTATCAAATCACCATATATCATTCATACCTCTCATAATCCCCATTTTCGCTCAAACCCTAGTTTTCACTACGTTTTTCAGAGAAACTAGGTAAACTATGTGTTTTGACAATTTTTCCCTCTTCCTGATACCCATCTCCAAAATTTTCACTTCCATTGTGTTCCTAACACACTACCCTATCTCCCATAGTTTTTTTAGATTTTTCCCTAACTCCTATCCCCTCCATTTCCCTCCCTAAACTAAATGCCCCATTTTCCCCTGTTTTCCTAGTTTTCACCCTTCCTTTCCTTCATATCAAGCTAGGGTTTCTTTTTGTTGGAAAAAATCATGGAAGGTGGGAAGAGAAAGTATAATAAGGGAGTTCATCATTCCAGGTTTGAGCCAACTTTGACCGATGATTTCATTTTTAGAGTTTTGTGATCAAGCTAGTGTTTACATTGCACACAGGGACAATCCTACTTCAAATTTACTTTCATAAGTAATGAAGATGAATTTGACAAAAGTGAAAGAGGTTTTCATCAATAATAGACCAAAAAAAAAAGCCTCCTTCAGTTTATGTACAAGTGTTTCTATTTGAGAGAAATGCCAAAAATACAGTTGTTCCAGGTCATTTTCTGCACTTCTGAACATGTCATCTTCAAGTCAATTTTCAAGGGTTTGGAGCAGGGGTTTGCAGTGTTTTATGACTATGTTGTGTAGCAAACATCCTAATAATTCCAATCATACTACTTACATCCCAAAACTCCTTTTGGAAAGCCTCCAAAATCCCTCTCAAATTTGCGTGACGCTTCTGCTGAGAGTGCGCTACGCTTCTGCAAATTTTAGTGACCAACTTAAAACTTGGATTGTGAAAAAATGGGAAAGTATTTTTGAAACCTAGAGGAGGCTTTGTTCAAAATATACAAAATAACAAAAACCTCTCTTAGTTTTTCAAAAAACGTTATGTTTAGAGAGATATTGATCCATATTTGAGCCTCATTTTTGCAGAAAATTTCTGGAATATTTTGGATTTTTTTATAATTTTGACAATTTTGGATGTACAAAAGTGTCGCGCAGTGGCACAACACTTTTCCTCAGAGCCTCCAAATGAGGAAATTTTTATATGGTTAGATGGCTCTTGCCATTTAATTTCCAGATATGGTCTCGGGTTTTCATGACATCCCACATTTTTGGAGAAAACCCCAAAAAACACCCTCTTTCCATGCTTCTGGCACTATTTTTGCTCGTGCGTGATGCTTCTGGAATAAGCTTGGGAAAATGAATTTTTGAAGACCTTGCAGGAGGTATTTTCTTAGTTTCAAGGTTGGTTTGGATAGAGGACATCCAAGGCTACCTTTCCCAATCTTCAGATCGACAAGAGGACGCCTTAAAGCCACCCAAAATTTCCCTCAAAGTGGCATGACGCTTCTGCTGAAAGGCGCAACATTCCTGTAAGTGGTGCGATGCTTCTATCTTAGATTCTTTATGGAAAAGTGTCATTGCAAATTGATCCAAATTTCGAGGTCACAACTATCCTGTCAGGTTTTTTGTCGATAAGGGAGTTTGTTTTTGCCTCTCATTGTTGAGGAATCATGTAATTAATCAAGGAGAGAAACACTTCTAGTTATTAGCTAAATTTGGGGGGATTGATTCTAACTTCCCTAGAAACTAGGAAATGACTCATAGAGTGTATGTATGAAGTGTTTTGGATTATATTTCGACCCAATGAAGTGGCATATTCTCTATTTTCTAAATGTACTCCAAACTCAAGTCTTTTTAGAGGTTGGGTAGTTGTTATTTGCAGTGTGAAGCTATTGTACAAACTTTTTTCAGTGAAATCAAAGACATGTTGCAGCTATAATTTTGCGACTCTAGTGGTATGCTTATGATCATTGTTTTCTCTCAGTAGCCACATCAAGTTGAATGTTATGTTTTCTTACCATCACATATATGCTTCTATATGATGATCTTATGAGTCTATGAACATAAATATTGCTTTTCATGTTATGTTTTATAACATTTTCATCAATATGTTTTTGCACTTCTGATGAATGAATTCATGTAACATGCTCATTCTGACTCTATTTATCTTTTCAAACCTTATACACAATGAAAAATTAATTATGTTATTTAGTATACCTACCTAGCCTCATCTTCATCTTTGCAACTGAACCTTTGAAATCAGACCTAAACCCTAGACCTAGTTCCTCAACTATCATTCCTATCCAACAAAAATTCAAAACAAAAAACACTAATTCACTGAGCTTATATCTAGCCTAAGATCATTACAAATCCAGTCATCTCATTGAATATAAAAGTGACATTGAGAGAGCTCTCTCTGGTTTTGGTAGGGCTATCTACCATACCTAGAGATTGGTTTGAGGTTACCTCCTTCAATTCCATTCTCCGCCTTGGGAAACGGGGAGAGTGATAACATTTTTGGTGTCATTATCGGGGAGAGAAGGTTAAATATTTCCCTGGAAAGAATGACAAATGTTAGCTTTGATTATTGATGGTGAACAATGGTCAGGCACAGGAAGGTTGTGCATCTTTAACCTGACGAATCCAATGTCGAAGAATCCAAAAGTTCAGAGTTTTCATGGTGACTCCACTACTCAAAAAATGGTAGCTTCAAGAAATTTTTGGTGACTTCAATATTTTCAAGATGGATTAAACTGGAAGAAGGAATGTCAGGTATGATCCTATGGATCAGTCTCATATCCCTGGCTTTCCAAATCATATGCCTCGTGTTGACTGGTTATCTTATCTTCCCATGCTCAAGGATGAAAAGAAAGATGATGTTGCCTTGCACTTGATCAAGTTTCATATGCATGTACATAGACTTAATGTTAAGTTTCTTGAGGTTTGCTTAATGAAGATATTTATGGCTACTCTGGAAGACAAAGCAATAACATGGTATGAATGGTTGAGACCAACCAGTATATGCTCTTTAAATGATTTTCATTCAGTTTTCTTTGAAAACTATAAAGAATATTATCCATCCTTGTTGTTGGTACATAATTATTGTGATCATTTTGAGGGCTTCATTCAGTATCTTGAAATTATTGACAAGGATCTAGAATTTATGGATGATGAGGATATGTTAGAGGCGCTTTATGAATTATCTTCGCAGGTTAGTTGTCATGATGATCGAGAGGATTTACAACATGTATAAAACTTACAACCATAAATAGTTTCTCTTTTAGCCGAAGATGAAATCAATCAAGAACTTGATGTAGATACCCATGTCCTTTCTCCAGAGATAAGTGAAAATTTGCAGCTAATTTCTCAATTTTTGTGTGATCAAGGTGCAAGTAATGAACTAATTCATGTAGACAGTATTCAACAGTTGCAAGAGGATCAGGTGTCAGATATTGTTTTCCATCATAAAAAGTAAGATGATAGTCTTCAAAAATAATTATCTAATGAGACTACAACATAATTGTTTGATCCACAAAAGAAAAGTCTCGATATACATGGTATGGTTGTTATACTTGAAGGTTTTCATGAGGATGTGATTACAAAGAATGGCAAACAACTTTTTGTTACACTAGTTTTTGTCCCAAAATGTCTCGTTGCAGATTTCAATGATAAAAAAATTCCGTTTGTGCATAATGATATGATTTCTCCTATTGAAACCTTTCATGAACATTTATAGTCATGTTTTGGAAATGATATGAAGGAAGATTTAGTTAACCAAGTTGCACTCATTCATTTTGATAATGATCATGAAGTTTTGGGTGAAAATTTTAAAGGCCTTTCACATTATTTTGAAGACCCTATTGCTAGTTTGTTACAATGAGTAATGAAGGTTGATGTTGCAACATTCATTAATGAAGGTGATCAGTTTCAGCACATAGACAAAACAACAGTTTGGAAGGAGGTTTGTTTTCCTATTTTAAATCATCTAGAAAGGCTTATGTTGCATGTTCTTCATGATCCTTTGGTCAGTTTGTTGTAGCCATCTGGGAAGATGAATCTTATTGTATTTATGAATCATGAGCACATGTTCAGTGGACACTTTGAGTTGCCTATATTTTGTTTCTTCTGCTTGCTCAAGGAAAGTGTGAGCAGGATTCAAGTCAGTAGCCATTTGTGGGATTGCTTACACCGGAGGGATCATATTGCATGATTGTATATATATATATATATATATATATATATTCTGTAGGTGGGTTGTTAGCATATGGATTTGAAGTCCGAGTTGAAGGCCCTAAGATCCCGATGGCATGCTTCCATAAGTAAGTTCAATCAGTAGTCAAGTTTTTGAGTCAAAGTCAATTTTTGTTTCAGTGTGTCATTTGAGTGTCTAGTGTTTTATTTTTTACTCCATTGCCTAATCAACGAGGCTACCTGGTCTACGATGTTTTTGAAACCTCCTAAAGGAGCTTCCATCCCCAACTAGAGCCAATGTTAGTCTAAATGTTCAGTGATCAAATACACTCTTTCAAGTTTACTTGGTAGAAGTCCTTGGTCAAAATTTTATGTTTTCAAATAAATTTTGTTCACTGAGTTTTGTCTAGGTCAGATGCTGCTCCCTCTACCCACTCATGGTCATCATCAAATTTAAGGTCATATCATTCATCATCAATCTAGGGTCATAAATCAATCAACATACCATCATCTAGGTCACGGTCTAGGGCTTATTTTGTTTTGTCATCATAATGTCCAATCATGTCATGATCTAAAGAAAAATAAGAGTCATTTTCACTATTCAAAATCACCTTCATTGGGAGTTAGCAAATATAGGTAATAAAACAAAGGCAACTTGTCCTTTTTCAAGAATTATGCAACATGGTCAAAAGAGCTCCTCTCTCATGCTCACACTCTCCACAACCATCCAAAGATTGGAAGTTTGCTACGTTTTGCCTTTCAAGCTCCAAGAAAATATCAGAAGGGTCAATTCATCATTGATAAAGTTTCAGAGGCTTCTAATTTAGTAAGTGATCATCCCTCACCTTTCTTTCAGCTCAATTTCTTAAGCAAAAGGTGGATTCCCTCTTCTAGGGTTTTCAACAACACTTTTTCTTTCATTGATGTATAGCTTGCTTCAGCAAGAAAACCCCTAGTTTCATCCTCTAGTAACCTTAAAACATAACTCATACACCTTATCAAATCACTACTTATCATTCATACCTATGATAATCCCCATTTTCACTCAAACCCTAATTTTCACTACGTTTTTGTAGAAAAACTAGGTAATCTCTGTGTTTTGACCATTTTTCCCTCTTCCTCATATGCATTTCCAAAATTTTCACTTGCATTGTTTTCCTAACACACTATCCTATCTCCCCTAATTTTTTCATATTTTCCCCTAACTCCTATACCCTCCATTTCCCTCCCTAAACTTGCTGCCCCATTTCCCCTGTTTTCCTAGTTTTCACCCTTCCTTTCCTTCAAATCAAGCTAGGGTTTCTTTTTGCTGACAAAAATAATGAAAGGTGAGAAGAGAAAGTATAATAAGGGAGGTCATCATTCCAAGTTTGAGCCAACTCAAACCCATGGAATCATTTTCAGAGTTTTGTGATCAAGATAGGGTTTACATTGCACACAGGGACAATACTACTTCAAATTTACTTTCAGACGTAATGAAGATGAATTTGACAAAAGTGAAAGATTTTTTTGTTAATAATAAACCAAATAATAAAAACCTCATTCATTTCATGCATAGGTGTTATGATTTGAGATAAATGCCAAAAATACAGTTGCTCCAAGTCATTTTCTTCACTTTTGAACAGGTTGCCTTGAAGTCATTTTTTCACGGGTTTGGAGTAGGGGTTTGCAGTGCTTGATGACTCCATTGTGTAGTAGACTTCCTAATAATTCCAACCATTCCACTTGCATCCCAAAAATTCTCTAAGAAAGCCTCCAAAATCCCTCTCAAATTGACACAACGCTTCTACTGAGAGTGTGCCACGCTTATGCAAATTTTAGAGACCAAATTCAAACTTGCATTCTGAACAAGTGGTAAAGTATTTTTGAAAACTGGAGGAGATTTTTGTTCATAAGATACCAAATAAAAAAGGAAAAACTCTCTAAGTGTTGAAAAAGGCATTATGGTTGGAGATATATTGATCCATCTTTGAGCCCTATTTTTGCAAAAAAAAATCTGGAAAATTTTGGATTTTTGACAATTTTGACAATTTTGGATGTACAGAAACGTCGCGTAGTGGCGCAATGCTTTTCCTCAGACCCTCCAAATGAGAATTTTTTATATGGTTGGATGGCTCTTGCCATGTAATTTCCAGATATGGTCTCAGGTTTTCATGACACCCCACATTTTTGGAGAAAAACCCAAAAAAAACACCCTCTTTTTCATGCTTCTGCCATTGTTTTTGCCCGTGTGCGACGCTTCTAGAGTAAGCTTGGGAAAATGAATTTTTGAAGGCCTTGTAGGAGTATTTTCTTAGTTTAAATGCTAGGTTGGATAGAGGACATCCAAGGCTACCTTTCCCAATCTTCATATCAGAAGGAGGATGCCTTAGCCACCCAAAATTTCCCTCAAAGTGGCGCGACGCTTCTATCTTGGATTATTTCTGGACAAGTGTCATTGCAAATTGGTCTAAATTTTGAGGTCAAAGCTGTCCTATGAGGTGTTTTGTTGATAAGGGAATTTTTTTTTGCCTCTAGTTGTATGGGAATCATGTAATTAATCAAGGAGACAAACACTCTTAGTTATTAACTAAATTTGGGGGGATTGTTTCTAACTTCCCTAGAAACTAGGAAATGGCTAATAGGGTGCATTTATGAAGTGTTTTGGATCATATTTCGACCCAATGAGGTGGAATCTTCTCTATTGTCTATATGTACTCCAAACTCAAGTCTTTTTAGAGGTTGGATAGTTGTTATTTGCAGTGTAGAGCTATTGTACAAACTTTTTTCAGTGAAATCAAAGACATGTTGCAGCTATAGTTTTGGGACTCCAGTGGTATGCTTATGAGCATTGTTTTTTCCCATAACCACATCAAGTTAAATCTTATGTTTTCTTTCCATCACATGTATGCTTCTATATGATGATATTATGATTCTATGAACAAAAAACTTGCTTTTCATGCTCTGTTTTATAATATTTTCATGAATATGTTTATTCTCTTATGATGATTGAATTCATGTAACATGCTCATCATGTCTCTCTTTCTCTTTTAAAAGCCTATACACAATGAAAAATTAAGTATGTTCTTAAGTATACCTACCTGGCCTCATATTCATCTATGCAACTGAACCTTTGAAATCAAACCTAAAACCTAGACATAGTTCCTTGACTGTCATTCTTATCCAGAAAAAATTCAAAACAAAAAACCCTAATTCACTAAGCTTATATATAGCCTAAGATCATTACATATCCAATCATCTCATTGAATGTAAAAGTGACATTGAGAGAGCCCCCTCTGGTTTTGGTAGGGCTAACTACCAGACCTAAACATTGGTTTGAGGTTACCTCCTTCAGTTCCATTCTTAGCCTTGGGAAATGAGGGGAGTGATAACACCCGCGTTCGTGCTTAGAATATGGCACAAGGGTTATTGGCTGAAAGAAAGATTTGGTCAGCCAATCTATGGTTGGGTGGTACATGGAAGTCCCAAACTTGGTTGGCTTTTACATCCATTAATAAGAGTTCCTTTTCTTGGTATTTTATGTGCAAATGTATTGGTTAATATCTGGCATTCATGGCTATTGTACCCTTGCTATTTCTGTTGTTTATATGTTGGTTATGAGTATGTTCTATGAAAGTAATGATGTATGACTCTCATCATGTTTTGATTTATAAATGTATGAACAATGAATATATGACCTAATAGATGATAATGCAACCAATGTGATAAGGCATCAATGTTTCTTAGTGATTATTAGATAAGTATGAGACCCTTATGCTCATATTTTTTATTATGACATGTAGAATGCATATTTGTCACATGTTTGACGAAATTACTATCATGGATAGTAGGGGTCCAGTCAGTTTAATGATAAAATGTTTGCATTATTTATTTATTTTCAGTGTTATCTATCATTTCAGGAAGTCTCATGGAGTTATGGGCAGTGGCCCGAGTCCTAGCCCTGAAAAAGTGGCACAAAATTCTGGTTCACTAGCACAGGACTACCTGAAAAATTCTCTAGTTGTTGGGATGGCCTTACTGTGGGAGCGAATGGAGCGTTCCAGTTGAACTGTTGCCTTGTCATGGGAGCAATTGGTGTGTTTGGTTAGTAAAAAACAAGTGGCTTCAGGAGTTAAGCACCTGGAAAGGTTGGTTGGATCTTGGAGGTTCTTTAGGATGTGTCAATGGTCAATTTGATTGTCTTTCTTCAATTCCAGTTCCTCAAGGTGACCTAGGATATTGAATATCATAATAGTGGCCTCTCGTCACATATTTACCCTGGTGGACCAGTTAGCTTGGGTAAATATGGGAGTATGGTGTTACAGAGTGGTATCAGAGCATGGTTCACCCCTTGGACTAGATGGGCAGTGTGTTGGTCATGCATTCATGTTAGTTACATTTGTGTTCCTTATAATTATGGTCTATGTGCTTGTTGCATATGCACGGTGGTGGTCATAGTTGTAGTGCTATCACCATGTGAAAGTTGATGGTGTTGTTGTGGAATGTGTCGTCATGAGTGTATGATTGGTTATGCATTGTTTACGCATGTTGATGTTACATGTTGTTAAGCATATATCGATATGTTTGTAGTTGTCATGCATGAGGTTATGATGTACGATTGATATGATCATGCGTTGATGACTAGACTATGGTTAGGATGATATCTATATGTTGTTATGATTATGATTATACATGTATTACAATAATCTAGTTGATATTGCAGATGAGATATCCTCCCTGAATTATACTGAGGTACATTTATTTGTTTATGATTTGGTTTAAGCTGACATAGTATGCCTTGCATGAAAGAGATCAAAGTTGAATAGAAAGATG
The DNA here is from genome assembly GCA_034641835.2 of Pinus albicaulis. Lineage (NCBI taxonomy): Eukaryota > Viridiplantae > Streptophyta > Pinopsida > Pinales > Pinaceae > Pinus > Pinus albicaulis. Next base: position 275,129,574 of record CM076577.1, on the reverse strand, counting down.
GTAGAATACAGTTCATGAGACTATCCCTGTGGATCATATGAGAAACATGGTGTTGGGCACTATTCTAACTTTGCAAACACATTGGGAAGCTTGAAGGAAGAAATAAGGAGTTTCAAAGAAGACAATGACATAACATGTAGGAGTGGGAGAAACAAGCTGAAGTCAATGCAATAATTCTTCAAAGTTTTTCATAATTACAGAGACAGTGAACTCTTCAGATCAACCATGGTTAGGAGGACATAACTAATGGGACATATGGAAGTAGGTGTCATGGTGGGTACATGTCAGATAGGGATGACATGATGAAATATGTCATGTTCTTGGATACTCCATATAGGAGAGGTGATGGACACAAACGTTATTATAGTTCTAGTTTTGACAGGCACTATGATCGCCATCATTATCACCATTACAGGAGGAGTGACAGGGGATACTTGTCGGATGAGTTTAAGAAAGCTAGGCCACCTACCTTTGATGGATATTTGAAGAAGCTAGAGGATGCAGAGGATTGGTTACTTGGGATGAAGAAGTTATTTGAGCTACATGAGTACACAAAGAATATGAAGGCCATAATAACTATCTTCAGCCCCAAAGGGAAAGCAAACATCTGGTGGGAAGATATAAAATAGGCCATAGACATCAGGACAAAACACTTGAGATGGCATGAATTCAAGAGACACTTAAGGAAGAATTACTTGTCAAAAAGGAACTACGGTAGTAAAGCCAACGAATTCTATGATCTCAAAATGGGATTAATGGCAGATGAGGAGTATACGACCAAGTTCTTGGAGCTTTTGAGGTATGTACACTATCTTAAATATGAGAAAGCTAAATTTCATAGATTTTTCAGTGGATTTACATTAGCTTTTAGAGATCGGATTGAGTATGATGAGCCTCGGTCACTTGAGGAATTTATTAGGAAATTGAAGCATTGTTATGAGAAATCAAAGCGTAAGAGTGAATCTCAACACGGATGGAAAGGGAAAGATAAAGGTAAAGGTAAATGGCAGCTGAAAAGAAAAAGGCCATAGAATGCATAAGAGAAAGAAAATGTTGCACCATACAAGAAGTCTAATGTAGCTAGACAAGGACATGGGTCACAACAATAGAATAAAGGTGATGGTACATGATGGTTGCAATGTTGGACATGTGGTAAGGAGCATCTTAGGAGGGATTGTTCGTAGAATCAGGGTGATATGCCTAAGATATATAGTGCATAGGAGGTACATACTATTGGGGATGTTGGGCAGAGAATTCCTCGTATCTATGCAGCACTGGATAATAGGCAGGCAGATCATCATGCATCTATCATTGAGATGGACAGTAAGCTTTGTGATCAAGTTGTTTCTATTTTGATTGATCCTGGATCTAATTATATTTATGTTAATCCTTACTTGTTGGACAAGTGTGGTTTTAATAAAAAAGTGCATGCAAAATCTTGGTTAGTGCAGTTGGCTATAGGTATAAAGAATAGAGTTCATCATTGGGTAAGAGCTTGTACATTCGAGTTGAATGGTATGCCTACTTTAGCACATTTGAATGTATTACCACTGGGATCATATAATATGCTTTTGGATATGGATTGGTTGTACCTTCATATGACTAAGGTAGATTGTTATGACAAATTCATTGAGTGTTTGGATGACAATGGGGAACAAAGAGTCTTACAAGGTAAGAAGAAGGCAACATCAGTCGGAATGGTTATAGCTATTCAGGTAAAGCGCAGCCACAGAAAAGGTTGTGTGTTATTTTTAGTGCACGTTTCTAGTGATAAAGGTAAGAGGATGAGGATGCAAATATATTAAGCAGGTACCCAATCTTACAACAATTTTAGGATGTGTTTTCAACGAAGATTTCAGATTTGTCACCTCACAGAGAAGTGGACTTCTCCATTGAGTTGGTACCAGGGACAACACCAGCATCAAAGGCACCATACAGAATGAGCATTGTATAGTTAGTAGAGCTGAAGTTGCAGTTGAAGGAAATGCTTGAAAAGGGATACATTAGGCCAAGTGTATCATCGTGGGGTGCACCAATATTGTTTGTGAAGAAGAAGGATGGTACTCTCAGGTTATGCATCAATTACAAACAGTTCAACAAAGTGAAAATCAATAATAGATATTCATTGCTGAGGATTGATGACTTGTTTGATTAGTTGAAAAGAGAAACAATGTTCTCGAAGATTGATCTGAGATCATGATACCATCAGGCACGCATCAAAGAAGAGGACATTTACAAGACAAATTTCCAGACCAGGTACGAGAATTATGAGTTTGTTGTAGTTCCATTTGGTTTGACTAATGCTCCAACTAATTTTATGTGCTTGATGAATAGTGCGTTGTGTCCTTATCTGGACAAGTTTGTTATTGTATTCATTGATGACATCTTGATTATTATAAGAATGAGGAAGAACATGCTGAGCATTTAGCAGTAGTATTGATATTGTTGAGAGAGCATAAATTGTATGTTAAGCTCAGTAAATGCAGTTTCTTTCAGACAGAGGTACACTACTTAGGGCATGTGGTCTCTAAGGAAGGCATAGTAGTAGATCCAGAGAAGATAAGAGTTATCATGGAGTGGGAAGCTCGTAGAAATGTGGATGAGGTAAGATCATTCATGGGGCTAGCAGGTTACTATAGGAGCTTTATCATGAAATTCTCTCACATTGAAATGGACAAAGTAATGTGCAGTAAGTTTTGAACAATTGAAACAATTTTTGACAAATGCTCTAGTGTTAAATATTGTAGATATGGAAAAAGACTTTGTGGTATGTATAGATGCTTTCAAGAGAGGGCTTGGTGGAGTTGTTATGTAGGAATGGAAATTAGTATGCTACGAGTCACAAAAACTGAATGAGCTCGAGCAGAATTATTTGATGCATGACCTTGAGTTTCCAGCAATCATCCATGCATTAAAGATGTGGAGGCACTATCTTCTTGGCAGGAGGTTTGTATTGATGAGCGATCACAGTGGATTGATATACTTGTTTGATCAACCGAATCTGAATGATAGACAAGCTAGATGGTTGGCCATGATCAGTGAGTTTGACTTCGAGATCAGGTACATCAAGGAAAAAGAGAACATGGTTATCGATGCTCTTAGCAGGCGGATACAGGTAAATCACATTGCAGCTACGAGTTCTTATGGGACAGATCTACATGATCAGATCTTACTAGAAGGTCAGCAGGATGAAAGGTATAAAGAGCTTAGACACGGGTTACAACAGAGTACAAGTACATGTACAAGTAGTGGTATAGGTGCACATGATGTGGACTATCATCTCTCAGCAGATGGCTTGATCAGATTTAGAGACAGGATATATGTGACATACAGTAGTGAGCTCAAGAAGATTAGCTTGAGAGAGTTTCATGTGAAACCATTTTCAGGTCACCTAGGGTATCAAAAGACATTGATAGTAGTGAAGAAGTTTTATCATTAGCTGAATATGAAAACGGACATGGTAGAGTTTGTGGCTAGATGTTTGGACCGTCATCAAGTAAAGGCAGAGTGTAAACATCCAGGTGGGTTACTACAGTCGATTTCGATTCTAGAGTTGAAATGGGAGGTCATTTCCATGCATTTCATTACAATTTTCCCGAGGACATCTAGACAACATATTTCCATCATGGTTGTGGTAGATGGGTTGACTAATGTAGTGCACTTCATTCTAGTGAAGACTATGTATTCAACTATTGACATGGCACATGTATTCATCAGAGATGTGGTCAAATTGCATGGTGTTTCGAAGAATATTGTGTCAAATAGAGATGCTAAATTCACTTCGAGATTCTAGAAAGAGTTATTTGCGGGTTTGAGTACAGAGTTGGCCTTTAACACAACTTATCATCCACAGAAAAATGGATAGACAGAGAGGGTTAAAAAGACATTGGAGGAAATGTTGAGGATGTACGTGATGCATCAATAGAAGAGATGGGAGGAGTACCTTTTGTTGGTTGAGTTTGCTTACAACAATGGGTATCAAGAGTCACTGAGGATGAGTCAGTTTGAGGAATTGTATGGGCGGAGTTGTAATACTCCTATCAGTTGGAGTGATCCACTTTAAAATGTATTAATTGTACGGAACATGTTGGCGAAAATGGAATAGGAAATGGAGGTAATCAAGAAGAATTTGAAAGCAACACAAGATAGGCATTAAAGTTATGCATGTCAGAACAATTTGTTTAAGGATTTTCAGGTTGGGGAATAGGTGTACTTGCGCATCAAGCCCATGAAGAGCTCCTTGAGGATTGGATCATGTGCCAAGTTGGCCCCTCGGTTTTGTGGACCTTTCAAGGTTCTTGAAAGGATTAGACTAGTGGCCTATCGACTTGCACTTCCTCCAACAATGAAATTCCATGATTTTTTTCATGTGTCATTGCTTAAGAAGTATGTTAAAGATGTTGATCATGTGATTGGCTGGTCTGTATTGCAGGTGGATCCAAATGGAGAATTTCAACCAGAACCTTAGTGTATATTGCAGAAAAATATGCTCATGCTCTGTAATTGAGCAATCAAGTAGGTTAAAGTGTAGTGGAAGCACTTTGGGTCTAATGAATCTACATGGGAGATGGCACATCAGATGGGGGCTATGTATCCTTCTGTTGAAGCCTCGAAAATCGCTGCTATAACATTGGGGGATAACCACCCGGTTCGGAACTTAATACAGCTCCTTTTCCGTTTATGATAGTGGCTCCGACTGGTTTAACTAGGTCCAGTTACCTTTTCCCTATCACTATTGGTTTACGATGTATCATTAACTACCAATAGACAGGGATATCAGATCAATTCTTCTTGCTGATCAGGCAAGAGAATGACCCTTAAGCTGATTTGGGTTCAGCCAAACCACAACTAAGATTTTGCCTCTTCGAGAAGAGGACATAAAAGAATGTAAAAATTAATCTAAATGCAAACTTATTCTATAATGCAAGCAAACGAAACTAATATAAATCCTATCTCAATTAGGTAGATATAAATCTATCCCAACTAAGAGCAAGATAATTAAGTAACGAGGATTAAAATATGTCTGGTTTTAAATTAATGTCAAGCTAACGAAGAAATTCAATTTAGCTCACATTTGTGAGTACCAAAACATATTCTATTGAGACCATTTGACTGAAATAATAAATCAACAACACTCTGGAAGAAATTCACAAAAAATGATATTGATTATTGAATCAATCAAGCCAATAATTAAACAATAATATGTGGAAGAAATTCACAACATATTATTATTTAAAAAATCAGTTTTGTAAGACAGATTTCTGAGCAAATCGTTACTCAGAAATCAGAGTTAAATCCATAAGAACAAAGATACATAACAATTTGAGACAAATTATCCATATCAACAGAAATGCATAAACATGAATAAAATGAAACAACAATTTTATTAACATAAAAATGAAACTGGTATTTGATACAGAAATGCCAAAAATACCAGTTAATTGAATCTGCTTCTCTGATCCTGGTCTCTAACAATACTTTACATTACTTGAATTTCTGCTTTCAAAACTAGAGCTGCAGAAATGCAAACTCTGCCCATCATGCATAATAAAAGACATAAAGCATAAACCCTCAATAATGTTCAGATCTGAAACTTTCTCTCCTCTCCATCTACAACTCTAAATTCCTATAACAGAAATGCTTTTAGAAGTCTGGAATTGCAGAGGAGAGCAGCCCCTTTTTACATTTTTCCATCTGCAATTTATAATCCTCCAAAAAGTATTTTTAGAAGAGAGTTTGTTGAAGAAAAATCTGCCCAATCCACCTTTAATTGCTCAAAAATTCCAATCTTTAATTGTTGGAGTCTTCTCATTGATTGAAATATTTTTCCTCAATATCCCTTTTATTGTTTTTTCCTGCAAAAAGAAATTAAAATGAATTAAGATGCAACAATAAAATCCAAATATTATTTCTAACATTTAAAACAAATCCAATCAAATTCTATTTAAATTAAAAAAAAGGAAATTTGAGCTTCTTATTGATACTCATAACGATTTTAATTAACCAAGGATAATATTGATGCATGAATATGCAATTAGAAGAGGCTGGACAAATGAAAATGAAGAAAACAAAACTCAAAAAATTGATTTTATTTTTAGAAATTCGGAGCTTGATCTTCTGCCTGATTTTTGACCTAATAAATCATCAAATCTGTTAGTGAAACCTCCTCAGAAATGTTCTCCTTGATTTTATCTTTCCAATGAGCCGTCCTGGGCCTCATTTGGTCAAGTATAACTCAATCTATGAGCTTCCAAAGTTGATGAGTCAAATCTGACATAAATCTGGAAATTCTGTTTGCTGGGCTAAAAATCAGAATTTTTAATTAGAAATTTAATCCTAAATTAGATTCTAATTATCTAATAATTAATTCTAAATTAATTATTAACTAACTAACAATTAATTCAGTTACAAAATTAAATTAATATACAAATGATTTGAAAAAAATTAATTTAAATACGATTAATATTATAGTTCAAATTATATTAAAATTATAATAAATATTATAATTATAATATAATTATTATAATATGAAAAATATAAAAATTAATTTACAAACCATTGAAATCAATCTAAACCCATTAATTCATCCACGTGAGATTATGGAGGGATATGGTGAGTGGAGTGTGAGGTGAGGGTGACGTGAGGGTGAGTGAGGTGGAGATACGGGAGGCATAAGAGATGAAAAAAAAAGAAAAAAAAAAACAAACTTTATATTAAAAAATTTTAACACATCGCATATCGCAAGAACCTTGGATCAGGGTTTTTTAAATGTGCATGTTCTAAAAATTGTGATGGATCCGAAATTTGCGATCTGCGACGAATCTGAAATTTGCGATCTGCGATCTGCGACGGATTCTGAAATTTGCGATCTGCGATCTGCGACGGATTCTGAAATCTGTGATCTGCGACGAATCTGAAATTTGCGATCTGCGATCTGCGACGGATTCTGAAATTTGCGATCTGCGACGGATTCTGAAATTTGCGATTTGCGATCTGCGACGAATCTGAAATTTGCGATCTGCGATCTGCGACGGATTCTGAAATTTGCGATTTGCGATCCGCGATGGATCCGATTTTTTTTTTTTTTAATAATATATATTTTTTAATATTAAGTTTTTCTAAACTACAACTACTCTGAAAATAAATAAAAAGAATAAAAATAACATTTTTAACCCAGACTTAGATAAATGATGAGACTTCAAAGGAGTACCATTTTTAAACTAGTTGACCAAATGAGGCGAAACAAGCGTCAATGGGAGGCTTATAAAAAATTAATTCTAACAAAGCAATCAAAACAAGAATTCAAAGAAAATGAAAAATTAACAATCGCGTAGGATAATCAAATAAAATAAAAATCTGAAAATGCGTTTAGTCAAAAATTTATAGAAAGGGCCCCCATTATTTGAAGTGAAAAAGTAAAAAATGGGGGGGTTGTGTTTTACCACAACAATGGCGACACACGGGAGAAGAACTTATCTCTGTTTGATATGAATGAGATTTTCCTAAAATTCAAGTAAAAATAATTAAAGAAAAGAGAATTATACTTAAAATGCTTGACTAAGTTCATTAGTTTGAATAAAAGAAAGAATCATCTAACTGTAATTTTTCTTAAAATTCCTTATAAATTAAAATATTTCAAAACTCTATATCAGTCCTTAATTAGTTTTAGAGATAAAGCAGGGGTCACTTTACAGCTTAGCTTTTAAAATATACTCATTTGTCACAGGTAGAGCCACTGTTGCCAGCAAACATCTATAGTCTCGACAGGGTTACCTTTTAACCACCAATGATTCAGAATCCCATCTCTTTAAGAATTATTGACCTAGAGATAAATCCATTTATATTATTTTTATTTTTATTTTTATTTATTATTTATTTTTTAATATTATAAATCTTAAAAGTCATTGTCCTGGTTTGGTAGCCAGATAGTTGACAATGCCATTCACTGGTTATAATTGGACTGAACAAGCTGGCTCGTGATGAGACCCCTTGTCTTATGATTGTTTGCAATCATAAGCCATTACCCTGGTTTGTTTGGCAGTGTTGGTAATGTCAGCCTATTTTTCCCCTATGATCATGGTAAACAGGCTCATGATGAGACCTCTTATCTTTTAAGTTTAAATATATCTCTGGATTATACTCTAGAAAAATAAGATTCTTTGGGACAGGGAGAATCATTGACTCCTTAAGAGTTAAGAATGACAATTTTAGAGTTAAAAGGTGCTTTGCTGTAAAGTGTCTTTACTTGGTTAAAAATAACTTTTCTTGACTAATAATAGAACTTTGAAAGATCTTAATAAAATATTGAAATCTCAAAATGATTACAATTTTGATGAAAAAGAAATTTCTCCAGATTTTATGATACTTTGTCAACTTCTCTAAATTGGTAATCTCTTCCTTAAATATGTCTACCTTTATAATAAGAAAATCAAACTTTTAGTAAGATATTTAAGAAAAAACTAATAGATGACTATTAACAATTTTTCTCCATGTATGCTGACCATAGTTAGGTAACAAGAAGGCCTTCCATATAAATCATGGCAAAGTCACCCAAAATCAAAACTGAGAATCAAAGGAAAAGAATTCTTATTCTAAAATAAGAAAGAAACTAACGAACAAAAATAAAAATGAAGAAAATTTAAAAATGGAAAGGAAAATCCAAATTTCGCAAGATAAACTCAAACAAGAATGTTTATACCAATGTCTCAACAATATGAAGAAAGAAAATAATCGTGTAATCAATCCTTCTTATGTCGAGATTTAGAAAAATCATACCTTGTAGGGTTGTGAGTGTTTTAGGCTTTTTGGATAGCAGTGACGATAAAATTCAGCCACAATGAAAACTTTCTGTTTGATATCAATCTTCTTGTATCAAAGCATCATTTTAATCATTTTCTAATAAAAGGAATGCTTAAAGAAACAAACCAAAAGTTCAGAAACTTCCTGGTGTAGCTGTTTCAACGAGGATTATCGCTGCTTCTTGAAATTAAGCCAGGAGAAGAGTATGGACTTCGATAATATGATCTGGCAGAGGATTCGAAGCTTTTATGAAGAGCTGCAAAACAGATTTATGTATCAGAACAAGAAAACTTAAACTAAAGAAACGAAATGGAAATAAATGAAAGTGGGTACATGAATCTTACCATTGGATAATTGCTTTTGATCTTACTTGAAAGGTATCAGTTTCTCCAAACTAGCTGACTTCTTATTTTAATTAACATTAAAAACATGAAGAAGTCAAACTAACCAAAATCCTATAACCCAAAATCATTATTTGTTTTATTTAAACTAAAGCAAGCAATAAAATGAAAAAATGGAATGCTTAATGTTCGAGGGAAAACAAATGCATCAGAAATGAGAATAAAAATTTGCAGTAATGAATGTTTCTCAAAATATTATAAGTTTCATATAAACTCCATGATTTTATAAATTGTCCAGAATCAAGACCAAATCCAAAATAATAAAATTTAAATATGAAAATAGAGATGTCTTGAATTCCATTTTTAATTATGGAATTATATATTTAAAACTGAAATATATTAGAAATCGAAATGATTTGATTATGTCGCAAATTTATCATCAGCTGCTTTCTTACCATAGTGGTTACCCAAGCTTGCTTTTAAAATAACACATTGTCGTATTGGATGATTCGCATCACATGTTTCTTCACCATGTTTCAATTTTAATTTGCAAGACTTCACCTTGGTTGCTATGCCATATATCGATTAAATGTTAATGGCTCAGAGGCATGCATTGGAAGCTATCACATCAGAGATTGCAATGGCGAATTGCCGATATGAAAACATGTAATGAGGACATGTGCAATGAAATGAAGTGATCACATCATTAAAGATATATTATATTGGGGATCTGGGAATATTGACATTGTGTTTCTCATATTGCACATCGCACATCGCAGATTCTGAATTGTGATGTGAGCATAATTAAAAATGCGATGAAGTGATTGCGATATCGACGATTTTTAATTGGCGATGCTAATCGGTGATTGGTGAATATTTTGGTACCCAATGTAATACAATGTGATTCTTGTGATGCCGATATGTGATGAATGACGTGGTTAACTAGCGATCGTGATCGACAACTTAAGCACATGATGTAACATTTCTTGATACGCCGATATGCGATGAAGAGTGGACCCGATAAATTTATGATGAAAATTTTAATAACATATCGAATCTGAGAAATTGACCCTTTTGAGTTACGCTCCTACCATTATTTGCGATTGAATGGACGCGATATTTTATAAACTTGATTTTAATTTCATATCGGGTCCGGAATTATGTGGTCATCGCAATATCGGTAAAGTCGTTTATTGGAGATCGGCGATTCATGATAATGGAAGTATATTCAACTGCAAACCTCTGATATGCAAAATGCGATATGACATATGATCGAGGTAATACATCAGAGATCTTTTATGAACAATTTGTTATCAAAAATGCTAAAAGCTACTTTCAATGAAATCTTATGATATTGTTTTTTAATTTCGATTGGGTTTCCCAAATGAATAAAAACAAAGTTAAAAAATGCTCAAATTCTAATGAATCTTAAATAAAATTTCCCTGAACCTGTTGCCAATTTGAAATGGGTTTGCTGCTTACTTCCAGTTTTGAAAATAAATGAAATCCTACAAATAAAACAAAACAAAAATAAAAAGTAAACTAAAGAAAAGAGAAACTAATAATAGATGAGAAAGAACATGTGAATGCGTACCTGGAAGGAAATTGTCTGTAGATTTTACCTCATGAATCTTCAAATTCTTCCTTCGATTTATCAAAATTTTGACTTTGTTCAAAATTATCTCATTATTTATTCTAAATCGGAGTGAGCAATCAACCTAAATAAAATATGCTTGTTCATGTTCAGGAAATATAAAATTTACCAGAAATAAATATGAAAATAGTCTTCCCTTTTGAATTGAAACAACAATTTATTACCTCTGCTCATTCTGAATTGACTTGAGAAAAATCTATATTGTTATAGTGACTATTCAATAATGCCTTTAGTAAATAAATATGATGCGTATTACAACATCAGATAATAAACTAAAGGTTTGAATGGGATTAAAGCCACTAATTGTGGAAAAATGTCAAAACAGATTTGAATGTGTGCACACAGCAAAATGGACATCCTAAAGGTCAGCTTAACAAATTTCGAGGAAGATATTATGAACCTCATATGAATACCACGAAAGGTTAGACTGACTAATAATGATTGATTCAGAATTAAGCTTATCATAGACAGTCATACATTTCATGCGATAATGAGATCATGAAGCTTTTATATCCTCAAAACCTTTATCATATAAATTTCAAAAGAAAGTCTTAGAAGAAAATCCCGAAATTAAGAAAAGTGGCTTTGAGGCGATTGATGCCAAGTGCAACCTTAATTGAATTTAATCAAGACATTATTCAAAATAGACAGAGCAGAGGTATTGCTGTAAGAAATTTAAAAAGGAAAGCAAGAATTAAAATGTTTTCGTTGAACATGTATGAAAATCGCTGATTACTTTGTTTTATTTTTAATCTACAGAACTATTAAAAATAAATTAACTATATAAAACAAACTAACTAAATTAATTCTACTCCTATTCTAACCATATACTTGAAAAATGACTAGGTATAGTCATATTTCCAATGTAACCATTCTCTCATTTTTATTCTTGCATATATGTACAATTCAAATGTTAGTAATAAAAATAGAAATCTAATTGAACTAAGAAAATTAACTCTGTAAGTAAAATGTACAACTATTGTTAGAAGCTTATCTAAAATCTCCTTCTCATGAAGTTTTCTTTCCAATTGAATACCAATTGGATCATAGAAATCTGGATGGATTTCTATTAATAATTGAGAAACGTTCAAAATAGGAGATGAAATGCCAGATTGTGGATATGAGCTTTTAGATTCAAAGGTCTGGAAGAAATTGTTAGTGTTATGTGTAAATGTTAAGCTATTGACAATCTTCCATGAAGGAAAACTTTCAAAATATTTTTCAAATGAATTAATGAAAAATAGATGGAAATCTTTCAAATGAAATGGAAAATTATTAATTAAATTGGATTGCTGGAAGATTTCTAAAAATACATTCTCTTTTTTATACTGCTTTTGGGAAGATAGAAGCTTTTGATATTTATGATTATAATATGAAACTTCAATTTCCCAATATGGCAATGCATCAATTGAATGTTTGATAGTAAAGTGCTCAATATGCCAGCGTAATGTATCAAAATTATGAAAAATAAAATCAGAAAACAAATCTAAATTTGAAAGAAAAAACAAAATGAAATCTCTATTGGTACAACTAATGTTACAACACAATCGGGATCATTTTGAAATAATTTCTTTTTCACAAGGATTGGCCAGAATTATGGAATTTGAGTAATTTCGAATTCCAACTTGTGAACTAGAAAAATATTTATGATTATGAACATGAATGAAAGCTTGATCATGATATGAATCATAAATTGGAATATTTTCTCGAATAGTGAAATCATGAAGATGATTATCTGCTTTAGAGTGAGGATTAGTTGGAATAATTTCTAAATTGAAATGTTCCTCACTTTCAGATGTTATTTGAATTTTCTCATGAGGATTTTCTTTAGAAGAATAGAAATCAACATCCTCAATGTCAGAGTAATTATCATAAATGACTTCACAAAATTCTCTAGAATTCCCTTCAATCTTATCCAATATATCCAAACATGGAGGGACAAGAATTTCATGTTCATTAATGGCAAAAGAATGATCATTAATTGCTTCTCTATATTGATAAAAATTTAATGGTAATTCATTTAAATCAGCCTCTATATTTTCTGAAATATCATTAACACCCAGAGGGGAAATTTTACCATCATAAAAAATATCAGGATAAAGGGAAAAATGTGAATCTGAAATAACGCAATTAAAAATGTCTCGGTTCAAGAATTCTTGTGCATTATGATTATTGTAAATTTTAGATTCCATATCATTCCTTAGCATGCACATGCTTTCTTGAAGAAGATTGCTTTGCTGCTCTGATTTCAGCATTTGGTCACCATGGAAAAATTCAGAAATTTGTACAGCAGTTTGCATGTTATTATTTACTTTGATTGTTGCTTGCACTTGCTGATTTGCAATCTGATTTTCTGAATTTAATACAGAGAAACTTTCAGATTCTAATGCAGGTCTTTCTCCAAAATTGTTGTTGTTGTCTTCTTGCATTTGATTAGAAATATTTTCCAAGCTTTGTGAAACCTCTTCATCACAATTTATTTGCACATTGAAATTGGATTTCTCATTTATATTAGAAGGGGATGGAACAAAGCTTGAACTAATTCCATATGGATCGGGAATAGGAGGAAGAGAATAATTATGTTCAAACCAATCTAATGATTCTTCTTTCATAGGTTCATCTTCGACATTAAATTTTAAACAATTCAAATGAAATCGAATATTAAAATCTCTAACAGACTCATTTTCATTTCGTAGATATTCAATTTCATCACATACCTGATCATAATCATAGCGGTCAAATTTAAAAATGAAACTTGTAACAAATTGATCCCCGCTGTGAATTGAGGCAACCGGAAGAGTTCTACACCAGTTTCTGGCTTCTGCCGCAAATGTGAGAGTAAAAATTCTGCATAAAATGCCTTCATCAATTCCTTGAAAATCATAATTTGAAACATTTTGAATAAATTGAAGGACATGATTAAAGGCAGAAGAATTTTTCTTACCATTAAACTTTACCTGAGACAAGAGTCTTACCACTTCGGGTGGAGTATTGGAAGATGCACGTCCATGGATACAACTCCAAATTGGAAGTTTTAAAGGAGCCATCGTGATTAAATAAAATGTTAAAATTGAAAAGACTCCAACAGACAACAAGTTCAGGCCCTCCTTCTAGCGCAAAAAATGTTGAAGCCTCGAAAATCGCTGCTACAACATTGGGGGATAACCACCCGGTCCGGACCTTAATACAGCTCCTTTTCCGTTTATGATAGTGGTTCCCACTGGTTTAACTAGGTCCAGTTACCTTTTCCCTATCGCTATTGGTTTACGATGTATCATTAACTACCAATAGACAGGGATATCATATCAATTCTACTTGCTGATCAGGCAAGAGAATGACCCTTAAGCTGATTTGGGTTCAGCCAAACCACAACTAAGATTTTGCCTCTTCGAGAAGAGGACTTAAAAGAATGTAAAAATTAATCTAAATGCAAACTTATTCTATAATGCAAGCAAAAGAAACTAATCTAAATCCTATCTCAATTAGGTAGATATAAATCTATCCCAACTAAGAGCAAGATAATTAAGTAATGAGGATTAAAATATGCCTGGCTTTAAATTAATGTCAAGCTAACGAAGAAATTCAATTTAGCTCACATTTGTGAGTACCAAAACATATTCTATTGAGACCATTTGACTGAAATAATAAATCAACAACACTCCGGAAGAAATTCACAAAAATGATATTGATTATCAAATCAATCAAGCCAATAATTAAAACAATAATATGTGGAAGAAATTCACAACATATTATTATTTAAAAAATCAGTTTTGTAAGAAAGATTTCTGAGCAAATCGTTATCAGAAATCAGAGTTAAATCCATAAAAATAGAGATACATAACAATTTGAGACAAATTATCCATATCAACAGAAATGCATAAACATGAATAAAATGAAACAACAATTTTATTAACATAAAAATGAAACTGATATTTGATACAGAAATGCCAGAAATACCAGTTAATTGAATCTGCTTCTCCGATCTTGGTCTCTAACAGTACTTTACATTACTTGAATTTCTGCTTTCAAGACTAGAGCTGCAGAAATGCAAACTCTGCCCATCATGCATAATAAAAGACATAAAGCATAAACCCTCAATAATGTTCAGATCTGAAACTTTCTCTCCTCCCCATCTACAACTCTAAATTCCTATAACAGAAATGCTTTTAGAAGTCTGGAATTGCAGAGGAGAGCAGCCCCTTTTTACATTTTTCCATCTGCAATTTATAATCCTCCAAAAAGTATTTTTAGAAGATAGTTTGTTGAAGAAAAATCTGCCCAATCCAACTTTAATTGCTCAAAAATTCCAATCTTTAATTGTTGGAGTCTTCTCATTGATTGAAATATTTTTCCTCAATATCTCTTCTATTGTTTTTTCCTGCAAAAAGAAATTAAAATGAATTAAGATGCAACAATAAAATCCAAATATTATTTCTAACATTTAAAACAAATCCAATCAAATTCTATTTAAATAAATAAAAAGGAAATTTGAGTTTCTTATTGATACTCATAACGATTTTAATTAACCAAGGATAATATTGATGCATGAATTTGCAATTAGAAGAGGCTGGGCAAATGAAAATTAAGAAAACAAAACTCAGAAAATTGATTTTATTTTTAGAAATTCGGAGCTTGATCTTCTGCCTGATTTTTGACCCAATAAATCATCAAATCTGTTAGTGAAACCTCCTCAGAAATGTTCTCCTTGATTTTATCTTTCCAATGAGCCATCCTGGGCCTCATTTGGTCAAGTATAACTCAATCTATGAGCTTCCAAAGTTGATGAGTCAAATCTGGCATAAATCTGGAAATTCTGTTTGCTGGGCTAAAAATCAGAATTTTTAATTAGAAATTTAATCTTTAATTAGATTCTAATTATCTAATAATTAATTCTAAATTAATTATTAACTAACTAACAATTAATTCAGTTACAAAATTAAATTAATATACAAATGATTTGAAAAAGTTAATTTAAATACGATTAATATTATAGTTCAAATTATATTAAAATTATAATAAACATTATAATTATAATATAAAAAATATAAAAATTAATTTACAAACCATTGGAATCAATCCAAACCTAAAACCCATAAAACAAACCATTGAAATCAATCTAAACCCATTAATTCATCCACGTGAGATTATGGAGGGATATGGTGAGTGGAGTGTGAGGTGGAGATACGGGAGGCATAAGGGATGAAACAAAAAAAAAAGAAAAAAACAAACTTTATAATTTTTTTTTTAACACATCGCATATCACAAGAACCTTGGATCAGGGTTTTTTAAATGTGCATGTTCTAAAAATTGCGATGGATCCGAAATTGCGATATTGCGATATGCGATGGATCTGAAATTGCAAAAGTGCGATCTTGCGATATTGCGATGGATCCAAAATTGCAAAATTACGATCTTGCGATATTGCGATATTGCGATCTGCGACGAATCTGAAATTTGCGATCTGCGATCTGCGACGGATTCTGAAATTTGCGATCTGCGATCTGCGACGGATTCTGAAATTTGCGATCTGCGATCTGCGACGAATCTGAAATTTGCGATCTGCGATCTGCGATCTGCGATTTGCGACGAATCTGAAATTTGCGATCTGCGATCTGCGACGGATCCGAATTTTTTTTTTTTTTTTTTTGTTAAATAATATATATTTTTTAATATTAAGTTTTTCTAAACTACAGCTACTCTGAAAATAAATAAAAAGAATAAAAATAGCATTTTTAACCCAGACTTAGATAAATGATGGGACTTTAAAGGAGTACCATTTTTAAACCAGTTGACCAAATGAGGCGAAACAAGCGTCAATGGGAGGCTTATAAAAAATTAATTCTAACAAAGCAATCAAAACAACAATTCAAAGAAAATGATAAATTAACAATCGCGTAGGATAATCAAATAAAATAAAAATCTGAAAAGGCGTTTAGTCAAAAATTTATAGAAAGGGTCCCCATTATTTGAAGTGAAAAATTCAAAAATGGAGGGGTTGTGTTTTACCACAACAACTTCTTTATTCACTAATTGAGCAAATGTTTTTGGTATATGTACATATGTATATGGCTGTAAATACCGCCATGAATTGTGTTATAAAGCTCCAATAAGTGGTATGGGTGTCATGTCATTATGGTTTTCATGTTGGTTTGCTTCTTATTTTGTCTTAGAGTGGGTGTTCTTTTGGTTTATTATGGCTAAGGAAATTGGTAAAGGCAATGGAAAAGTGGCATCAATTGAAATTTATTTATGAAAATGATGGAAATTAGGAGAAAAGGAAGGTGAAAGATCACAAGTTGCATGTGAGGAGGAAAATGAAGGAAAATAATGGAAAATTGAAGAAGATAGAGGCCTCATTAATAAAAAGGATTTTGAGGATCGGTTGGTACCTTTTGTCAGTTCAGTTTTGGAGCTCTCTCTTTATTCTCTCTCTCTCACACTCTTGGACACTTAGATTTTTCTTGGAGTACTTCAGCATTGGATCAAGAAAGGCAAAGAAGGCAAAGAGGAAGCCAAGATCAAGCAAGGAAGAGCAGGATCAAGCAGCTACAACGAGTTTACTTGTAGGTATTGATTTGCATGTGTGATTTCCTTACTAGATTTGGCATGCATGGTTATACACGTGTGTTCTTGGTTTTATTGTTTTCATTGGCATGGTTTTTGCGAGGTGTGACAATGTTATTCGACCTTACCTTGCCATTTCCAGATAGGCATGGTGTGATGGGGTTCTCATGTTTTGGTTGATTTGGATTGCTATATGGATTCTAAATTGAGTGAGGTGGATATCTTAATGAATGAACTAGTAAACCCTGAATCGAACTATGGATTGTGGTAAAGCCATTGGCCTAGTAACCCATGAACCAGAATATAGGTTACGGTAAATCTAGGTATTGTATGCCTCAATGGGCCTAGGATCCTCAATTGGTGAATGGAGGGATATATAGTAAATCATAGAGGTGTGTGCTATCAGTTACACCTAGTGATCTAGTGGGGATTGTGGTAATTCTCGGAGGGTGGAAGCTCGATCAGGCCTAGGAATCCTTGACCTATGAATGGCAGGATATATGGTAAATTCTGGAGACTAGATTATTGATTATGGCCTAGTGATCCATGGATCAGACTATGGATCGCAGTAAATCCAACATACTAGGAGACAGTCAAATTTCTCACAGTGTAGGTGGGGAAATATGGTGGCATCCATGCTTGTTTAGGGCCTACTGAACCGGTGAGGATCATGGTAATCCTAGTTCTACTGATGAGGGTTAGGTGGTTTAGCCTCGGGAAACCATGTTTTATTTTGGTTATGAGTGCCACATTCATGCTTGGAATATGGCACGAGGGTGATTGGCTGAAAGAAGGATCTCGTTCAGCCAATCTATGCCTGGATGGTATGTGGAAGTCCCAAACTTGGTTGGATTTTTCATACATTAATAAGAGTTCCTTTTCCTTGGTATTTTATGTGCAAATGTACAGGTTCATATGTGGAATTCATGGTTGTTTTATCCTTTTTATTTATGTTGTTTATATGTTGGTTATGAGCATGTTTTATGACAGTAATGATGTATGGATCTCATCATTTTTTGATTTATAAATGAATGAACAATGTATATATGGCCCAATATATGATAATGCAACTAATGTGATAAGGCATCGACGCTTCTTAGTGATTCTTAGATAATTATGAGACCCCTATGCTTAGATCTGTTATCATGACATGTAGAATGCATATTTGTGACATGTTCGATGAAATGCTTGTCGGGTCCTGTCAAGTCATTGATCAAATGTTTGCATTAGTGCCTTTGTTTAAGTGTTATGTATATTTTTTGGAATTCTCATGGAGTTATGGGTAGTGGCCTGATTCTTGGCCCAGAAAAATTGGCACAAAATCTAAGGTCGATGGCACAACACTACCTAAAAAAGTCTCTAGTCGCTGGTATGGCCTTGTTATGGGAGCGACTCGAGGGTTCCAGTTGCACTGTTGCCTTTTCATGGGAGTGATTGGGGTTTTTAGTCAGTAAAAGACAAGTCGATTCAAGAGTTAAGCACCTGGAAAGGTTGGTTGGCACCTAAAGGCTTTGTAGGATGTGTGAATGGTCAGTTTGATTGTCTTCCGTCACTTCCTCTTCCTTAAGGTGACTTGGGAGGTAGAATATCATCTTAGTGGCCTCTTGTCACATGTTTACCCCAGTGGATCCATTAACTTGGGTAAATATCGGAGGAGGGTGTTACATTAACATTTCATATACTAACTAAAACATCCTGAGAGTTATAATTCAAGTTTGTCAGAAACCATGCTCATAACCAACATATAACCAATAGAATATTAATGATAAAACAACCATAGAGATTACATAATAACAAATACATTTACCCATTAAATACAAGAGGAAAGAGATCTTATTAACATATGCAAAATGAAACTAGGTCTGGAACTTCCACGTACCACCCGACCATAGATTAGGTTGAAGCAAATATTTTTTTCATCCAATAACCCCCATGCCATATTCCAAGCATGAATGTGGGATCTCATGGAATAAACAAAAAAAAACCAAACTAGGGCTTCCATAGGACAAACCGTCTCAACTCTCAACCAATGATTCCACCTCATGGATGGACATCACTAACCATCACTAGATCGGTCTCTACCCAAGTTTTCCAGGGCTACAAATCATTTGTTCCAACCAGGGCTTCCAGGACTAGTAACTCAATCCACAACTGTTGTCAAGCTTCTAAAGCGTTTTCCTAACTAGGGCTTCCAAGATTGGTAACTGAACCCACCAAGGGCTTCCAGAACGTTTGTCCAATCAAGACTTCCAGGACTAGTAACTCAACACAAGTTGTTACAAGACTTGTAGAGCGTTTGTCCAACCAAGGCTTCCAGGAACTAGTAACTCCACACAAGTTGTTATGGGACTTGCAGAGAATTTTTCCAACCAAAAACCAAAGGTAAGACCACAACACCATGGCTATCCAGGAATTGTCAAGGCTATACAAAACCACTGTCAATCTAGGAAATCATACATGCCAATGACAGATCACAACTAAGAAACCACTTGCACGTGTCACACATGCCAAAACTAGCAAGGAAATCATACATGCAACTCAGTACTTGCAAGAAAAACCCATTGTAGTTATTGATCCTGTTGTATTCTTGATCTTTCCTACTTTTCCTTTGTTTTCTTGCCCCAAATACCAAGTATGCCACACTCCTCCAAGAGTGCTCAAATAAAACTCTATGTCCAAGAGTACAAGAGAGAGAATAGAAGAGAGAGTTTCCAAAACTAAACCGTCAAAATCTAGTCAGACAAAATCCATGAATTGATCCTCATAAGCCTTTTTATCAATGAGGCCTCTATTTTCTTCAATTTCCTCCTCACATGAAAAATGTGACCTTTCACCTTCCTTTCCTCCTATTTTCCTTTATTTTCATAAATAAATGCCAATTAATGTCTCTTTGCCTTTCTAAATCTTTTGCCATTGTCTTTGCCAATTTCTATAGTCATTTAATCACAAGTGATCCCCGTCACTATGTTTTTGCCCAACATTCAACTTCGAATATGTGTCCCATGACCATGGTCTTATTTTTCCTTTATTAACTTTATTACATGAAGTTTGACCCTGGGGTTGTTACAGACCCCTCCCCCTTAGGGAACATCATCCTTAGTGTTCAATGACATCTACAACAAAAAAAAAATGCTAAAAAAAAATACACTACTCATGGAGCTTTATAACTTAGCCCAATGTAGTATTTACAATGAAAAACCTATTAGGAACATAACCAAAACAATAATCATAAAAAAATGACACCCATATCACTTATTGGAGCTTTATAACACAACTCGTTGCGGTATTTACATCCATATACATATGCACATATACCAAAGCATCACACCAAAACATATGCCAAAAACATTCGCTCAACCAGTGAACAAAGAAGGATACATAGCTTGCATCTGATCATCCATCTCCCATGTAGCTTCATTGGACCCAAAGTGCTTCCACTGCACCTTTACTTGCTCAATTGCTCGATTCCAGAGCATGACCATCTTTCTTTGCAAAACACACCGAGGTTCTGGCTAGAACTATCCTTCTGGCTCAACCTGCAACAAAGACTAGTCAATCACACGACCATCATCTTTAACATACTTCATAAGCAATGAAACATGGAAAACATCATGGACTTTCACTGTCGGAGGTAGTGCAAGCCTATAGGCCACTCGTCCAATCCTCTCAAGGATCTCAAAAGGCCCGCAATACCGAGGTGTCAACTTTGCACATGACCTAATCCTCAATAATCTCTTCTTAGGCTAGATGCACAAGTACACATGTTCCCCAGACTAAAACTCCTTAAACACCCTGTGCTTATCTGCATAACTTTTATGCCTATCCTGTGCTACCTTTAAATTCTGCTTAATAACTTGCATTTTCTATTCCATCTCTGCCAACATGCATGGTCCAATAAATACCCTGTTAACTGGATCACTCCAATTGATAGGAGTATTCCAACTCTGCCCATAGAGTGCCTCAAATGGAGTCATCCTCAGATACTCCCGATACCCATTGTTGTAAGCAAACTCAACCAGAGGTAGATACTCTTCCCAATTTCATTATTGATGCATCACATAAATCCTTAACATGTCCTCCAAAATATTTTTGACTCTCTCTATTTGTCCATTAGTCTGCAGATGATAAGCTCTATTGAAGGCCAACTCTGTACCCAATCCTGCAAATAACTCTTTCTAGAACCTATAGGTGAACTTAGCATCCCTTTCTGACCCAATATTCTTTAGCACACCATGCAACCTCACCACATCTCTGATGAATACCCGTGCCACATCACTATATTAATATGTAGACTTTACTGGAATGAAGTGCGCTACCTTTGTCAACCTATCCACCACAACCATGATGGAATCATGTTTTCTAGATTTCTTCGAAAAACCTATGATACAATCCATAGAAATGACCTCCCATTTCCACTTTGAAATCAGAATCGGATGGAGTAAACCACCTGGATGCTTACATTATGCCTTTACCTATTGACAATCCAAGCATCTAGCCACAAACTATGCCACTTCCTTCTTTAGATTCAGCTAATAGTAGCACTTATTCACCATTGTCAATGTTGTCTGATCTACATGTCATAACAATAAATCTAAGCATAGGGATCTCATACTTATCTGAGAATTGTCAAGGAGGACCAATATCTCCTCCCAATAGCTGCAATGTTATCTATTAGGTCATTAATTCATTAACATTTTAAATACTAATTAAAACATGACCAGAGCCGTAACTCAAGTCTGTCATAAACCATGCTCATAAACATCATATAACCATAAGAATAAAAATGATAAAAAACCATCGAGATCACATAATAACAAATAAATTTACCCATCAAATATAAGAAGAAATATCTCTTATTACATATGCAAAATGCAACAAGGTTTGGGACTTCCACATACCACCCGACCATAGATTGGGATGAACCAAATATTTCTTTAAGCCAATCACCCCCATGCCATATTTCAATCATGAATATGGGACCTCATGGAATAAACCAAACAAAACCAAACTAGGGCTTCCAGAGGCCAAACCACCTCAACCATTGATTCCACCTCATAGTCGGAAATCACTAACCATCACCAGATCAATCTATACCCAAGCTATCTAGGGCTCTAGAGTGTTTGTTCGAACTGGGGCTTTCAAGACTAGTAACTCAAGCCATAGTTGCTATTGGGATTTTAGAGCGTTTTTCCAACCAGGTGTTCAAGGACTAGTAACTCAAGCCAACAAGGGCTTCTAGAGAGTTTGTCCAACCAAGGCTTCCAAGACTAGTAGCTCAACCCAAGCTGTTACAAGGCTTCTAGAGCATTTGTACAGCTAAGGCTTCCATAAACTAGTAACTCAACCCACAACCATAAGGAACATGAGCACCAATCAAAAAAATAATGGGAAAACCCACAACACCATGGCTATCCAAGAAATGGAAAGGCTAGGAAAAACCACTGCCGATTCAGGTAATCCTCCATGCTAATGATGTAACAAACCTGGTGAAAATTCCATGTAATAAAATTTAATAAAGACAAAATAATAACCACATTTCTGGGACACGTATTCCAAGATGAATGTTGGGAAAAAACATCTTAGTGCAGGTGTTCGTTTGGTTTATTATGGCTAAAGAAATTGGCAAAGACAATGACAAAGTCTTTGGAAAGGCAAAGTGGCATTAATTGACATTTTATTTATGAAAATAATGGAAATTAGCATAAAAGGAAGGTGAAATGTCATAGGTTGCATGTGAAGAGGAAAATGAAGGAAAATGATGGAAAATTGAAGAAAATAAAGGCCTCGTTAATAAAAGGCTTTTGAGGATCAGTTGGTACGTTTTTTTAGTTCAATTTTGGATATCTCTCACTATTCTCTCTCTCTCTCACAATCTTGGACAATTGAGTTTTCTTGGAGCACTTCAACATTGGATCAAGAAAAGAAAAGAAGGAAAAGAGGGAGAAAATATCAGGCAAGGTAGAGCAAGATCAAGAGGTTATAGCGGGATTATTTGGAGGTATCAAGTTGCGTGTATGATTTACTTGCTAGTTTTGGCATGCATGGTTATGCATGTGTGTTCTTGGTTTTATTGCTGTCATTGGCATGGGTTTTTCCAGGTGTGACAATGTTATTTAGCCCAGCCTTTCCATTTCTAGATATCCATGGTTTGATGGGGTTCCAATGTTTTGGTTGAGATGTATTGTCAGATGGATTTGAAACTAAGTGAGGTGGTCTCTAAAAAAAAGAACACGTGGCCTAGTGATCCATGAATTGGACTATGGATTGTGGTAAAGCCTTGGCCTAGTGGCCCTTGAACCGAAATATGGGTTGCGATAAAGTTGTATTTGTGTTACCTCGGTGGGCCTAAGAATCCTCAACCAATGAGTGGAGGGATATACGGTAAATCCTAGAGGTGGGTGCCCTCCATATGGCCTAGGAATCCTTGGCCAGTGATTGGCAGGATATATGGTAAATTTTGGAGGGTGGAGTCTCGATTAATCCTTGGAATCTCGACTAGTGAAA
Organism: Pinus albicaulis; assembly: GCA_034641835.2. Taxonomy (NCBI): domain Eukaryota; kingdom Viridiplantae; phylum Streptophyta; class Pinopsida; order Pinales; family Pinaceae; genus Pinus; species Pinus albicaulis. The sequence goes on along the minus strand of CM076577.1, from coordinate 275,105,712 downwards.
GGTGGAATATACAGTAAAGCCTAGAAACTAGGAGACTGGAAAATTCCTCATGGTGTAGGTGGAAAAATCCAGTGGAATCCATGCTTGTTTAGGGCCTAGTGATGCAATGGGGTTTGCGGTAAAGCCTGGTTCTATTGATGAGGGTGAGGTGGTTTAGCATCAATAAAACCTAGTTTATTTTGGTTATGAATCCCACATTCATGATTGGAATATGGCACATGGGTGATTGGATGAAAGAAATATTTGGTTCAACCAATCTATGGTCGGGTGGTATGTGAAAGTCCCAAACTTGGTTAGCTTTGCATTCATTAATAAGAGTTCCTTTCCTTGGTATTTCATGTGCAAATGTACTTGCTCATATGTGGCATTTATGGTTGTTGTATCCTTGTTATTTATGTTGTTTATATGTTGGTTATGAGTATGTTTTATGACAGTGATGATGTATGGATCTCATCATATTTTGATGTGTAAATGATTGAATAATGAATATATGACCTGATAGATGATAATGCGGCTAATGTGATAAGGGATCAATGCTTCAGCGATTGTCAAATAAGTATGCGACCCCTATGCTCAAATATGTTATTATATCTTGTAGGATGCATATTTGTGACATGTTTTCAGAAATGTATGTCATGGCATGTAGGGGTCCAGTCAGGTAATTGATCAAAATTTTGCATTAGTACCTTTTTTTTAGTGTTAACTATAATTTCTGGAATTCTCATGGAGTTTTGGGCAGTGGCGTGAGTCATAGCACTGAAAAAGTGGCACAAAATCTGGGGTTGTTGGCACAAGACTACTTGAAAAATTCCACAGTTGTTGGGATGGCCTTGCTGTGGGAGCGACTGAAGGGTTCCAATCACATTCTTTCCTTGTCATGGGAGTGAGTAGGGTGTTTGATCAATGAAAAGCTAAGTTGGTTTAAGAGTTAAGCACTTGGAAAGGTTGGTTGGCTCCTAGAGGTTCTCTAGGATTTGTGAATGGTCATTTTGATTGTCTTCCATCAGTTCCACTTCCTTAAGGTGACCTAGGAGGTTGAATCTCATCATAGTGGCCTCTCGTCACAAGTTTACCCTGGTGGATCAGTTAACTTGGGTAAATGTGGGAGGATGGTGTTACCAAGTGGTACCAAAACATGGTTCACCCCTTGGACTAGATGGGTGGTGTGTTGGTCATGCATTCATGTCAGTTACATATGTGTTCCTTATACTTATGGTTTATGTGCTTGTTGCATATGCATGGTGGTGGTCATGGTTACAGTGGTGTTGCCATGTGAAAGTTGATTGTTTTGTTGTGGAATGTGTCACCGTGAGTGTATGATTGGTTATGCAATGTTAGCTCTCATGTTGGTGTTACATGTTGTTAAGCATACATTGATATGCTTGTAGTTGTCATGCATGAGGTCATGATGTGTGGTTGATATGGTCATGCATTGATGACTGGACTATGGTTAGGATGATATCTATATGCTGTTATGATTATGTTTATACATGTTGTTAGCACTGCATTTTTTTCAAAGATTTTCAAAGTCTGATCATCATACTCTAAGGAATCAATCTGCCTTTTCAATTCGGTTGTAAGATGAAAGTGTCGTTGTCAAAGTATAGTGATGAGAAAATTTCATTTCTACCTTCATTAATTTCATTCTCCCTCTTTTTCCTTTCATTTTTCCAAAAAAATCCAATGTCCAACGTTTCATTTCTTTCAAAACCCCTTTTTAACTATCAAAATTCAATTTTTATAGTTAAAAAGCAGCTATGCACACCCACTAACAACCATATCATATTATACCCTTTTTACCTTACCTTCTATCGCATATTCAAACCTTATACATGTAACCATTGTTGAATCCTACAAAATTTCTGATATGCGATATTGCTGAGACCCATCATTTCTTTTTTATCAGTTTCATAACATTCGAAATGTTTTAGAAAAATCCTTTATATTATGATTTAGATGAATTTTACCATATTCATTGACTTAACGAAGTTTTCACTTATCCGCTTTTAAAAGTTATTTAATGGGCCCCACCTACCTTTTCGCATCGCATTTTTGCAAAGTTCACTTACCACATTCACTTCCGCTTCCTCATTTCCCTGATTGTGATATTGAGTGGGACCATTTACTGCCATGTCATCGTTGCTAATCGCAAATCGCAATTCGCAACATCAGGAGGATAGGTGCTCAAGAATCCATTATAAATGCCAAAATGCGATTGCGGTTTACACCGACCGTTACACCTCATGATATTCCCCACCCCTTGTTCCACGGTTCTCATGCCTTTTCAACCCCCCTTCTCCATTCTGCTTTTAACGCTACAGGGGTGGGGGGGGGGTCCGAAAAGTTGTTTTCTCCATCGATCCTCCTACTACGTGTCCTCCTCTCCGCATTTCAAACCCTCTCGCTCCAAAGCTCCTTTCCACGTCATCACTCCCATCACAAATCACATCCCTCCCGCTTGTGTCTTACGCTTAAACGTTTCCGACTCTGATCTGCAATTGCGTTATATGTATAAAAGGTTTTCTCCTCCCACTCATCATTTATTTAATAATATCTCCCGCTAATAAAATGAAACCCTGCTACCTCTTTCAATCCACCTCCATAACCTGTTTAACCTCCATATTTCATGCTCCTCTTTTATTTCTCCCGCTGGCCCACAATTTAACGTGTCTCCTTCTCATATCTTTCACATGCACGGTCCTTTTGTTTGGAACCTATCTATATGGGTTTTTCCACTCCAACACTATTTCCATGTTTAATTCGAGACCCTATCATGAAAAATAAGAAACCAAAGGAAAGGAACAACGACATAGTTTCTCTAAAACATATTTCTACCATTACTCTCAGCACCAGCACGTTTCCACAAGGCATCATGCAACATTCAAAGAACAATCACATGCCACTTTCACTGATGTTTACACTTTTTGTGGAGTTGGTTGCACCAGAACAGAAGAGGAGACTTCCCATAGACTGCCACATCATACAGCCACTTCGAATTGTTAGCCTTGATGCTGTTTATTTTGATTATGTCATAACAGTTTGTATTAAAATTTTAGGATAATCCTCATCTCTTGCACGAGATTGTAATAACTTTTGGGAACATGTTTACTTCTTTTGTGGAGATGTTAGTTTTATATTTTTGTATATATGTGACAAATTGCTATGTAAAAAAGGTTCGTGGTTGTAGAATCTTGGTTCATATGATCGGTACTCTTTTCAGTGAATAAAATTGAAAGAAACTTCTAAGGACTTATTATCAATATGGTGTGTGTATTGTTAATTTCCTCTTGTGTTTCCATATCTTATTATCTTCAGTGGTATTTTGCAATCCCTTATGCTGTTATGTGTTTTTATCAGTCTCTTGACATGTTCATGTGTTTTATCAATTTTTATTAGTCTCACACAGTGAGCTTTCTTGATGAAATATACATGATGACAGTGTAAAGAGCATCACTTATAAAAATTATCTTCCATGATATTTCAGTGAGAATATTGTAAGTCTAAAAATAGCTTTCTCTTGTTGAAATATTGACAAATTTCTACTTGTGTTATTTTCTACCAAAAGCAGTGGATTTCTGCCTTGTAGATCCACTGTTTTTTCTTCCATTTCACATTCTCTTCCCCTCATAGGCTAAACTCACTATTTTTCTACCACATCAGACCCAATACCCTCATTAGTAGAACAATGGATTTGACTGAAATATCTTTTTAGTGAATGAGAGTTTAAAGCACCTACTAATCTTATAAACCAAATCATTAAATTTCCTTAGAGTTTAGGATGTGTCTGGTCAGTTGCTTGAAGTAGTCCAAGAGTTGATTCCAGTGCTAACATCTTTTGGTGAGTCTGCCGGGAGATGAAGGCCTTGAAACGAAGTATTCTCCCGAGTCTCTTGTTTTGAATTGTTGATAATCATTTCCTGATGGTGAACAAGAATTGGTGACTTGAAGAAGACATCAAATTATTTCACCTGGCGACTCCACAAAGAGGAAGAGGGGTTTCAAGATCTCCTTCTACAAGGAGGAATCATAGATCACATATTGTGACTCCAGTTGTTGACCCGGAGAAGATAATTAAAGATGAAAAAGGAAAACAAAGATCGGTTGAGGCCACATCTCAATCAGTGAAGAAGGTACACAAAAAGTATGCTCCAAAGAAAAATATACCTTTATCTACTTTAGAATCAAAATAAGTTTTAGTTTCAAAATATTATGCTGAAAAATCTCAAGTTGAAACTACTTCCCTAGAAAATAAAGTAGATGTTGTTAACCTAGGCTCAACTGAAAAATTTACTCACTCACCACCTAGTAAATCTGAGATAATTATTGTTCCAGTCAAAGAGGAAAAAATAGATTTTTTAAATATGAATAAAGAATCAGAAGAGTTTGTGCTGACAGAAGGAGAGTTAGAGCAAGTATTGGCTATTGCGCCTTTTATTGATAGGGATGTTTTGATTGAAGAATATTTTAAGACTATTTTAAATTTCCTTCAAACTCATCCTAAATACCAGTCTCTTATTACCCCTCAGCAAGAGCATTTTCCTTTGTCTCAAAATCCAGTTGATGGTTCATTCTCTTCTCATCAACCAAAAGGGAATGTTTCTGAAGGCCTCACTTTTAACTTATCTGACTTTCTAGCTGAGCAAAATAAAGTTGAATTTACCTCATCTCCTTAAGAGACAACATTTGAATCGGATTCTTCTGTAGAAGGTGTAGTCAAAACCTCCTCTGTTCATCTCTTTGAAAATCCACTGTTTTCAGCCCCAAAAATTGAAGAATCAGCCCGAGAATTCCAATTTTCTGCTATCTCAAGTCATATTCAAATTCCATAGGTCGTAATTCCTAATTCTCAAAAAACTACATCAACCAGTCATCTATCAGTTGTACATCAGAAAGCCATGGCTCAACTTTCCCTCACAAGGATGCAACAGATAGTGGCTGCAAGATATGCGCCACTTGTTCTCCCTCAACCCTTGCATCCACTTCCTCAAGGAGATTACTTGAAATATCTTCCAAAATACACTAGGGAGGGAGAAAGAGTTTCTGTTGAGGAACAATTAGTTGCTTTCTATAGTTATGTTGACAAATAGAACATTGAGCATGAAGATGTCTAGTCAAGACTCTTCATTCAAAGTATGGATGGAGAAGCTCGTAAATCGTTTAGAAGTTTGCCACCAAACTTAATAACAAGAATTAATGAATTTGAGGAAGTATTTGTGAAGAAATGGGGTGATAGAAAAGACTATGTGTACTACCTTACAAAATTTGGAACTCTAAAGAAGAAGGTAGATGAGTCATTGGCTGATTTTACCAAGAGGTTTAATAAGATTTATCAGAAAATTCCTGAAGAAATTAAGCCTACTAAGACTACAAATATGATAAATTTTGCAAATTCTATAGATTCTAAGTTTGCTTTATGGTTGAGAGTTGAGAAAGCACAAACACTGTTGGATATGCAAGAGGCTGCAATTGGAGTGCAGTCTAATGTTATGGCATCTAATAAATTGAAAATGGAAGAAGAGAAAGTAGCAAAAGACAAAAAGAAAATGAAAGAAGAAAAACCTTTTTCCTCTAAATCTCTTACAACAGAAGAAAAGATTGATCAAATGTCCAATTTTATCAAGGAACTTGCTTCTAAGATGACAAAATTAGAGTTTGAAAACAAACCTACTGCTAGAGCCAATCAAAATGAGGCCAATAGAAATGAGGCTCCCTTCAGGAGGCCTTTTCAACCTCAACAAATCCTACAACGCCCAAGGAGGAATGTTGATGATCAAAATGTTCAACCTCCTTTGAATAATTTTGCTGAAGAAGAACAACAAGAAAATGAAGAAGAAAATGAATAAATAAACCTTGTGGGATAAACCTCTAATCAACATGTTTGACTTTGCAAGAATATGAAGACCAGTCAAGGATTTGTTTGTTTTTGGATGATGAGAATGCCCAAATTTATGCACAAAATGATAAAAAATAGCAAGAATTTTAAAACAGAAATTTTCCTTTGAGGTCCAAAGGTCATGTTCAACAACATCAACAAAAATCAGATTCAGATAAACAAGCTGCTAAATAGAAGGCCAAGGTCAATGAGGTTTCTCCACCTCAAAATTCTTCCCCAATTGTAAAAAACACTACAGAAAATAAGGAATTAGTTCCAATTTATTTCAGTTTCAAATCTGAATTGAATAAAATCAAAATTTCGGACCCACTTCTAGAATTGTTGAAAAATACGGCATATAAAGAGTCTTTTAAAAGTCTGCTACAACCACCCCTCACTCCCGATTCAATCAACCTTGAGGATGAGCATCCCATTATTTATCTAGGCTGTCATGTCCAAGACCAAAATGATGACAACTCACCACCTTTCTACCTGTCACTCAATATACATGACAAATTGCTGCATAATTGTTTACTAGATTCTAGAGCTTCTGATAATCTGATCCAAAGAAGGTCATGGATGAATTAGGATTAGAGATCACCAAGCAATACCATGACCTAAACACCTTTGATTCCAAAAAAGTCAAGTGTCTAGGAGTGATCAAGGACTTGGTTGTTTCCCTTACCCAGCTGCCTATGAAGAGCTTAGTGATGGACATCATAGTTGCAGACTACCTTCTAGATTCGGGATGCTTCTTTCCAGATCTTGGTCTAAAAAATTGGGAGGCACTCTTCAGATGTAAATGTCATATGCCACAATCCCAATGTTTGGAGGGGAATTCAGAAGGTTGTATAGGGAAACCCAAATGGCCTACATCATTAGTGATCAACATAATCCTTCAAACCATCCCATATATGCTGAAGAAAAGGAATTTGGGTCATCAATACTATACCTTGCTACTAATGATAACAATTTCGAGCCTGAAATAACTTAAAATTAACACTTTCAAGGTACAAATGAGCAAAATTTAGAGGGAGGACGAATTTGGAAATTGTACTTTGATGGAGCCTCATCAAGAGAAGGATTAGGAGCTGGTGTATTCCTCTTTTCTCCCACTCAGCAAAGGGTAACTATATCATATAAACCGTAATTTTCTATCACTAACAATATTGCTGAATATGAGGTGCTTGTGCTGGGTATGAAGGCAGCGAAAGATTTGGGAGCATAGCAACTAATTGCTTTTGGTGATTTAGAGTTGGTGATAAATCAGGTGTGAAACAACTACTAAGTGAAAAATTCCAAGCCCCGGATGTGGGTGATTGACGACAAAGAAGGAGGCCACGGGACAACCATGTGGGAAGACACATGGTGGCTCCACGTGACCAGTCTTGGGAATCAGACCTGTGTTATATTATGGCATGAGGGTGCCATAAACTCACCCTTTTCCACCCTCTCCATGATGTACCAACTCTCCATTGTACTAAATCTGCTCGCCATGGCCTTTAAGACTGTCACCTCGGCCCTCTCGACCTCACTTTGGCCCTCCCGCCTACTCTCTATGCATCTGTCCATCTTCGCCCCTCCACCTCTGGTGCATTATTCCTGTTCGCTCAAGGCTCGTCGACGTTCTGGTAGCTGCTCTCCCTTGAAGTCTGCTTCAACCCCCATCTGGTCTGGCGACTCGTCTCCTTGGACAATTATGCCTCGCCGCCACAGGATGAGGTGCATAAGAGATGGGGGGCATGGCCAGTCCTCCCATCCTCCGTTGTCGCTCTCCCATGGTCGCGACCTGAAACTTTCTATTGATTGGAACGAGCTTGATAGCTCCCCCCCTGTCAACCTGAATGCTTAGCTTTCTCTACAACTTTCTACCCCTGATTCACTCCCATCCCTCTCTCGCAGCAAGAAAAGGCCTTGCAAATCCACCATTCCTCCTGAGCCAGCTTTCATCCCCTGCAAGATGAAAGCCCTTCCTGTGCAGAGCGCCTCTAGCGGAAGAAAAGACTCTAGTGATTCCGATGGCAACAACGATAGTAGCAGCTTAGGCCAGGACGCTGAAGGCAATTCAGACCAGCCCAAGGTTGATGCCTCTGCGGCTAATCCCAACACTCCAGCTTCGCCACGTCCTCAACCCACTAACCACATGTTGAGCAAGGAGATGGAGGACGGGGGTTACGTGTGCAGAATCATGGAAGAGGTACCAACCTTCAGCAACAAGAATGAAAATTCTCCTTAGGCTTGGTTTTTTCTTTCCTATCAGCATGCTCATGTTTAGGAATTGTCTTTCATGGGATACATGTTTAATTTTGAAAACTAAAATTGCTGGTTTCCCGTAATGGGTAGCAGTCACTATCTGGTTTCTAAGGATTGGTTTCCCCATCAGGGGCAGTCCAACTCTTGCTCAAAGACTCTTGAAACTTCCCTCTAGATTGTGTTATTGCCTAAATCTACCTCAGGCTGAAAGAAGGTAGAGTTCAGGGTAACATCAAACCACGCTTAGTCTGGTAGCTAGCCCTACCAAAACAGGAGAGGGCTCTCTCCGGGTCAATCTTAGAAAAAATAATCAATAGGGCTTGAGATGACTTGAAATAAAGGCTAATTTTAGGCTAGGTATATAAGTAAAAAGATTTGATTTGATTTTGGGGGTTTTTGTTGGAATCAAAGGGAAAGGCGGTTTTGGGTCCGAGGATGAGGCCTAGTTTTTGCAGAGTTTTGAATGGGGCAAGGAAGACACTTGCTTTGATGCTTTGGATTGAATGAATGGATAGTTCAGACCGGTGAGGAGCTGAAGAGGGAAAGAGGCTTTCAAGAATCCTCTTCAAACAGATGAAAACATGGAAAATTAAACAAAACTGAAGGCAGAGCAAAGCAATCTAATGAATTCCACCTTTATCACTCATTTGTTTAATTTAAGAAGAAAGGAGAAGGGAAATGATACACGTAAAACATCAGTGAACTTAAAATCACATAGAGAAACACACCATCAAAACACAGAGCCACATGGATCCCAAAGAGTGCTGCAAACCCTGGTCTATTCCTTTGCCAAAATTGCAGAGATGAAATGTACAATGAAGTGCCGAGCAATCCCAAGTGTCCAACCCTGAAAATGACTGATGAAATACATGATATAGAAAATCCTAACTCATCCCCATGCCTCTAGGGGTCGAGCTCACCATTATAGGAGCTTTTTCAACCATATCTAAACTAAGAACTGGAAAATAGGCAATGAAACAACTTGCCTCTATATGATAGGAAACTGATTCATTCACTTACATTTCAATTTTTGGTGAATGAATCTACTAGAATGAGTAAAAATGTGCCAAAATTACATAATAATCATGAAATTGCATCAATTTACATCAAGATTTACATGAAAAAGTCAAACTAGCCAAAACTAGGCAAAAATCTGAGCTGCTGAGTGAAAAATAGGCCAAATTTCCCAATGCGCCGCGCCTGAAATCTCTATGCGTAGCACAAATTTGAGGCTGATTTTGAGGGCCTTCCCGAAGTCCAAATTGAGTGCAGGATAGGTAGTTGGAAAGCCCTGCCTGTCTACTTTCCAACCCAAGTGGAATTTCTGAATTTGGTTTCCATTTGCCAATCCAAAAATCAAATCTCCCAACACTGCTTCCTGTGTGTCCAAAAAGTGGCAGAAAGGTAATTTTTGAGGTGTTTTTGACCCTTTAGGCAACCCAAAACTTGTCACAATCCTTAGGTAATGGGTAGGTATGCATAAATTTTGATGAAAAATCCAGAAATGCAAAGTTTTCCTCCAAAAGAGCTGCCAATTATAAGCACGCGCCAAGTGGCGCTACGCGTCGAGCGGAAAAATCTGTGTTTAGGCCAAAAAATTCAAAATTGACAAAGAAGCTTCAGAAAAAATTTGGAGTCTATCATGCCTTTTACGATGGTTTAGTGCCCTCCTTAGCTTTGCTTTCAGGATTTTGATCCTCGCTTTGCAAACATGATTTCGCGCCGAATAATGGTTCTTCATGTGCCTGAGCATGTTCTTTTCCTTGTTGGCCTTCTCCAACAGCTTCTCAAGATGAATATTTACCCTCTTAATCCAAGTCTCTCTATCAGCCTCAATCTCCCGCTCAATGGGTGTCATATCGGTTTGGCTTCTTTAGGCAGCTTGCCGATTCTCACGGATGTTTTGTAACTCCATGATTGTTTGCTGATCTTCCAACTGTTTGTTCCACTGCTCCAGGTAATTTATGATCCATTGGGCTCTCTGCAATTTGACGGTCAAGGTATCTATCTCCGCCTTCTACTCCTGAATAGTCTCTCTCAACTTTGAGCTTGGAGAGCTCAAATCCTCATCAACGCAATCAGTATCCTAGCATCCTGAAGGGCCCTCATCCTGCATAGGCCTCTTACCTCTGTCTTGTACCTGTACCTATGCTTCTGATGACGGCAACGAGACCCCTTCCACCCCAGGTGGAGATAGTACTCGTCGGGTTGCTGCAAATAATCCTCTAGTGCCTCTCTGATAAGTAACAAACACTGGCACACTAATAGGCTCTGTCTCGTGACCTTCATACTGATGTGAGGGTTCACTTGCATCATGGAAAACCTCCAGAGGAACCCGAGGAGCTGTGAAGAAGTCATGGGAAATGAAATCCTCCCATGAAATACCCTGCAATCCAAGCTGATGTACAACCACGATATTTTTGAGTGCATAGTAATAAATACTGTTGCACTGCTGCTCAGGAATTTTCTTCTGCACAAGAGTGGTCATTCTCTCGATGTTTCGGCACATGAAATAAGGTATGTTCATCATTCTCTGTTGGCAATATGATGCAATGTGTTGTCCTTGATGGCAACCCACTTGATGAAGATGATGGAAACCTACTTGATGAAGTTATTCTTGACTTGATGGACTTGGTAATGATGTAAATCTGATGTGTCTACAGAGCAACTCAGATGTAACGATGAAAGGAATTCTAATATGTGCTATAACAATGATGAAAAGTGTGTGTCTCAAGGCATACGCGGGTTTGTCTAGGAGAAGTAGCGTATGCACGCGGAAAAGTACGTGCCAAGTCGCGTATGCATAATTGCGCTCGAAATTTGTAAAACCAAGGGTTACTACCATGGTATTGACCCATCGTATTGAGCGCTGAGTTGTCTATTTGATCCCGTCCAGGAATACCATCGGAAGTGATGTGGTTTTGTCTCATGGTATTGACAAAGGAAAAATCTATATAAGAAGAAGAAATTCATTGTGCAAGGGGTGCAGGTGTCTGGGCTTTGGTGAATACTTCACTCTGAAGTATATCTGTATGGTTGAACTTTGTTCCTAATTGATAGATCTGAATGCACCTATGAACATGATGAAGGTTCAAGATCTCTAGATCTGGAAATGGTAAATCTCAAGGATGATCTGAAAAGAAGTGAAGAAGACCTGGCACAAACCTGTTGAAGAGATTGAAGAAATCTGGGTAAGTTCATAGATCTGGTCTGTTCTGCAAAGTTTATCTTCTATAGATCTATACGCAGGTTCACTTCATGAAAAGCGCATATACGCGGGTCTGCTTAAGGAAAAGCGCGTATGTGCAGTTAGGGTTTTTCCCTGAAAAATGCACTGAAGTATACGCGGGTTAGTCATATGAAAAGAGCGTGTATACGCGGGTATAATTAAATAAAAGCGCGTATGGTATCTGATCTAATGATTGCTCAAGGTTGAATGTGTTTCTGCATATCTATTCTGAAGTCTGGGTTATATCTGATATTCTGGTTACAGTGGTCTCACTGTTCTGTTTGAAGCAATGGGCAAGGTATGATTGTTGATAAGTGAAGGGTTGTGTTGAAGTTTTTTGATCCAGTTTGAAAATTGATGAAACGTGGTCTGCAGTGGTGCTGAGGGTCGAAGCCTTCAGTCAGGGGGTTGTAGCTCCCTTCCAGGAGAGGCTGGTAAACGAGTTCAGGGGGTTGTAGCTCCCTTCTAGGAGAGGCTGGTAAACGAGAGAAGGTTGTAGCCTTCTGCAGGTGGGTGCCTGCGTGCTGGTTTGAGTCTGCGCCAGTACATGATTGTAAGAAGTTTTCTTTGTAATAAATATTGAAGACTGAGACGACGACATCGGTGGTTTTCTCCCGAATTGGGTTTCCACCTAAAATCCTGGTGTTCATGTGTGTTTCTTATGTGTGATGATTATTCTGTTCTTTCTGCACCTGTTTACTATTTTCTGAAACATTTGATGAATGAATAATGCAATGATATGAGTTAATAATTAATTACATAATTAGATCTCTGGACATACACGAGTTCTGTAAAGGATATCCGCGTATATACGCTAGTTGGCTTCAGAAAAGTAGCGTATGGGTTTTTTAGAAAGGAAAAAAAGTAAAAGTTTGATTGTCTGCACTAAATACTGATTCACCCACCCCTCTCAGTATTTTTTTCCCAACAATTGGTATCAGAGCAGGTCCTTCTGAAAGAGCTTAGCCGCTAGAAGGAAGATCAAGCAAGATGAACAATCAAGAAGGAACAACATCTATCAAGCCTCCGCTCTTCAACGGGAGCAATTTAATCTTCTGGAAAATGAGGATGAGATCCTTTCTTCAGTCTATGGGAGCAGATGTATGGGCCATTTTTGAACAAGGATATCAATATCCAGCTGCTACACCAACAGATCCAACTGAAAGGAAGAATTATGAATCAAATGCAAAAGCGGTCAATGCTATAACAGGAAGTCTAACAGAATCAGAATTTGTCAAAGTCATGCAGCTGAATACAGAAAAAGAAATATGGGACAAAATCATTCTGAGTTATGAAGGTGATGCAAAGGTAAAAAGTGCAAAACTCCAAACTCTCAGAATTGAATATGAAAATTTAAAGATGCATAGTGATGAGAGTATTGCCAGTTTCTTTTTATGTCTTGATGATGTTGTAAATCGTATGAAAAATCTGGGAGAAACAATAACCGAAACCACTTTGGTTGAGAAAATTTTAAGATCGCTAACGGCAAAATTTGAGTCAAAAGTCTCTGCTCTTGAAGAAAAACAGGATATTCAAAATCTTACTGTGGTGCAACTTCATGGCATACTGACTGCATATGAAATGAGAAGAGGAGGACCATCTGAAGTCAAAGAAGCTGTTTTTAGAGCTTCTACAAAAGGGAAAGAAGTAAAAGAAGCAGAAGGATCAGGATATATTTCGGAAGAAGATGAGGCAAATTTTGTAAAGAAACTTCAACTTGGTACAGGACGGTTTAGAGGTAAGCTTCCTTTCAAATGTTTTAATTGTGGAAGAGTTGGCCATTATGCTGCTAAGTGTCCTTACAAAGAAACACCTGCAAAAGGAAAGGAAGTAGCTAGAATAAGAACCGGTCTAGCACTAGAAGAAGTTACTATACTCATGATGACAGTGATGGGGTATCTGATAGTGAGGAAGAATGTGAACAAGATCTTAGACTTCTCATGGCATTTGAATCTAAAGAAGAAAAGGATACTTTTGTGGATGCTCTAGAGGACAATGATTTTCTTGAAGAGAACAACCAACTCAAAATACGCTTAGAAGAAAGCAAAATTCTCTTAGAAGAATGTAAAATTCTCTTAGAAGAAAGGAAAATAACCATCGAGACTCTGGAAAAGTAGGTTGAAGAAGCAAAGAAACACAATGAGGAATTAGAATGTGAAGTGGTAAGTGTAAGAAAAGAATTTGAGAAAGTAAAGACTCTGAATTTTAGATTTGCTAAAGGATCTGAAACCTTAGATGAGATTATCAAGGTACAACGTTCTCCTATTATAAAGACAGGTCTTGGATATACTGGAGAATCTTCTCAAGCTTCAGCACCGAATTATCTAAAAGCAGCTACAGCTGGTTTACAAAATTCTGCCACTCAGCAAGGGAATAAAAAATCTTTACAGGTAAAGCATGATCATCTTAATGCAAGGAACACTAACAGGAATATCTTTCAAAGAAGCACCAATCAATAGGTAAATTCAAGTAGAAGATTTCATGATTGCAGAAATTTCTTCTTCAATGGACAATGTTTCTCATGTCACAATTTTGGCCATAAAGCTGCTCAATGTGTTGCATATAAAACCATCATGACAAGAGAAGAAAGGAAGAAAAGGATTGATATTGAAACAAAGAAGAATACCTATAACAACTTTTCTCCTCTTCTAAATGAAGTTGAATGTGCTTATTGCAATAACTATGGGCATGAAGAATCTGAATGCAGGAGCAAAGTTCAGCCAAAAGAGCATCTTCCTTCAAAATCCAAAATATGGAAAAAGAAGGAATCACAGGTTAAAAATTGTGGCATAGCGTTATTTGCGGAAGGTGAAGAAAATCAATGGTACATTGATAGTGGATGCTCAAGACACATGACAGGTGATAAACACAAACTTCGTGCATATAGTGCTCTAGAAAAGGAAAAGAAAGTTACTTTTGGAAATGATACTCCTGTTGTAATTAAAGGAAAAGGGTCTGTGTTTCTAAAAGAAAAGGTGAAGGCTAATGATGTCATGTATGTGGATGGATTAAGGCATAATCTGTTAAGTGTAAGTCAAATGTGTGATCAAGGAACTGAAGTTGTTTTTAGTTCAAAAGAATGTGTGGTTCGTGATCTTGATACATGTAAAACAATTATAAAAGGAAAAAGAACTCCAAGCAACCTGTATGTATTGAATAATTGCAAAGATCAATGTTACTTGAGTAAATCTTCGGAAAACTGGCTATGGCATAGAAGGTTGGGGCATCTAAGCTTCTCTCAAATCAACAAATCAAGCAGACTTAATGCTGTTCGTGGTCTTCCTAATATTACTCTACCTAAAAGTATCATATGCAAATCCTGTCAATTTGGTAAGCAAACCAGAATGCAATTCAATGCCAAGGAAGGATCGTCAAGTAAGCCTCTTGAACTCATTCATACTGACATATGTGGACCTATGAGGAAAAAGTCACCACATGGTGAAGAATACTATATCTTATTTATTGATGATTTCTTTAGAATGTGTTGGATTGGGTTGATTAAACACAAAGATGAAGCATTTGAGAAATTTCAGATCTTCAAAGCACTGGTTGAGAATGAAGTTGATCAAAAAATCAAGTGTCTTAGATTTGATCGAGGAGGAGAATATACATCAAATGAATTCCTTGAATTTTGTGAACAACATGGCATAAAAAGACAGTTCTCTGTAGTTGGCACTCCACAACAAAATGGCGTAGCAGAAAGAATGAATAGAACAGTTCAACAAATGGCTAGAGCTATGCTTGATGATTTTGGAACACCCGACACTTTCTGGGGAGAAGCAGCACATACAACAGTAAACATTCTCAACAAGGCACATGTTCGGGTAAATAGTGACAAAACTCCATATGAACTCTGGTATGGTAATTCTCCCTCTGTGAAGCATTTCAGAATTTTTGGAAGTAAATGCTTTATAAAAAATAATGATGAAAAACTTGGCAAGTTTGAACCCAGAGCAGATGAAGGAATACTTCTTGGTTACTCATCTACGAGTAGAGCATATAAATGTTACAATAAAAGGCTTCGGAAGATTGTTGAATGTATTGATGTTGTTATTGATGAGTCTCGTGCAGCCCCTAAAGAAGAAAAACAAACAACAAATGAAGATGATGGTGACTTATATCCTTCTACATCAAATAGCAATGATATAGACAATGAACCCAATGAAGAACCTGAAGATGATTTATCTGAAAAGGCTCCATCCAGATATGTTCAAAAGAATCATCCAGAATCTCAAATTTTGGGAGATAAGAGATCAGGTGTACAAACAAGAAGGACTCTTGTGGGATCTTCTAGCTATCTGGCATTTCTATCCACTATTGAACCACACAATGTCAATCAAGCTAGCAAAGATGAATGTTGGGTTCAAGCCATGAATGAAGAGCTTGATCAAATTGAAAAGAATAACACTTGGGAATTGGTACCAAGACCTCATAACAAAAATGTCATTGGAACTAAATGGATATTCAAAAACAAGTTAAATGAGAATGGGGATGTTGTAAGAAACAAAGGTAGACTTGTTTGCAAGGGGTATGCTCAACAAGAAGGTATAGACTTTGAAGAAAATTTTGCTCCTGTAGCTAGACTTGAAGCCATAAGAATGTTTCTTGCTTTTTCAAGTTTTCAACAAATCAAAGTTTATCAAATGGATGTTAAATCGGCATTTCTCAATGGTGATCTAGAAGAAGAAGTTTATATAGAACAACCAGAAGGATTCATTTTGGGAAATGATGAAAATCTTGTTTGTAGACTTAAAAAGGCTCCATATGGTCTCAAACAAGCTCCAAGAGCATGGTATTATCGTCTTGACAAATATCTTCATCAACAAGGATTTTCAAAGGGGTCTGCTGATAGCAAATTATACACAAAAACTGAAAATGATAAACTATTGATTGTGGTTGTATATGTTGATATCATTTTTGGAAGTAATGAAGAATCTATGAGTCAGAAATTTGCTTCTGTTATGCAGCAAGAATTTGAAATGTCTTTACTTGGGGAACTAACATTCTTTCTTGGCTTACAAGTGCATCAAACTATAGATGGCATATTCTTATCACAAGCAAAATACCTTAAGCAAATTCTGAAGAAGTATGGCATGGAAGAGTGCAAACCTGTAAGTACACCAATGATAACCGGATGTAATCTCAGTTCTCATGATGATTCTCCCACGGTGAATCAACCAGAATACATATCTATGATAGGAAGTCTACTTTATCTCACTGGGACTAGACCGGACATTATGCATGCTGTTGGGATTGTTGGACGATTCCAAGCTAATCCAAAAGAGTCTCATCTTCAGGCTGTCAAAATAATATTCAAATATCTGCAAGGAACTCAAGACTTTGGACTATGGTATCCAAAGAATGCCGATCTTACTCTTCATGCTTAGTCTGATGCAGATTGGGCTGGAAATGTTGATGATCGAAAAAGCACAAGTGGTGGTGCATTCTATATGGGGCCCCGGTTGGTATCTTGGTTCAGCAAGAAGCAAAGCTCTATTGCCTTATCTACAGCAGAAGCAGAATATGTGGCTGCCGCATCATGTTGCACTCAACTTCTCTGGATGATGCAAACCTTACAAGACATTCAAATCAAATGTTCACCTCCTATCTCCATTATGTGTGATAATACAAGTGCCATCAATATTTCAAAGAATCCTGTTATGCATTCCAAGACCAAGCACATTCCCATCAAGTATCACTTCTTACGTGAACAAGTTCTTGAACAAAAGGTGAAGTTGGAGTATGTTCCCTCCAAAGAACAAGTTGCTGATATATTTACCAAACCTCTCCCCAGGGAAGCGTTCGAATATCTCAGACAGAAGCTGGGAATGGTCTCTGCCTCTCAGAAGATCAGATCTGCTTAAATTCAGAAGATTAAATTAGATACGCAGGTTTCCTGAAAGACAGTCGCGTATATATGCGAGTTGATACATAGAAAACCGCGTATGGGTGGTTGCTGACAAAGTTTCTGGGTCAGCATTCTTCAGCACAAGCTGTGGTGCTGTTTGGTATCTCTGATACTGTATGGCTTCTCTGGTGATGTTTCAACTCTTATATTTCTGTTTCATTCTCTGACAGTGGGTGAAGATGCCTTGATGATTGGCTGTTGAAAATGTTCAGGTTACTCAAGCTAAGGAGGAGTTTTGGTCATATAGAAAGGATGCACAGTTTCAGGGGGAGCATTAGCCTTGCTGAGAATAATGCATTGTTGGCATTATGATGGTTCTGAAACTTGATCTCTCTCTTGAGGAATTTTTGGTATTGGTTATGAAAAGTCATACTTGTATTTGGATGAAAAGGTCAGGTTGAGACCTATGATGTACATTGTAATATTCAGTCATATAAGGACTTGTTCAAATTTGTAAACCCACTTGGTTGGGTAGTTGAGTCACAATTGTGTAAACCCACTTGGTTGGGTATTTGAGTTTCATATCCACTTGGTTGGATCTTTGATGTAAGTATGAGTCCTTGGTGATAGGAAGGTCATAGAGTCATGTACTTCATTTTAAAATATGTTTGAACATTAAGCATGAACTCAAGGGGAGCATGGTAACTTCTGTGCACATCAAAACTACAACGCTCCACATGAGGAGAAAAACCTTGTGTTGGTTTTTGATCCGCCCTTTGCCCTTGAAGTCAAAGGGGGAGAATGACATGGTGTTTGAATAAGGGGAAAGAATGTCATGGTATTTGAATAATGGTTATGTTTCATGTATCTATCTGTTGTAGTGATCAAACACCATCGTGGTTGCCATCAAGTCCAAAGGGGGATATTGTTGGCAATATGATGCAATGTGTTGTCCTTGATGGCAACCTACTTGATGAAATTATTCTTGACTTGATGGATTACTTGTCCTTGATGGCAACCTACTTGATGAAATTATTCTTGACTTGATGGACTTGGTAATGATGTAAATCTAATGTGATCTGATGTGTCTACAGAGCAACTCAGGTGTAATGATGAAAGGAATTCTAATATGTGCTAGAACAATAATGAAAAGTGTGTGTCTCAAGGCATACGCAGGTTTGTCTAGGAGAAGTAGCGTATGCACGCGGAAAAGTACGTGCCAAGTCGCGTATGCATAATTGCGCTCTAAATTTGTAAAACCAAGGGTTACTACCATGGTATTGACCCATTGTATTGAGCGCTGAGTTGTCTATTTGATCCCGTCCAGGAATACCATCGGAAGTGATGTGGTTTTGGCTCATGGTATTGACAAAGGCAAAATCTATATAAGAAGAAGAAATTCATTGTGCAAGGGGTGCAGGTGTCTGGGCTTTGGTGAATACTTCACTCTGAAGTATATCTATATGGTTGAACTCTGTTCCTAATTGATAGATCTGAATGCACCTATGAACATGATGAAGGTTCAAGATCTCTAGATCTGGAAATGGTAAATCTCAAGGATGATCTGAAAAGAAGTGAAGAAGACCTGGCGCAAACCTGTTGAAGAGATTGAAGAAATCTGGGTAAGTTCATAGATCTGGTCTGTTCTGCAAAGTTTATCTTCTATAGATCTATACGCAGGTTCACTTCATGAAAAGTGCGTATACGCGGATCTGCTTAAGGAAAAGCGCGTATGCGCAGTTAGGGTTTTTCCTTGAAAAATGCACTGAAGTATACGCGGGTTAGTCATATGAAAAGCGCGTGTATACGCGGGTATAATTAAATAAAAGCACGTATGGTATCTGATCTAATGATTTCTCAAGGTTGAATGTGTTTCTGCTTATCTATTCTGAAGTCTGGGTTATATCTGATATTCTGGTTTCAGTGGTCTCACTGTTTTGTTTGAAGCAATGGGCAAGGTATGATTGTTGATAAGTGAAGGGTTGTGTTGAAGCTGTTTGATCCAGTTTGAAAATTGATGAAACATGGTCTGCAGTGGTGCTGAGGGTCGAAGCCTTCAGTCAGGGGGTTGTAGCTCCCTTCCAGGAGAGGCTGGTAAACGAGTTCAGGGGGTTGTAGCTCCCTTCCAGGAGAGGCTGGTAAACGAGAGAAGGTTGTAGCCTTCTGCAGGTGGGTTCCTACGTGCTGGTTTGAGTATGCGCCAGTACATGATTGTAAGAAGTTTTCTTTGTAATAAATATTGAAGACTGAGATGACGACAGCGGTGGTTTTATCCCGAATTGGGTTTCCACCTAAAATCCTGGTGTTCATGTGTGTTGCTTATGTGTGATGATTATTTTGTTCTTTCTGCACCTGTTTACTGTTTTCTGAAACATTTGATGAATGAATAATGCAATTATCTGAGTTAAGAATTAATTACATAATTAGATCTCTGGAGATACGCGAGTTCTGTAAAGGATATCCGCGTATATACGCTAGTTGGCTTCAGGAAAGTAGCGTATGGGTTTTTTAGAAAGGAAAAAAAGTAAAAGTTTGATTGTCTGCACTAAATACTGATTCACCCCCCCCTCTCAGTATTTTTTTCCCAACATCCTCACCTTGGTGAAATGCATCAATAAACTGATGTGGTAGGCATAGAGGCGTGAAAACCGGCCCTCACAACTGAAATATCTGATAATGAGTTTCATCAGAGGCGCATATGATTCCTTTAGGAACCGGAATGAGAATAATTTGCTGAGCTGTCTCACAAAGCTAGGCCTGATGTATGGTTCATAATGCACTCTGTCCACCTGCTGTCTTTTGTTCCACTTTTCACGCACATTCGGTATTCCGGTTGCTTGAGAGATGGTTTCCGGTGTTAAAGTGAAATTTACACCAGCAAGAGTTACCTGACCATCATGTAAATGCAATACAAACAAACGAGCTAACTCCTGATGATGATGAATCCTAGCAATCATCTCACAATACTGATAGCCTGACTGCTCTCGAAAACATGCCATGGCAAGTGGGCAAGCCTGTAATTGAGTCAATGAGGTGGGCTCTTCTCTCACATGTTTGCCACCTTTACGAGGCCTTCTAGGTGCATGTAGCTCAGTGGTAGAATCACTATCTCTGTCATATGATGTATTAGTGTCTGTCTCCATGGTGTCCATACAAGGTGTATGTTGGATTGTATGAGAAGAAAATGAGAATTTGGTGCTTTTGTTTCAATTGCCAAATATATGCCAAAGGGGAGGGACTATAGGAGAAATAGGGCAGTGAGGACAATGGGGTTTAATCAAGAGATAATTTGCCTTTTGGAATTTTGACAAATGTAGGGACAATGGACAGCCACTTGACTGTTTGGGAAAGTTAGGGTTTGGGAATTTTTATAAGTGAGATGGGAAAGGGAGAGTGGTAGGAAATGAAATGACTCGGGATAGGGAAAAAGGCTTAGGAATGAGTGACTTGGGATATAAGAGAATAGGAGAGGACTGTAATGACAATATAACAGTAAGAGGGAGGAATAAACAAGAGGGAAATGAAGTATTTGGCACCAAAATTACTTTTAAAACTTCTGATTTCAAAACCCTAAGGAGGCGCTTCAACAAGAGGATAGGGTTTATAGTTTTGGCATTCAAATTCTCCAAAATCCATTTTCAAATACTTGTAAATGACAACTTCAGTCTCAAATGAACTTACTTGGACAAATTAGACCGAGCGATTTGGAATTTTTTGGAGGTAATGAGAAAAATTTGGGTGTCGGCCCTGTGCGCCGCGACAGTGGCCCAGTGCGCTGTGACCCTTGTGTGCACCACGCCAGTTCAAAAATGCACAGTGGTGAGCGGCCCTATGCGCCGCGCTCAACCAGTGCACCGCGACCACCTCCCAATGCGCCGCGACACTGAACTTCACCATAGTTTCGGCCTCCAAACACTGTTTCGCCCTCTCCACTATTTTCTTTGGCTCTTTGATGACTCTTGGTATGCAAATGGATTATTGAATATGAAAATATCTTATATATATCAAAGAATTTGATTTTTCATTTGCCAAACCCACTTTCTAATGTTGCAGACTTTGGCACTTTTTAAATAAACTCTGTTTCGTTTCCTTTGTGCTTTTTGGACTGATGATGAATTTCTTGTCTGTCTTTGTAGGGATAGCAGGCATGGGATTTTGGCAAAGGTGACCAGGGCTGCGCCTGAAGAACTTTACAACTGAAAAAAATTTGAAAATTACATTGCATTTATTACAAAAGATGAAATAGACGATTTTACTTTCAAAACAGAGTTTTGAAGAAAAATCATTATCAAGCATTATGATGATGAAAATTTTTGCACTGAAACCTTATTTGAAGCTTCCTCATGTGCCTAATGACATTATTAGACATTATGAAGACTAAATTAATGAAACCCTAGACCTAATGAGACCGAAAACCCTAAAATGACTCTTTGTTAAACAGGAGGCCAAACATGACTGTAAATGACTTTAAAATTGATTTTGATAGACAAAACTAAGCCAGCAGGTGCAAGACATGAGGGATATGAGTGAAAAGACCCTTCCGTAAGATGATCCATGCTCCTAATGGAATGCAGCTGACTGAACTGAATGAGACACCTAAAATGAAATGCAACAAGAGAAATTTGATCTCTGACGGAGGGATGAAGATACCGACTCTAACATTGGCTCCAATGGGGATGGTAGCTCCTTGGAGGTGCCAAGAACTACAAATCTCTGGGATAGTAGGCAGTGCCTTCGTCCATTGGGCTATGGAGTCCATAACTTCGAAAAATCAACACAAGACTCTTGACTCATTTTATTGATTGAAAATTTACTCAAACTGACTCAATTTTGAAACAAAAATGACTAAAAGACCTAACTTGAAAAACTCAAACGAAATCTGAAATCAATATTTAGAGTTATAGCCTTCACCTCAAGCCCCAAACTGAAGAAAAGATCATAGAACACACTTGCAATGAAACTGAAATAAAGCGGTATGTACAATGACAATGTAAAACAGCAAAAAAGATCTCAGAAATGATACCGCTTGAGCAGCCGACTGTTGACTGGCCCTCCTGGACAATCTTCCCTGTTCATCTATTTTAGAAGAAAAGCATTTTGACCCCGATATGCAGCAATTTTGAAGGGTCCTTTCTAGAGATTTTCAAACTTACCATGCTTACCCTTTTCCTCGTTCCTTGCATCCCATTTCAGCACCACTTCATCCAATTGAAATTTATCCGCCTTTTCTTTTCTGTCATATATTTTCTTAATTCTCTCTTGCAGCTTGAACGTGTTTTGGAAAAATTCTTCTCTCGTCTGCTGCAAATGGATCATTTGATTTATTCTTCTTTGCATATGATCATCTTCACTGGGTAGAAGTTTGACCACTGGAACTATGAGAGAGGTAGGAAACACCGTGTCAACTCCATATACTAACTCAAAATGAGACATACCAATGGATTTCTTCTGACTCACTCGATTTGCCCAAAGTGCATTGACCAACTTCTTATGCCAAATTTTCTTGTTTATTTCCAACAACTTTTTAATAATGTTGACCAAATATTTTTTCGAAGACTCAGCCAATCCGTTGCCTTGTGGATGATAAGCGGTTGAGTGTCCCAAAGTGATTTTATACTTGTCACAAAACTCAATCATCCTTTTTGATTTGAAAGCTGCTGCGTTATCAGTGATTAACTTATTCGGGCAACCAAAACGAGACAAAATGTTATTCTCAAGGAATGAAATTATCACCGAATCTGTAGCCTGCCTGGTGGGAATCGCTTCAATCCATTTTGTGAAATAATCTGTCGCTGTGAGGATCCACGTGTGCTGAGCTGAAGAAGCGAGATGGATCTCGCCAATGAAATCCAAACCCCACTGCTGAAAAGGAGCACTTACCTCAATGGGCTTAAGCGGGAAAGGCTGCAATTTCTGCCTCCCTTCAAAAATATGACATTCATGACAGATTTTGACAGTCTTATACACATCAGCAAAAAGTGTCGGCCAATAATATCCTACTCTCAAAATCTTGTTGGTCGTTGTTTTCCAAAAAAGGTGACCTCCGCAATCTCCCTTATGAAAATCCTCCATAACCTGCTTTGCTTCTTCTTCAACCAAACAATTCAGCAAAACACCACCAGGATCTTTCCAATAGAGTGAATTATTCAAAATATAAAACTTAGCAGGCTTCAATTTCAGAGTTCTACTTTTGTTTCTAGCCATGCCGGGCGGTGGTGACAAATTTTGAAGCACATATACAATATCTGAATACCAAGGAGAAAGCACAAAGATTTTTGATACTTGAACTGATGAACTTTCCTCATTCTCCTCGGACATAGCAGCAATGAGATTAATGTCCAAGGCATGCAAATTCGACTCAGCCATTAGCTTAGCCATCCCTTGTCCTTTGATAAGCTTTGTAGGCTTTATCTCCACATCATACTCCAACAAGGCAGCAATCCATTTGCCCCGTCTCCCTTCTGGATCTGTTTGCACTAAAATATCCTTAACAACAACGTTAGGAACATAAGCAAGAATACGAGAATGCATAATATATACCCGAAAATCTTTCAACGCCTTCACTAAAGTAAGAGCTTGCTTTTCAATGATGTTATACTTTAAGGCTGCATCTTTTATGGTTCGGCTGAAAAAAGCAATTGGTTTTTCATGCTCATCTCTTTTCTACATCAATATTGCTGCCATAGTATGCTCCGAGGCAAATGAAAATAAAATAAAATCCTGAGTATAATCCGGGCTGATCAAAACCGGAGCTGAAGAAAGAGTCAACTTCACTAAATTGAAAGACTTTACCGCCTCCTTAGTCCACTTCACTACATTGTCTTTCTTAATCATGTTTGTAATTTCTCTTAGATGTTCGAAAAGATTAGGCACAAAGCAGCGTAAGAAATTAATCTTACCATTGAAGGATTGGATCTCCTTTTTGTTTCGGGGAAGATCAATTTGCTGAATAGCTTCTACTCGAGCTGGGTCAATACGGATGCCATCTTTTGATATTATGTGACCAAGAAGTTTGCCTTCATCCATGGCAAACAAACTCTTCTTCGGATTGAGTGACACACCATACTTTCTACATCACTGAAAAACAACTTTCAAATGATAAAGGTGCTCTTCATCAGAATTGGAAAAGACTGTCAGGTCATCAAGATACACAACTAGAAAAACATCCTTCTCATTTGCAAATGCCATATCCATTGCTCACTGAAATTTCGCACCAGCATTCTTCAAACCAAAAGGCATTTTAGCGAAATGGAAAGTTCCCCACGGAATGGTGAACGCTGTTTTGTCTCTATCATCCTCATGGACCAGAATTTGGTTATACTTGGAATAACCATTGAGTAGCGACATACGAGATGCTCCAACTACTTGTTGAAGTATGTGATCCATTTTGGGCAACGGATAATTATCTTTCAAAAAAACCTTATTCAGATTCCTAAAATCAATGCACAAACGAATCTCACCTGTCTTCTTGCGCACGGGCACCAAATTAGAAATCCAATCTGAAAATCTTATAGGAACGATGATACCAGCCTTGTACAATTGATTCACCTCCTTCTCTATTGAGGGCATCAACTTTGGATTTATCCTTCTCAATTTCTACCTGAAGGGCTTTTGATTTAGCTTAATAGGAATGGTGTGCTGAATTATATTGGTATCATATGTCTTCAAATCTGAATAGTCCCAAGCAAATACATCAGCAAAAGAAGACAATAAACTAACATATTTTTCTTTTAACTCTGGTGGCAATGCTTTTGAAAATTTCACCATCTTTGGATTTTCAACTGATCCAATGTTCACATCTTCAATTCCCTTTTCGGTTGGCTGCAAGGTTGGTTTTCTAGCTACGTCATCTTGATCGAAAAACTCTTCTAAAGGTATCAAACCTTTAGGAATGACATTATCCTTTAGTTGCAAAACTTCCATCTGATTGATTTGTACATCAGCCTCACCATCATCATGCTCCATATCAATGGAAGTGTCTTTAAATTTACCTTTGTTTTGCAGAAATTCATCAATCTCATCATCATCTTGAAATATTTGCCAATACCTTTGATTGTCCGGGACAGTCGGACGATGCTTCACATGAATTTCAAATTTGTTACTTGAGTTCATCGGAATATTCAAATTACTTGTTGCCTTTGCAAGTGCATCTGCAATACCATTCTGAATACGAGGGATACAAGTCAAAGTATAATCTAAAAACAATTTCAAGATATCAAGAACAACATTTCGGTAAGCTTGCATTCAAGGATGCTTAGATTGGTATTCACCTTTCACTTGTTTAATTACCAACTCAGAGTCGCCATACACTGCAATCCTCTTAGCATTCAACTTTCTAAGAATTTTCAGACCAGCAATCAAAGCTTCATATTCAGCCTCATTATCCGAACAATCAAAAGCTAATTTATAAGAATAGACCCTTACATTACTCGGTACCTTGTTTGGGGCGGAAAAAGGGCTGCGTACCCAAATGCCAATTCCAGCACCATCACTTCCTACTACACCATCAAAATTCATGGTCCATAAACCATCTTCATCTTCTTCCAAGTGCTGAAATTCTGTTTGCTCTGTTATTTCTGTTTGCTGTCCATCAATTTTTTGCTGCTGTCGGTAGGCTGATTGCTCAGCGGAACTTTCAAGTTCTTGTCTTTCTTTCTTCAAAACCTCTCTAAAATTATCGGTGATTTCCGGAATGTCCTCTGCTTCAACTAACTGACTATTTACATCATTGAAACTATTTGAATACAAAACAAATGACTCTAATTCTGTATGTACATAATTGATTGGATGATTTACTGGTTTCTCCTTGCTAGTAATCATATACTTCATCTTTTTCTCCCGATATAATCTTCTCATTTGACGAAACATAGGAATGGTAGCATAGGAGAAATCAAGCTGCAATGTTCCCTTTAGTTTCGCTCCCCAAGATCTAGAAAGAAGCATGCCAAATCTAGGAGGAATATCCGCCGCAACCACATCCATTAAAACATTCTTAGTTGGAATTTGGTCTAAACTAACCACCAAATCTTTGATAAGCCCAATGCATCTTACTCTACTGGAATCGAGAGAGTAAAGATCATGATACTTCCTAGTGATGTCCAATCCCAATTTCTCCATGATTTCCCTCGGCATGAGATTATGAGAGGCTCCGGAATCAAACATGGCATTATGTAACACAAAATCATGCAATCTAAGGCTGATATAAAAAGGAGGCAAATCACTATCTGGAGACTCACCATCCGATGCTGGTCCAAATATCAACTCAGGTTGATCATCTTCCACATTCACCATATCAGACATTGGATCGAAATTCAAAATTTTAGATACCTGACCCTTATAGCTGCTATTCTTCATCAATTCAGTCAAGGAATGGATACTTTTAACTTAGCAATTTCACTCTCTAAGTTAAAGACTGAAGTTTTTTCTACCTCTTTGGCTAGAAAATCCTTCTTTTCAGTTTTTTCCCTCGATACAATTGGCTGATTGGATCTTTCATTTGCTAATGGTAATTTGCTAGTAGTGGGATCAACTATCTCTTTTCCCTTCTTCTGTGCAATGGGTGCATCATTCTTTGGTGCTAAAACTTCCTTTCTCTTTTGGATTGGATTGATAAGCACATCTATGTTTCTAAGTGAATATTGACGCTACTGGGCGGTCAAAGCATTCATATAACCTCTCTGATACTCATCCGACTCTTCTTCAAGAGCTGTCTCATTTTCCAAGATGAAATCCTCGTCTTTTTGTACAACTGATTTTTCTGCATACTCCTCATCTTCAGTGATAAAAGTGGGCAAATCATCAGGTGTAAAGAAGTGATTATCTTCCCCTATTACATTCTCTTCATCATCTGATTCCGGACCAACAAAATTCTAATGTAAGGGTGTCTTTACCTGATGTTGTGCTGGTGGTTCTTGTGCTCGCTGCTCTCATTGTTTGATCCTGAATTGTGGTTGCTGCTGGCCACGGAAGTTAGGATTTCTGATCTGCGGTTCAGGCTTATCAAGTGTTAATCTTTTAATCATCTCTTCCACCTTGCGAAGTACTTGATCTGAAGTAGAAGGCTCTTCCTTTATTACGACTTTCCTTTTAGCTTTCAATCTAGCTCTCTTGTCATTCAAATTAGCTTCAACACTCACTGCAATTTTCTGCATGTATTCCAAGGTGGCTGGATCTCTTTCTCTTAATTGATAGGCCATGTCTGGATCAAAACCATCCGGAAACTTTAGCAAAGCCGACCTCCTAGATGCCCTTAAATCATCAGGAATTGCATTGTAAACCGCATTGAATCGAATACAATAATCTTGGACAGACTCTGTGTAGTCAATTTAGCGTCCTAAATTGCTAACATAAATTATCAACCAGGGCTAGTAAACTGATGAAGTGTGGTGCACTATATGTGCTTAAGTGACCTCTTCCTTACTTCGTTATATGTGTTTTTCTTATTGTTTTTTGGAACATACATGTAATCTACCTCCGGAGTACTCTCACTAAATTAACATGCAACTAGTCTATGGAATTCTACAGCCCATTTTGTTCATGATGAATGATATTTTGGAAGAATTTGTAAAACAATCTTGGCTGTATTATTCAATGCAATTGAACATAAACGTAAAACTGAAAGCAAATACAATTAAAATCTAAGACACCACAGCTATTTCTTACTCATTGTTATGATATTTTGGAAGAGCTTTGTAAGAGTAAGAATGGCTATGCCACTTAGTGTAAACAAGCAACTAAAACCTACAATACCACAGTTATGCCTTATCCACCATAATGATATTTTGGAAGAGTTTATTAGAATAAGTCTAACTGTGACAATTAACGAAAGGAATTGCAACTAAAAATGCTAATTAACTCAATATAATACAACAAAATATTTTTCATCTAATCATGATATGTTGGAAGAGCATTTTAAGAAAAAGAATGATTGTAAGATAATGAGGATCTTTTAATTTAATTGCAAAACAGAAAATGCTAATTAACTCAACATAATACAACAAAATCTTTTCCATCTAATAATGATATGTTGGAAGAGCGTTTTAAGAAAAAGAATGATTGTAAGATAATGAGGATCTTTTAATCTAATTGCAAAACATAAAATGCTAATTAACTCAACATAATACAACCAAATCTCTTTCATCTAATCATGATATGTTGGAAGAGCGTTTTAAGAAAAAGAATGATTGTAAGATAATGAGGATATTTTAATTAAACAAATAATGCAAGACATGAATTAAAAGCTACTTATCTATAAAGCATGTAGAAGCCTCCTTGGATAGCAGGGGCCCTTTGCTACCAATTTGGTGAAATCCTTCAACTCCTTAAAGTTGTAATCAAAACAGCATCAAAGAACTGAATTTCTCTATTAAAAAGAACTCACAAATCTACATCCCATTCCATCTTAAACTTTGTTACAAAAGACTCTCTATTCCTTTCTCTCCTTCTCCTATTTTTCACTACTTTTTCATTACTTGCTCATTACCCTTGATAGGGGAAAGCTTCTCCTATTTATACAAAATATGAGGAGTCATCTCATTAATGGGAGTCCATGAATCTCTCCCTCCATCTCTAGAGTTACAATCAAAATAGGAAATGATAAGACACATGTCTTTCTAAAGTTTCAACACAACTAAGAAATGAGACACATATCCTCTTAGAGTTTCAATACAACAAGGAAGTGAGACACTTATCCTCTTGATCTCATAATCTTCTCCAACCAAATTCGAATTTGGCCTTAGAGTGCCACATAAGGGTCTTCTAGAAGTCTCCTTTTGACCTACACGTCACAAAACTCACAACACATATATAGATATATGAAACTATGTTAATTTTCTAGTTTCTAATCATAAATTCACTTTAAATACATAAAATAAATAACTTTGGAAGACAAGGATCCTAACCCATATATTTATGAAAATGGTTACTTGATGTAGGGTTTTGGTCAAATGGCTTATGAAATAAGAGATAAATGGTTATGACATAATGGAAATATGTATGAATATGGAAAACACTTTTGAGACTCAACATACCCCCCAACTGAAGTTGTTGCATGTCCTCATGCAACTATTGCAATGATTCATTTGTCTATGAGTTGATCTTTGACTCATATAGATTCGTTCCAAACTTTGCTTCTTGATATTTTCTTTTTGGCAAAGTATAATACATTTGATTGCAACATTTTTTTGAATGGTTGGTTCTTGTGTGACAACCAATTTTTTTGAGCAATGGTTCTTGTGTAACAATGCTTTATTTTCTTTGTTGCATCAAAGTTCATGAAAACATTTAGAATCAATTACTTCATCAATGAATTGATCATTTGCAAGGCATATAATCTTTTGGATCATGTTGCAACAATAGTTGGTTGGGAAGTATATGTGGGTGGAAATGAAATGAAAATATGTGATAGTGTATGACATGTGGATATGAAATGATGTCCCTTCCCCCCCCAACTAAAGATATGACAATGTGGAAAAGGGAGTGAGGAATTTTTCCAAAGTTACAATTTTAGCATTCTAATGAATTACATGACTAAAAATTAGAAAACAACATACCTTCACTTGCCTTAAATGTGGATGAGTTGTGTATGTGTGGTGGCTGCAAAATTCTGATCATATTCTTCTTCAAGTGGCTGAACAAGAGGAGTCATGGATAAAGAGATGATATGAATTTTTATTGCTTCTACTAAAACTTGATGAATTTGCTCCAAAATGCTAAAAATAATAGTCTTGATGTCTTCAAAACTCATTGGCATAATTCCTACTATGCGAAAAGATATTCTGATGTCGAACATAGTAGGAAATTGTTGACTTAGTGGCCATTAATGGATGCCACTAGTCAACACGAGAACTCTCACCATTGATGACAATGAGAGTCAAGATGCCCAAACACATCTTGCTAGGTACGAATGATTTTGCTGATGTCGAGTCACCTAGAAGATCTGACGAACAAGGGACATTAATGTATTCCCATTGTTTTTCAGCATGAGAACTTACCATTAAGGCATGCAAGCCTCAAGGTGTTTTTACACAGAACTTAGACTCAAAGGACTATAGACTCAATAATTTGCATTGAAGCAGGGCTTATTTGCGGAATGAAAATGACAAGAAATGGAAGATGAAAATGGAAGATGGCAATGGAGAGTAGAAATGGCAATGGGCAATAAGCATGTGAATGAGCCTCTTGATTTTATTTGTGGGTTATGAATGGACAAAGGAAATGGAAAGTGGATGTGAATGTAAATGGAAAATATGAAGTGAAATGAGGTGAATGGTTTATTATGAGGTATGGATGTGATGGAGACAATAGTATCTGAAAGTTTTTCAAGTGTTTGGATTTGATTTTGCATCAGCATATTTCCTCTTTGTTGTTGATCATCCTCTTATGAAACAAATTGGTCTCTTAGAGAGACACCATTCTCTTGTAGTCATTTGTCCTTCCTCTTGGAACCTGCAAAAAACTAATACTTCTTCTGCAATGGAATGTAAGATTATCAAAGGAGAGAGATGATCAATCTCTCTAGTTATGATATTTACATACAAAACTAAGAATTTGTATTAATGAAACAAGTTCTCCAAGGAAAAATCAAAAGAATTTATACATGTTTTGGAATTAGTGCCTCAAGTTGAATGTTACTTCTTTTCAGAAATTTATTTCATTATTTACCTTTTCAAACTTTAATGATGGATTTCTCACTGTGTAGATCTTGTTGAGACCTTTCCAACGATACTTAAATCATCAAAATCTGATTTTGTATGAGAAAGTTAGGCTGATTTGAACAATGAAGTTTTTCAGCTGCAGAATTGGAGAACAGCTGCGGAATTGGACTTTAGCTGCAGAATGTCGACGGTTTCTGTAGCTAAAAATCTTGAATAAAAAGTTAGCCATTCATCTTTCATCATCAGTCCAAAATTAATCAATACTTTCAGAAAAGTGGGCAAATAACTTATTCATTTCATTGATTCAAATTTATTAAATTTTTTTTTTTTTTTTAATCAAAACAAAATTGAAAAAGAGAAATGCAATTTTTTTTTTTTAATAACAAAATTGAAAAAGAAAAATGCAATTTATTTATTTATTTATTTATTTTTTAAATAACAAAATTGAAAATACAATTTTTTTATTTTATTATTATTATTATTATTATTATTATTATTTTTAATCAAAACAAAATTGAAAAAGAGAAATGCAAATTTTTTTATTTTTTATTTTTTATTTTTTTTATGTGGTTAAAACACAGTTCTAAAAAAAATGGCCGAAAAACATGGGTTTGCATTGTGCTACCTCGTGGAGTTACATTTTAAAATCAGATCATAGCGAGTATGAGTCAAGATTTGGGCCACAATTTTCTCTGCCCCAAGTGGGATACTGGGAGGTAATCTGAAACGAATAGATTGAACAATATCAAAGGCAATATTCTCCAGGAAAAAAAATAAAAATAAATGTTGCATTTCAACTAATGTTTTATGATGCTTTTCCATTGGCCTGCTTATGGAAGGGCCACAGATTGGCAATACGTTCTAAAACTCCACCACTCTTTGTAAACAAGCCTGAAAAAGGTTGTGGAGTTGCTGCAGGAGGGAAGTCTTCGGCTGGCATTGCAAATGGACGCATCATATTTTCTAGCCTGTCAAGTGTTAGACAAGAGTCTACTTCCTGCAATCTCTCTGGACCCATAATAGGAAGTGTATGATCTCAATAACGTGAAGCTTCAAGAGGACTGAGATCTGCAACCCGGCTATATGTCAGTTGAATACGGAACCAGAGGTCATACTTGCACGAGTCATAAATATCTAGAATCCACGTTGCTCAAGGTTGTTGATTGGCTTCAATAGAATTTGTGTTCAACTTAGATTCTTCTTCCTGGAGATCAGGAAAACCGAATCATAGTTGAAATCAAATGCAGAGTGCCGTTCTCAAACTCTCCACTATGCAAAAACCGTTTTTCCTCACGCGGCAAGCAAAAATGGGCTTCAAAGAACCGAGAAATTCTCCCAGACTGCCACGAATTTCGTAAAACGATTTCTGGGTTATCTAATTGACCCTGTTGGCGAAAAAACCCATGTCGTGGATTTTTTTAAATTCATCCTCAATCGACTAGAAAGTTCGTTTCAAATTGACGTGTCAAATACAATTGCATTTCTGGAGATGCTCTGGCAAAAATCGTTTTCTGCTTAGTTCCGTAAGATTTCTGAGAATTAATCTGTTCAATTGTTCCATATCATGCTCATTGACTAGTGAGGATCTTTCCAACAGATTTCGGCTTGCAACAATTACTCTATGCACATGATGCATTTGACACCATACACTAATTGCCACCCATAGCTGCTTTTGCTTTGACCTCTGTTTGTTTTCTTTCAGGTTCGGCTATAGCTGCATCAATCTCTGCAAACACTTGTTCTTTGGGACGATTCCCGTCAACCTTCCAAATCAGATTTGTATAATTATAAAGCACGTCTTCCAAATTCTTATGATGTGTTTTCAATCGTAACTTCACCTTCTCCTCAGTGTCATCAAAACATTGAGTTAGTCTCCGTGCAATTTCTTCCATCTCTGGTGGAGAATATTTTAGGTGGTAAATTTTACCCGTCACGGGATCAAGTCTCCTTCCAACAACTCTCTCCACAAGGATTTCATCAGGGACATCTAAGAGAATAAAGAGATCTGGCCTGATGCCAAGACTATCAAGAGCAGCTGCTTGTGACAAGCTTCGAGGGTATCCATCAAGTAGCCAACCATTTTCTTGTGCATCCTGTTGTGTTAGTCGCTCCTTCACCATCATGACAACAATATCATTAGGAACCAAAGACCCTTTTTCCATATACTCTTTTGCTCTTATCCCATTCTCTGTGCCTAATGCAACTTCTGCTTTCAGCAAGTCTCCAGAAGCAATATGTGCCAACCCATACTTTTTCACGATGAGTTCACATTGCGTCCCTTTACCAGAGGCAGGGGCCCCAGATATCATAATCTTCAAGCGCTGTCGTTTCGCCATGGCCATTGGTATTGATTTTTGTTTATGTTTGGTTATTTATTGATTTGTTATTGTTTTTTATTTGTTTTGTTAGTGAACTATATATGTTATATTTTCAAGAATTAAAAATATACATATTTGTTTTACTAAACAAAATGATTTATTGATTTTTATTTTTATTTTTTATTTGTTTTTGTTAATAAAATTACACATGTTATATTTTGAAAGATTAAAAATATACATATGTATTTTACTAAACAAAATAATTTATTGAATTTATTTATTTTTTATATTTTTATTTATTTTTTAAAATGATTTGTTATTAAAATTATATATATATTTTCAAAAAATTTAAAAATATACATATATATTTTAGTAAACAAAACAATTAAAATTTTATTTTTTCATTTTTATTTTTATTTTTTTATAATTGATTTGTTTAATAAAATTATGTATGTTATATTTTCAAAAAAATACACATATATATTTTATTAAACAAAACAATGTATTGGAATTTTTTTTTTTCATTTTTTTTTTATTTAAAAAAAAAAATCAAATGAAATGATGAAAACAAATTTTTATTTTTTTATTTTTATTGAATCAATTGAAATGATGAAGTTTATTTTGCTTATTTTGTCTCCCTTTTTTTTCTTTTTTCTTTTTTTACATAACAATTCTTTTTCTGATCCTCCAGATCATACAAAATGCAGGAGGAGAGCATACTCAAGAATTATTAAATTTTTTTTTTACATAACAATCCTTTTTCTGATCCTCCAGATCACACGAAGTGCAGGAGGAGAGCATACTCAAGAATTATTAATATTTTTTTAGATGTAAGAAATAAGGTCTCCTAATTACACTTCCCCGGCAACGGCGCCAAAATGTGTAGTCAATTTAGCGTCCTAAATTGCTAACATAAATTATCAACCAGGGCTAGTAAACTGATGAAGTGTGGTGCACTATATGTGCTTAAGTGACCTCTTCCTTACTTCGTTATATGTGTTTTTCTTATTGTTTTTGGGAACAAAAATGTAATCTACCTCCGGAGTACTCTCACTAAATTAACATGCAATTAGTCTATGGAATTATACATCCCATTTTGTTCATGATGAATGATATTTTGGAAGAGTTTGTAAAACAATCCTGGCTGTATTATTCAATGCAATTGAACATAAACGTAAAACTGAAAGCAAATACAATTAAAATCTAAGACACTACAACTATTTCTTACTTATTGTTATGATATTTTGGAAGAGCTTTGTAAGAGTAAGAATGGCTATGCCACTTAGTGTAAACAAGCAACTAAAACCTACAATACCACAATTATGCCTTATCCATCATAATGATATTTTGGAAGAGTTTATTAGAATAAGTCTAACTGTGACAATTAACGAAAGGAATTGCAACTAAAAATGCTAATTAACTCAATATAATACAACCAAATCTTTTTCATCTAATCATGATATGTTGGAAGAGCGTTTTAAGAAAAAGAATGATTGTAAGATAATGAGGTTCTTTTAATATAATTGCAAAACAGAAAATGCTAATTAACTCAACATAATACAACCAAATCTTTTCCATCTAATAATGATATGTTGGAAGAGCGTTTTAAGAAAAAGAATGATTGTAAGATAATGAGGATCTTTTAATCTAATTGCAAAACATAAAATGCTAATTAACTCAACATAATACAACCAAATCTCTTTCATCTAATCATGATATGTTGGAAGAGCGTTTTAAGAAAAAGAATGATTGTAAGATAATGAGGATCTTTTAATTAAACAAATAATGCAAGACATGAATTAAAAGCTACTTATCTAGAAAGCATGTAGAAGCCTCCTTGGATAGCAGGGGCCCTCTGCTACCAATTTGGTGAAATCCTTCAGCTCCTTAAAGTTGTAATCAAAACAGCATCAAAGAACTGAATTTCTCTATTAAAAAAAACTCACAAATCTACATCCCATTCCATCTTAAACTTTGTTACAAAAGACTCTCTATTCCTTTCTCTCCTTCTTCTATTTTTCACTACTTTTTCATTACTTCCTCATTACCCTTGATAGGAGAAAGCTTCTCCTATTTATACAAAATATGAGGAGTCATCTCATTAATGGGAGTCCATGAATCTCTCCCTCCATCTCTAGAGTTACAATCAAAATAGGAAATGATAAGACACATGTCTTTTTAAAGTTTCAACACAACTAAGAAATGAGACACATATTCTCTTAGAGTTTCAATACAATAAGGAAGTGAGACACATATCCTCTTGGTCCCATAATCTTCTCCAACCAAATTCGAATTTGGCCTTAGAGTGCCACATAAGGGTCTTCTAGAAGTCTCATTTTGACCTACACGTCACAAAACTCACAACACATATATAGATATATGAAACTATGTTAATTTTCTAGTTTCTAATCATAAATTCACTTTAAATACATAAAATAAATAACTTTGGAAGACAAGGATCCTAACCCATATATTTATGAAAATGGTTACTTGATGTAGGGTTTTTGGTCAGATGGCTTATGAAATAAGAGCTAAATGGTTATGACATAATAGAAATATGTATGAATATAGAAAACACTTTTGAGACTCAACAGACTCACCAACATTCCGCTTGATCTTGGTATATTTAGAGGTGATCTGAAGATAATCTTTCTTTACTTCCCATAGATCCAAGAATTATCTCTGAAGCTCAGCCAATGTATCAATACTTCTAGGCCGCAAAGCTCTGAACCACTTTCTTACTTCACCTCCAAAAGTTTGCACAAATAATCTCATGGTCACATTTTCTGCATCAATTTCATGAAGGTCAAAGAAATCTGCCATTCTATCAACATGTTGCTGAGAGGTAACACTTTGAGGAATGCCATCAAATAATGGAATCTTACTTTGATAATCAGCGGGCATGTCATCCAAGTTTTGAGGCAACACAAGAGGTGCAAATCAGACAGCCATTGCTCTTGGTGGATTTATAACTGGTCTTGGAGATATAGGTGGAGTAGGAGCAGTAGATGTATGAGGTGTATGTGGTGTGGATGGAGAAACTACTGTAGATTGTCGATCAGAAATAGATGGTTGCACGGGAATGGTAGGAATGAAAGGAGGCTCGGTATGAACTTGTGAACCAGATGTAACTGCTGATGGCCCAAGAGTTTCAGATGCAGACTCTATAAACTCAGGAATGTTTGTTGCCACAATGGAGTTTTGAATATTCAAGATGTAACTGTCAATGGATCTATTATCTTGTTCAATTTCAAGATATTTGATAAACTCTAGATTTATGACAGTCGAACCAATAACACTTTCAGACTTCATCTCAAACAACGACAACTCAAATTGTTCATCAAACTCAAGGTCTTCAAGGTACTCAAAAACAGCGGGACATGAATGAGATTTAAACAGAGGAATCACATGACTTTCTCGACGAAGAATTCTTGAAATAAGATTGGGATTTTCATACACTGGAGGTGGATCGGGATCCGAATTTTCTTTGGTATGTCTTCTGGAAGCCAGTGTGTTGAATTATTTTCAAAATCAAAGGGACAAAACCAACTTATTCAGCCTATCAAATTCTAGACTCATCACCCAAAAGTCCAGAATGATCTGATGTACTGGGGGCAATTTACAAGTCAAGTGTCACGTTTACAAACTAGACTGGAGATTGACTGAAGCAACATTTATCTACTTTCGCTAATGCAAAGCAAGAGCATTTCAAAGGCTACCTGGCATAACTTCAAGCTCTGTCTGTAGCTTATAAAACAAATAACACTAACAAGCAAACCATTTTTTCCCCAGTATGGTCGCCACTATGTTATTGCCTAAATATACCTCAGGCTAAAAGAAGGCAGAGTTCAGGGTAACATCAAACCACGCTCAGTCTAGTAGCTAGCCCTACCAGAACAGGAGAGGGCTCTCTCTGGGTCAATCTCAGCAAAAATAATCAATAGGGCTTGAGATGACTTGAAATAAAGGCTAATTTTAGGCTAGTTATATAAGTAAAAGGATTTGATTTGAATTTGGGGGTTTTTGTTGGAATCAAAGGAAAAGGTAGTTTTGGGTCCGGGGATGAGGCCTAGTTTTGACAGAGTTCTGAATGGGGCAAGGAAGGAAATTGTTTTGATGCTTTGGATTGAATGAATGGATAGTTCGGACTGGTGAGGAGCTGAAGAGGGCAAGAGGCTTTCAAGAATCCTCTTCAAACAGATGAAAGCATGGAAAATTAAACAAAACTGAAGGCAGAGCAAAGCAATCTAATGAATTCCACCTTTATCACTCATTTGTTTAATTTAAGAAGAAAGGAGAAGGGAAATGATACACATAAAACATCAGTGAACTTACAATCATATAGATAAACACACCATCAAAACACAGAGCCACATGGATCCCAAAGAGTGCTGCAAACCCTGGTCTATTCCTTTGCCAAAATTGCAGAGATGAAATGTACAATGAAGTGCCAAGCAATCCCAAGTGTCCAACCCTGAAAATGACTGATGAACTAAATGATATAGAAAAGCATAACTCATCCCCATGCCTCTAGGGGTTGATCTCACCATTATAGGAGCTTTTTCAACCATATCTAAACTAAGAACTGGAAAATAGGCAATGAAACAACTTGCCTCTATATGATAGGAAACTGATTCATTCACTTACATTTCACTTTTTGGTGAATGAATCTACTAGAATGAGTAAAAATGTGCCAAAATTACATCATAATCATGAAATTACATCAAGTTACATCAAGAGTTACATGAAAAAGTCAAACTAGCCAAAACTAGGCGAAAATCTGAGCTGCTGAGTGAAAAATAGGCCAAATTTCCCAATGCGCCGTGCCTGAAATCTCTATGCGTAGCACAACTTTGAGGCTGATTTTGAGGGCCTTCCTGAAGTCCAAATTGAGTGCAGGATAGGTAGTTGGAAAGCCCTTCCTGTCTACTTTTCAACCCAAGTGGAATTTCTGAATTTGGTTGTCATTTGCCTCTCCAAAAATCAAATCTCCCAACACTACTTCCTGTGTGTCCAAAAAGTGGTAGAAAGGTAATTTTTGAGGTGTTTTTGACCCTTTAGGCAACCCAAAACTTGTCACAATCCTTAGATAATGGGTAGGTATGCATAAATTTTGATGAAAAATCCAGAAATGCAAATTTTTCCTCCAAAAGAGCTGCCAATTATAAGCACGCACCAAGTGGCGCTACGCGTCGGGCGGAAAAATCTGTGTTTAGACCAAAAAATTCAAAATTGACAAAAATTTTCCAAAATTTCTTGAAATTTGGGTTGAATGTCTACCATCAAGCACAATGCTGGGCCAAAGAAGCTTCGACCAAAATTTGGAGTCTATCATGCCTTTTACGACGCTTTAGTGCCCTCCTTAGCTTTGCTTTCAGGATTTTGATCCTCGCTTTGCAAACATGATTTCGCGCCCAATAATGGTTCTTCATGTGCCTGAACATGTTATTTTCCTTGTTGGCCTTCTCCAACAGCTTCTCAAGATGAATATTGACCCTCTCAAGCCAAGTATCTCAATCAGCCTCAATCTCCCGCTCAATGGGTGTCATCTCGGTTTGGCTTCTTTGGGCAGCTTGCCGATTCTCACGGATGTTTTGCAACTCCATGATTGTTTGTTGATCTTCCAACTGTTTGTTCCACTGCACTAGGTAATTTATGATCCATTGGGCTCTCTACAATTTGACGGTCAAGGTATCTATCTCCGCCTTCTGCTCCTGAATAGTCTCTCTCAACTTTGAGCTTGGAGAGCTCAAATCCTCATCAACAAGTATGAAATCAGTATCTTGGCCTCCTGAAGGGCCCTCATCCTACATAGGCCTCTTACCTCTGTCCTGTACCTATACCTGTGCTGCTGATGATGGCAACGAGACCCCTTCCACCCTAGGTGGAGATAGTACTCGTCGGGCTGTTGAAAATAATCCTCTAGTGCCTCTCTGATAAGTAACAAACACTGGCACACTGATAGGCTCTGTTTCGTGACCTTCATATTGATATGAAGGTTCACCTGCATCATGGACAACCTCCAGAGGACCCTGAGGAGCTATGAAGAAGTCATGGGAAATGAAATCCTCCCATGAAATACCCTGCAATCCAAGCTGATGTACAACCATGATCTTGATGAGTGCATAGTGATAAATACTGTTGTACTGCTGCTCGGGAGTTTTCATCTGCACAAGAGTGGTCATTCTCTTGATGTTTCGGCACATGAAATAAGGTATGTTCATCATCCTCACCCTGGTGAAATGCATCAATAACCTGATGTGGTAGGCATAGAGGCGTGAAAACCGGCCCTCACAACTGAAATATCTGATAATGAGTTTCATCAGAGGCGCATAGGATTCTTTTAGGAACTGGAATGGGAATACTCTGCTGAGCTGTCTCACAAAGCTAGGCCTGATGTATGGTTCATAATGCACTCTGTCCACCTGCTGTCTTTTGTTCCACTGTTCACCCACATTCGGTATTCCGGTTGCTTGAGAGATGGTTTTCGGTGTTAAAGTGAAATTTACACCAGCAAGAGTTACCTGACCATCATGTAAATGCAATACAAACAAACGAGCTAACTCCTGATGATGATGAATGCTAGCAATCATCTCACAATACTGATAGCATGAATGCTCTCGAACACATGCCATGGCAAGTGGGCAAGCCTGTAATTGAGTCAATGAGGTGGGCTCTTCTCTCACATGTTTGCCACCTTTACGAGGCCTTCTAGGTGCATGTAGCTCAGTGGTAGAATCACTATCTCTGTCATATGATGTATCAGTGTCTGTCTCCATGGTGTCCATACAAGGTGTATGTTGGATTGTATGAGATGAAAATGATAATTTGGTGCTTTTGTTTCAATTGCCAAATATATGTCAAAGGGGAGGGACTGTAGGAGAAATAGGGCAGTGAGGACAATGGGGTTTAATCAAGAGATAATTTGCCTTTTGGAATTTTGACAAATGTAGGGACAATGGACAACCACTTGACTGTTTGGGAAAGTTAGGGTTTGGGAATTTTTATAAGTGAGATGGGAAAGGGAGAGTGATAGGAAATGAAATGACTTGGGATAGGGAAAAAGGCTTAGGAATGAGTGACTTGGGATATAAGGGAATAGGAGAGGACTGTAATGACAATATAACAGTGAGAGGGAGGAATAAACAAGAGGGGAATGAAGTATTTGGCACCAAAATTACTTTTAAAATTTCTGATTTCAAAACCCTTAGGAGGCACTTCAAAAAGAGGATAGGGTTTATAGTTTTGGCATTCAAATTCTCCAAAATCCATTTTCAAATACTTGTAAATGACAACTACAGTCTCACATGAACTTACTTGGACAAATTAGACCGAGTGATTTGGAATTTTTTGGAGGCAATGAGAAAAATTTGGGTGTCGGCCCTGTGCGCCGCAACAGTGGCCCAGTGCACCGCGACCCTTGTGTGCACTGCGCCAGCTCAAAAATGCACAGTGGTGAGCGGCCCTATGCACCGCGCTCAACCAGTGCGCTGCGACCACCTTCCAATGCGCCGCGACACTGAACTTCACCACAGTTTCGGCCTCCAAACACTGTTTCGCCCTCTCCACTATTTTATTTGGCTCTTTGATGACTCTTGGTATGCAAATGGATTATTGAATATGAAAATATCTTATATATATATCAAAGAATTTGATTTTTCATTTGGCAAACCCACTTTCGAATGTTGCAGACTTTGGCACTTTTTAAATAAACTCTGTTTCGTTTCCTTTGTGCTTTTTGGACTGATGATGAATTTCTTGTCTGTCTTTGCAGGGATAGCAGGCATGGGATTTTGGCAAAGGTGACCAAGGCTACGCCTGAAGAACTTTACAACTGAAAAAACTTTTAAAATTACATTGCATTTATTACAAAAGATGAAATAGACGATTTTACTTTCAAAACAGAGTTTTGAAGAAAAATCATTATCAAGCATTATGATGATGACATTTTTTGCATTGAAACCTTATTTGAAGCTTCCTCATGTGCCTGCTGACATTATTAGACATTCTGAAGACTAAATTAACGAAACCCTAGACCTAA
Organism: Pinus albicaulis; assembly: GCA_034641835.2. Classification (NCBI taxonomy): domain Eukaryota; kingdom Viridiplantae; phylum Streptophyta; class Pinopsida; order Pinales; family Pinaceae; genus Pinus; species Pinus albicaulis. Next base: position 275,064,496 of record CM076577.1, on the reverse strand, counting down.
TGAGACTAAAAACCCTAAAATGACTATTTGTTAAACAAGAGGCCAAACATGATTGTAAATGACTTTAAAATTGATTTTGATAAAAAAAACTAGGTCAGCAGGTACAAGACATGAGGGATATGAGTGACAAGACCCTTCCGTCAGATGATCCATGCTCCTAATGGAATGCAGCTGACTGAACTGAATGAGACACCTAAAATTAAATGCAACAAGAGAAATTTGATCTCCGACGGAGGGATGAAGATACCGACTCTAACAGATTGGACTTGTCAAATCCACAGGAAGAGACCTGTAAATTTTTGTTCAATATGATATAATAGAAATAGTTTAACTAAGAAAAAAAAAAGTGAAAAATTCCAAGTTCAAAATTTATAGGAATGAAGTCTAGGACTTGATTGAGCATTATTTTTCAGCATTTAATATAAATTTTGTCACTAGAGAGGAAAATCAAATGGCCGATTCACTAGCTATTGATGCTAGTAATTTCAAAGTTCCTCTAGATGTCAAGGCAACCTATGATGTTCAAATAAAAAACAGACCTTCAAGTCCTGATAACATCAAATACTGGCAAGTATTTGAGGATGACAAGGAAATTTAGAAATTTTTAGAGTGTGTTGAAGAGTTTGCAGATATACAAATTGATGATGAGCAGGACATTGTTGAAAATCAAAATAGCAAGCCTTTTAAGAAAACCATGGTTGGGAAGAACATTATAGATCTGAAAACTAACTATATTCCTAAAGGCTTAGTCCCTTTAGAAAGATTTTTCAATAATAATGATGTTTTTCTCAAGCCTGAAAGTAAAGTTGATGGAGAGAGTACAATAGAATGTAACATTGGCACAAAAGATCATCCAAAATTAGTCAAAGTGTCCAAATTTCTTTCTCTTGAAACCAGAACAAAATATATCAAGTTGCTAAAATAATTTTATGATATTTTTGCATGGTCTTATAGTGGGTAGAAAACTTATGATAAAAGCATAATGGAGCACAAAATTCCTTTGAAAACAGATGCAAAGCCTGTAGCACAAAAAATCAGACATATAAATCCCATGTTGCTCCCAATCATTGAGAAAGAAATCATAAAATTATGGGAAGCAAAGATAATTCTGCCTTTGAGATTTCCTAGTCGGGTAGCTAATGTAGTCTCGGTTCAAAAAAAGAATGGAGAGATAAGAATTTGTGTAGATTTTTGCAACCTGAACCGGTGTTCATTAAAAGATAACTATCCATTACCCAAGATGGATTATATTTTGTAGAAGGTTGTAGGATCCAAAATATTGTCAATGATTGATGGTTTTTTAGGATATAATCAGATTTCAGTTGACAGGAAAGACAGAGAAAAGACAACATTTACCACACCTTGGGGTATATTAATCTAAAACAAAATGCCATTTGTTCTGATGAATGCAGGCGCAAATTTTCAGCGGGCAATGGATATTGCCTTTGTGGGAGAAAAAGATTGGTTTGTAGTCATCTATTTGGATGACATCATAGTCTATTCAAAATCTGATGAAGACCACTTGAATCATTTGAAACAAGTTTTTGACAAATGCAGAAAGTTTGGTTTGTCCTTGAACCCAAAAAAGTTAACTGAAGTGGCAAATCAGTTAGCTAAAGGAATTTCGAGTTAAGAGGTTGGTTGGTGGGACATGCACGTGGACTTAGTTGTAATTGAGTGATTCAAAGTTGTAACAGGGTTGGAAGTGCAGTCATGCAAGTTGTAAAGTATTTTAACTGAGTTAAGTGAGTTAAACTCAATTGTGATAGTTGTAATTAAAGATACACTAGTGAGAGATCAAGTGAATTGATTATTAATTAATTCACAATCAGTGGTCTCGCATGCAATTGGAGATTTACTACTATTAACTGCATGCATGTCAGATCCAGTGGAGACCCAATTGAGTTCTAGGTGAAAGGGAAGTAAATTATCAGTTGTGACATTATTCGGTTGCACACATGCAACCACACACACATTGGATGTGCCCATGAGGATTGTGCAGTCAAGGCAAGCAGGATTGCACTCATTCAAGGATTACTATCAGCTAGGATTGCACAGTGGAGTCAGGCTGTCTGGAGACAGTAAATTGGCTAAGGAACTTGCCAATTTTTGTATGAAAGTGTGAGACAATTAGCTCATGTACTGAGAGCTCTTGGATTGGAGCTTTGTATGTAATTGTTTCATGATCCATGACATAATACATGATAGAATATAGTGGGGTTTCTAGCTATAAGCTTTTCCCTGGTAAATTATATGTGTATGTGTGATTGATCTTTCTTCATGATATTGTGATTGGTGATTGTGTTTTAAATTTCCGCAAAGATAAGTAGAAGAGATTTTGTATTTAGTAGTAGCATATTGTTAGATCAGGAGAATCCAGGATATACATGCATTTTGTATTAAATTTCTACACATGGTCCTCTAACTTTGATTTGTCATCACCTTTCGCTACCCTAATCAATTCAATGTTGCATTTACCTAATATAATCAATTATGATTTCCCTCCATAATTTGCCTCACATTTCCCCAAAAATCACCTTTTGAATTATAATTTGTCTTTAATTTCCATTGAAAACTGTAATGCTGCTTTATATTTTAGTTTGTCTTCAATTTACAATGGTAACTCTTATTCTTCTCTAAATTCTTATGACAACTCAAATTTGGATTTTTTTTTCTTTTTTGTCAAAAAATTTTCATCAAATTTTCAAACAAAAATTTGAGTACATCATAAGTTATTTCACTACCTTGTCTATTGATTTGCACATGACTTTTGAAGCATGGGTGGGATAACCAGTTTCTACAAAATTTCATACTAAGAACAAGGCATAAATTACTACAAAAAACACTCGAAAAAGGATTGACATCGTTCATCATTATATAACAAACTAAGGAGGGGGGTGCATAGCTACCCCAAGTTCACCAGGAGCTCTCGGACCCGAGTGTATATGGTACTCCAGATGACTCAATCTGGCCTCAAGTTCATCAAATCACTCCAGTAACCGGGGCAGGTCATGTTTGACTGAAGCAATCTAACCCAATGTTTCTTCCTGCATGCTTTGTATATCGTTGATATATGTTATCCATTTGAGCCTATCATCATGCCTATTTTGGTGGAGGTGATACAAGGATGTACTAACGTCTTTAATTTGTTCAAACATTGAAGCCAGAGAGGGGACCTAGTTAGTCTTCCCATCATCCTCCTCTTGTCCTCGCATCTCTTTTATTTCACCTTCCGCTTCCTCCTCCTCCTGCTCTTGACGACGACGAGCATCGTCCTCTCTAAGCCTTCTTTTTTGATCCCCTCCACTACGTCGTCAACCCCTTTATCGCAACATATTCCCCCATAAAGAGGTCACGCTCATCTCCCAAAACTTGTCCACAACCTATTACCCACCACCACCGCCTAGGCTCACAACAAACAAAACAGCAATGGGTAATCACCACAAGAGTAAGGAGGTAGGCCCAACGCCCAACCCCATTGATTTGAAAATGGAAGATCGTCCTCTAACACTTTGCAAGATTTTAATATTATGTCTTTAGTTCATAAATTATTCACATATGAATAAGCGAATTTTAATGAAATTAAAGATGGCAAATATTCAAAGCACAAAATTGACATAAAGTAAGAGACACAACCAATTGATGATGGAGTTCACCCCTCTTGGGCTACATCTTTGGGCCCTGCTCTAAGGCTAGGCCGCTTTATTGATCTTGCATGTAAAGTGAGTACATAAATGTTCTTTGTCTTTTAAAGTCAAACTGATGATGGAGTGGTGATGTTTCCCTTCAAGAAATGTTCTCCTACAAAGAACTCTCACTTTGAAACTGACTCAGCGTTACAAAGAGGCGATTGCGCCAATACAATTAGGACTATATAGAAAATGTCCTCATACTCAAACACGAGATCAAAAAGCAATAATATCACTACTTCAAAACATAAGTGATGTGGTTGTCTTCCTCCAAATTGCACTACCCATAAAAATGCTCCAATGAGGAAATTAACTCTTCCAATGCGTCCGCAATGCCTCAAAACCCTTGTCTAGGCTTTTGAAACACTCAATTTGGCTTCCATATGACCTCATAATGCCAAATATAAATTCTACTCATAACTTTGCTCACACACAACTTATGCCTTCATTTGGTGCACTGGCAATACATTTTATAATGTTTCCAAACTCTAACATTAGAGTTTGGTATAACAACAAAACTTAGTACATTATATATGGCCCGTAGGCCTCGTGGCACCTAACCATAGCCACAAAACCATATGTTATCAATTATGGACCATAAACCTTAACCATATTCCACATATGGTATAACAAAGTGTTAACAACATATAAATCATGGCGGTAGTGTGATATCATTATATCCAAAGTCTTCACTTAAGGCTTAGCCCTCGCGCCATCCGTGACTTTGACATAGCATTGATCGGCTTCAATACTCGTGGAATCTCCACTGTACATCGGTGCTGATGTGTGGCAAAAAAATTGGAGGCGCGAACCATATATGGTTACATACTTTGGCGGTGACATATTCATGGCATTTTGGTAACTCCACGCGTCATTGTAACAGTCGACCTTGTCACATTCGTTACCACCACAAACGAACAACGTTTCATATTTGCAACCCGTGGCAAACAACATTCCAAATATGGTGTGTCCAACTCCGCACCAACTATGCAACAAATATAACTTTCATGCTGACATATCAATCTCGTGGCATTATTCCGGCAGTTCCATGGCATATGACTAACCAGTGCTGATGACTCGTGCAGACTGTGGCATACGGTTTGTACTGCGCCATATGGTTGAAACATTATCTGACGGATTAATGAAGCCTCGACCCATGGTTTGACGTGCCATCTGTGCGTCGAGTTTGGAGACTTCAGTTAACAACTTTAAAGCGTCGATCATATACACCGTGGGTTTGGCAGGACCGCCAGATGTGGCGGGCTCTGCCAACCCTTCCCCAATTATGCAAACAACTCAACATTAAACATAATATGTGTGCCAATGTATATTAAAGCAATGTTGTGGTCCAATGGTAATGTTTTGCATTGATGTTTCAGAGGCCATGGGTTCGAGCCCGACCCATGCCAATTGACCTGCATTGTTGACTTGACTTGTGCGTTGACTTTGAACTGCCACGTGTCCTATTGGGAGATTGCCACTTGGCATGTCCTGGCCCATCTTTCTACTGGTTCGAGCAAAACTTCAAAGTGCATTTTCTTCCTCATACAAAGGCCATTTTGCAAACCGAACATACCATCGAAATCAGTGTGACGAGCACTTCAACTTGGCACTAGTCTTGTGAGCATCTGAGACTATTGAATTTTGAGCATTTTGAGGATCAACTGCAATCCATGACCATCATGGTCTCAAAACATTACATAGACAATATGACTATACTTAAGCAAGATCCATCTGGATCATACCTCCCAACTAAAAGACTTTTGGTCCACCAAAAGTTTATTACAATAAGGAATTTATTACATCAATCATCAATACATAAATTGTCTAGACCTTATTACAAACTCAGATAGATTTATTGATGTGATGGAAATTCACAGACACACAATTAAACATAAGGCATGAAATATGTCTAGTTCCAAGTAAGCAATTTGAATGGATACTTAAATTATTCCTTGCCAGTTTTCTTTGATTCCCCTGGTCTTGATTGTGTTGTTGTTGATTCATGTGGTAGCATTGGACATGTGATCTTTGAATGTCCTTTCATCTTACATTGTGAACAAACTCTCTCTCCTGAGTCTGCAATGTTCGTCATCTTGCTCAATCTCTCTGAGCTCTGTTTTGATGGCGCTAACTCATTCCTTAATTGTATCAAAGTCTTTCCTAGACTTTCCTTTACATGTAGTGTTGCATTATCCTTCCACAAACTACTCCTTGTAACATGCAACTTCTTACTGTAAACCTTATGCTTCCAGCATTCAACTACATAATGGTTGTTACTTCCATTGAAAGTACATGGATAAGTATTTTTAACAATATCCATAATATTTTTTTGATTGAAAGGCTCACCTTCTAAATCACTGCGATAATGACTTCTCTGCTTACCTTTACGATCTTGTATCTTTTTTGGCATTTTCTCAGGATGTAATGACCAACATCGATCTTCAATGTGACCTTTCTTTCCACAATAGTCACATGTTGATTGGTAAAATCCCAATCCTTCATATTGGTGTCTTTCCTGATCTGATATTGGCTGGAGTCAGCATTGACCATGCTTGTCGAGGCCTTTACCTTGTTGATATCCCATTTTGTTCTTCAACTTCATACCATTCCCTTGGTATGTTTTTTGAAAGCTCCAAACTCATGATTTCTTGATGCCTCTTCCTTATTTGTCTCTGAATTAGTTTTCTAAGATGCTGGTACATAAGGAAGTTCCTTAGAATATGAGGAAAAAGTACCAATCTCTTCTTCCACTAACTGTGCTTTTGGAGTAGTAGATGAAATTTATTTGTTTGACTAATGAGGTAAATATACTTCATTGTCTCCCATAATGGATGGACTTTAATCTGAGAGACTTCCCCTCTTTCGATTTCACTGCACGGTTTTGATCCTCACTTGCAGTCTTTATTTCTCTTCTTGCAATGCTTGCACCATGCGTCGCAATGCAGCATTCTCCTGTCGATATTGCTGATTGGATTCTTCCAATTCTTGAAATAGAATTTTCTTCATGCTTCTACCCATCCTTGCAATTGGTTAGAACTTGCCCTGATACCAAAAATTATCTAAAAATGGAAGATCGTTCTCTAACACTTTGCAAGATTTTAAGATTATGTCTTTAGTTCATAAATTATTCACATATGAATAAGTGAATTTTAATGAAATTAAAGATGAAAAATATTCAAAGCAAAAAAATGACATAAAGCAAGAGACACAACCAATTGATGTCGGAGTTCACCCCTCCTAAGCTACGTCTTCGGGCCCTGCTCAAAGGCTAGGTCGCTTTATTGATCTCGCATGTAAAGCGAGTACATAAATGTTCTTCGTCTTTTAAAGTCAAGTTGATGATGGAGTGGAAATGTTTCCCTTCAAGAAACTTTCTCCTACAGAGAACTCTCGCTCTAAAACTGACTCAGTTTTGCAAAGAGGTGATTGCGCCAATACAAGGAGGACTATATAGCAAATGTCCTCATACTCAAATTCGAGATCAAAAAACAATAATATCACTACTTCAAAACATAAGTGTCATGGTTGTCTTCCTCCATATTGCACTACCCATATAGCTGCTCTAGTGAGGAAAATGACTCTTCCATTGCATTTGCAACACCTCAAAACCCCTGTCTAGGCTTTTGAAACACTCAATTTGGTTTTTGTATGACCTCATAATGCCAAATACAAATTCTACTCATAACTTGGCTCACACACCACTTCTACCTTCACTTGGGGCATTGGCAATACATTTTATAATGTTTCCAAAATCTAACACTATATTTTGGTATAACAACAAAACTTAATACACTGTATATGGCCCGTAAGCCTCGTGGCACATAACCATAGCCACAAAAACCATATGTTATTAATTATGGTGCATAAACCTTAACCATATTCCACATAGGGTATAACAAAGTGTTAACAACACATATAAATCTCGATGGTAATGTGTATCATTATATCCAAAGAATTAACTTAAGACTTAGCCCCCACGCCATCCGTGACTTTGGCATAGCATTGACCGACTTCAATACTCGTGGCATCTCCACTGTACATCAGTGCTGACATGTGGCAAAACAATTGGAGGTGTGAACCATATATGGTTAAATACTTCGGCAGTGACATATTCGTGGCATTTTGGTGACTCCACGCGGCAATGTAGCAGTCGAACCTGTCACATTCTTTACCACCACAAACCGATGGTGTTTCATATTGGAACCCGTGGAAAACAACATTCCAAATATGGTGTATCCAACTCCGTGCCAACTGTGCAACAAATATAACTCATGTGTTGACGTATCAATCTCGTGGCATATGACTAACCGGTGTTGATGACCCTTGTGAACTGTGGCATACAATTTGAACTACGCCATATGGTTGAAACATTATCTGACGGATTAATGAAGCCTCGACCTGTGGTTTGACATGTCATCTGCCCGTTGAGTTTGGAGACTTCGGTTAGTGACTTTATAGCATCGATAATATACACCGTGGGTTTGCTGGGGCCGTCGGATGTGGTGGGCTCTGCCAACCCTTCCCCAACTATGCAAACAACTCAATATTAAATATAATATGTGTGCCAATGTATATTAAAGCAATGTTGTGGTCCAATGTTAATCTTTTGCATTGATGTTCAGAGGTCATGGGTTTGAGCCCAACCCATGCCAATTGACCTGTGTTGTTGACTTGACCTGTGCATTGGATTTGAGCTTTGCGTTGGCTTTGACCTGACACGTGTCCTGTTGAGAGACTGCCCCTTGGCCTATTCTGGCCCATCTTTTTACTTGTTTGGGAAAAACTTCAGAGTGAATTTTCTCCCTCATATGGAGGCCATTTTGCAAGCTGAACATACCACTGGAATCAATGTGATGAGCTCTTCGACTTGGCACTGGTCTCGTGAGCATCTAATACTGTTGAATTTTGAGGATCAACTGCAATCCATGACCATCCTAGTCTCAAAACATTACATAGCCAATATGACTATACTAAAGCAAGATCCATCTAAATCAGCCATCCTTTGTCTTCACACTCCACGACTCCTGAATATTGTCAGACGACAACAACCACCACCCTCCTAGCTCAATTGGCCAAGGAGGAGACTGAGTGTAATCCCCTCCTCCCAAATTTACCCAAGCTAATCAATCCACCAGGGTAAACATGTGATGAAGAGTTATTGTGATATGATTCAACTCCCAAGTACAGTTAAGGAAGTGGAATCAACATGACAAGACCAATTTGACCTTCCATAGATGCTACAGAACCTTTAGGAGCCAACCAACCCCTCCAGGTGACCAACCACTGAGACAACTTATTTTTTTCCAGAACTAGAGCCCCAGTCGCACTGATGACAAGGCATGCATGTGACTGAGACCCTTTAGTCATTGCCACAGCAAGCCATACATGTGATTGTGGCCTTTTTCAAGCAGTTATGTGCCAGCAACCCTAGATTCTGAGCCACTTTTTCAAGGCTAGGTCTTAGGCCACTCCTCAGAACTTCATGAACCTTCCAGAAATGATAAATAAAATGATGACAAGGTTTCTAATGTAAACACATGAACAAGGAATTTACCTGGCCCCCACTAGCCATGATAGGAATTTCGTCAAACATTTCATAAACATGCAATCTACAGGTCATAACAAGATATCTAAGCAGAGTGATCTCATACTTATCTAAGAATGATCAAGGAAGACCAATATTTCCTCCCAATAGCTGCAATGTTATCTATTAGGTCATTCATTCATTAATTGTAACAACCCTAGTGAAAATTCCATGTAAATAAAGTTAATAAAGGAAAAAATATAATAACCACGGTTATGGGACACTTATTCCAAGTTGAATGTTGGGAAAAAACGTCCTATTGTGTGTGTTAATTTGGTTTATTATGGCTACAGAAATTGGAAAAGGCAACGACAAAGGCTTTAGAAAGGCAAAGTGGCATTAATTGGCATTTATTTATGAAAATAATGGAAAATAGGAGAAAAGGAAGGTGAAAGGTCACGTGTTGCATGTGAGGAGGAAAATAAAGAAAAATAATGAAAAATTGAAGAAAATAGAGGCCTCATTAATAAAAAGGCTTCTGAGGATCAGTTGGTACCTTTTGTCAGTTTGGTTTTGGAGTTATCTCTCTATTCTCTCTCACACACTTAGAGCTTTCTTGGAGTACTTCAGCATTGGATCAAGAAAGGAAAAGAAGGCAAAGAGGAAGCAAAAATCAAGCAAGGAAGAGCAGGATCAAGCAACTACAACGGGTTTACATGTAGGTATCAATTTGCATGTGTGATTTCCTTGTTATAATTGTCATGCATGGTTATTCATGTGTGTTCTTAGTTCTCTTATTGTCATTGGCATGGGTTTTCTAGGGGTGACAGTGTCCTTTAGCCTTGCCTTTCCATTTCTGGATAGCCATGGTGTGATGGGATTCTCATGTTTTGGTTTATTTTGATTTCTAGATGGATTCGAAACTCAGTGATGTGGATATTTATTGAATGAACACATGTCCTAGTATTCTATGAACCAGACTGTGGATTGTGGTAAAGCCATTAGCCTAGTAACCCCCGCACCAGATTGTGGGTTGCGGTAAATACAGGTATTATGTGCCTCAGTGGGCCTAGGAATCCTCGACCAATTAATGGTAGGAGATACGGTAAATCCTAGAGGTGTGTTCCCTCAGTCAGGCCTAGTGATTCGGTGCAGATTGAGATAAATCCTGGAGGGTGGAGTCTCGATCAGGCTTAGGAATCCTCGAATGGTGAATGGTGGGATATAAGGTAACTCCTGAATACTGGAGTCTCAATCATGGCACGGTGCTCCCTGGATTGGACTATCAATCACAGTAAATCCTAGAGACTAGGAGACACTAAAATTCCTCACGGTGTAGGTGGAGAAATGCAGTGGAATCCATGCTTTCTTAGGGCTTATGGATTTAGTGAGTATCACAGTAAATCCCAGTTATATTGATGAGGGTGAGGTGGATTAGCCTTGGGCAGACCTCATTTATTTTGGTTATGATCCCTGTTGTTAGTGTATAAATTTTCAGTGATTAAATACACTCTTTCAGGTTTACTTGGTAGAAGTCCTTGGTCAAATTTTCATGCTTTCAAATAAATTATCAAATAAAAAAATTTCACTGACCGTTGTCTAGGTCAGATGCTCCTCCCTCTACCCACTCATGGTCATCATCAAATTTAAGGTCATATCATTCATCATCAATCTAGGGTCATAAATCAGTCAACATACCATCATCTAGGTCATGGTCTAGGGATTTTTTTTTTGGTCATCATAATGTCTAATAATGTCATGAAAGAAAGGAAAATAAGAGTCATTTTCACTATTGAAAATCACCTTCATTTGGAGTCAGAAAAGATAGGTAATAAAACAAAGGCAACTTGTTCTTTTTCAAGAAGTATGTTACATGGTCAAAAGTGCTCCTCTCTCATGCTCGCAACTCTCCACAACCATCCAAAGATTGGTAGTTTGCTACATTTTTTCCTTTCAAGCTCAAAGAAACCATCAAAAGCGTCAGTCCATCATTGCTCATGTTTCATAGGCTTCTAATTCAGTAAATGATCATCCCTCACCTTTCATTCAGCTCAATTTCTTCAACAAAAGGTGGATTCCCTCTTCTAGGTTTTTCAACTACATTTTTGGTTTCATTGATGTTTAGCTTGATTCAGAAAGAAAACCCCTAGTTTTATAATATAGTAACCTTAAAACATAACTCATACACCTTATCAAATCACCATATATCATTCATACCTCTCATAATCCCCATTTTCGCTCAAACCCTAGTTTTCACTACGTTTTTCAGAGAAACTAGGTAAACTATGTGTTTTGACAATTTTTCCCTCTTCCTGATACCCATCTCCAAAATTTTCACTTCCATTGTGTTCCTAACACACTACCCTATCTCCCATAGTTTTTTTAGATTTTTCCCTAACTCCTATCCCCTCCATTTCCCTCCCTAAACTAAATGCCCCATTTTCCCCTGTTTTCCTAGTTTTCACCCTTCCTTTCCTTCATATCAAGCTAGGGTTTCTTTTTGTTGGAAAAAATCATGGAAGGTGGGAAGAGAAAGTATAATAAGGGAGTTCATCATTCCAGGTTTGAGCCAACTTTGACCGATGATTTCATTTTTAGAGTTTTGTGATCAAGCTAGTGTTTACATTGCACACAGGGACAATCCTACTTCAAATTTACTTTCATAAGTAATGAAGATGAATTTGACAAAAGTGAAAGAGGTTTTCATCAATAATAGACCAAAAAAAAAAGCCTCCTTCAGTTTATGTACAAGTGTTTCTATTTGAGAGAAATGCCAAAAATACAGTTGTTCCAGGTCATTTTCTGCACTTCTGAACATGTCATCTTCAAGTCAATTTTCAAGGGTTTGGAGCAGGGGTTTGCAGTGTTTTATGACTATGTTGTGTAGCAAACATCCTAATAATTCCAATCATACTACTTACATCCCAAAACTCCTTTTGGAAAGCCTCCAAAATCCCTCTCAAATTTGCGTGACGCTTCTGCTGAGAGTGCGCTACGCTTCTGCAAATTTTAGTGACCAACTTAAAACTTGGATTGTGAAAAAATGGGAAAGTATTTTTGAAACCTAGAGGAGGCTTTGTTCAAAATATACAAAATAACAAAAACCTCTCTTAGTTTTTCAAAAAACGTTATGTTTAGAGAGATATTGATCCATATTTGAGCCTCATTTTTGCAGAAAATTTCTGGAATATTTTGGATTTTTTTATAATTTTGACAATTTTGGATGTACAAAAGTGTCGCGCAGTGGCACAACACTTTTCCTCAGAGCCTCCAAATGAGGAAATTTTTATATGGTTAGATGGCTCTTGCCATTTAATTTCCAGATATGGTCTCGGGTTTTCATGACATCCCACATTTTTGGAGAAAACCCCAAAAAACACCCTCTTTCCATGCTTCTGGCACTATTTTTGCTCGTGCGTGATGCTTCTGGAATAAGCTTGGGAAAATGAATTTTTGAAGACCTTGCAGGAGGTATTTTCTTAGTTTCAAGGTTGGTTTGGATAGAGGACATCCAAGGCTACCTTTCCCAATCTTCAGATCGACAAGAGGACGCCTTAAAGCCACCCAAAATTTCCCTCAAAGTGGCATGACGCTTCTGCTGAAAGGCGCAACATTCCTGTAAGTGGTGCGATGCTTCTATCTTAGATTCTTTATGGAAAAGTGTCATTGCAAATTGATCCAAATTTCGAGGTCACAACTATCCTGTCAGGTTTTTTGTCGATAAGGGAGTTTGTTTTTGCCTCTCATTGTTGAGGAATCATGTAATTAATCAAGGAGAGAAACACTTCTAGTTATTAGCTAAATTTGGGGGGATTGATTCTAACTTCCCTAGAAACTAGGAAATGACTCATAGAGTGTATGTATGAAGTGTTTTGGATTATATTTCGACCCAATGAAGTGGCATATTCTCTATTTTCTAAATGTACTCCAAACTCAAGTCTTTTTAGAGGTTGGGTAGTTGTTATTTGCAGTGTGAAGCTATTGTACAAACTTTTTTCAGTGAAATCAAAGACATGTTGCAGCTATAATTTTGCGACTCTAGTGGTATGCTTATGATCATTGTTTTCTCTCAGTAGCCACATCAAGTTGAATGTTATGTTTTCTTACCATCACATATATGCTTCTATATGATGATCTTATGAGTCTATGAACATAAATATTGCTTTTCATGTTATGTTTTATAACATTTTCATCAATATGTTTTTGCACTTCTGATGAATGAATTCATGTAACATGCTCATTCTGACTCTATTTATCTTTTCAAACCTTATACACAATGAAAAATTAATTATGTTATTTAGTATACCTACCTAGCCTCATCTTCATCTTTGCAACTGAACCTTTGAAATCAGACCTAAACCCTAGACCTAGTTCCTCAACTATCATTCCTATCCAACAAAAATTCAAAACAAAAAACACTAATTCACTGAGCTTATATCTAGCCTAAGATCATTACAAATCCAGTCATCTCATTGAATATAAAAGTGACATTGAGAGAGCTCTCTCTGGTTTTGGTAGGGCTATCTACCATACCTAGAGATTGGTTTGAGGTTACCTCCTTCAATTCCATTCTCCGCCTTGGGAAACGGGGAGAGTGATAACATTTTTGGTGTCATTATCGGGGAGAGAAGGTTAAATATTTCCCTGGAAAGAATGACAAATGTTAGCTTTGATTATTGATGGTGAACAATGGTCAGGCACAGGAAGGTTGTGCATCTTTAACCTGACGAATCCAATGTCGAAGAATCCAAAAGTTCAGAGTTTTCATGGTGACTCCACTACTCAAAAAATGGTAGCTTCAAGAAATTTTTGGTGACTTCAATATTTTCAAGATGGATTAAACTGGAAGAAGGAATGTCAGGTATGATCCTATGGATCAGTCTCATATCCCTGGCTTTCCAAATCATATGCCTCGTGTTGACTGGTTATCTTATCTTCCCATGCTCAAGGATGAAAAGAAAGATGATGTTGCCTTGCACTTGATCAAGTTTCATATGCATGTACATAGACTTAATGTTAAGTTTCTTGAGGTTTGCTTAATGAAGATATTTATGGCTACTCTGGAAGACAAAGCAATAACATGGTATGAATGGTTGAGACCAACCAGTATATGCTCTTTAAATGATTTTCATTCAGTTTTCTTTGAAAACTATAAAGAATATTATCCATCCTTGTTGTTGGTACATAATTATTGTGATCATTTTGAGGGCTTCATTCAGTATCTTGAAATTATTGACAAGGATCTAGAATTTATGGATGATGAGGATATGTTAGAGGCGCTTTATGAATTATCTTCGCAGGTTAGTTGTCATGATGATCGAGAGGATTTACAACATGTATAAAACTTACAACCATAAATAGTTTCTCTTTTAGCCGAAGATGAAATCAATCAAGAACTTGATGTAGATACCCATGTCCTTTCTCCAGAGATAAGTGAAAATTTGCAGCTAATTTCTCAATTTTTGTGTGATCAAGGTGCAAGTAATGAACTAATTCATGTAGACAGTATTCAACAGTTGCAAGAGGATCAGGTGTCAGATATTGTTTTCCATCATAAAAAGTAAGATGATAGTCTTCAAAAATAATTATCTAATGAGACTACAACATAATTGTTTGATCCACAAAAGAAAAGTCTCGATATACATGGTATGGTTGTTATACTTGAAGGTTTTCATGAGGATGTGATTACAAAGAATGGCAAACAACTTTTTGTTACACTAGTTTTTGTCCCAAAATGTCTCGTTGCAGATTTCAATGATAAAAAAATTCCGTTTGTGCATAATGATATGATTTCTCCTATTGAAACCTTTCATGAACATTTATAGTCATGTTTTGGAAATGATATGAAGGAAGATTTAGTTAACCAAGTTGCACTCATTCATTTTGATAATGATCATGAAGTTTTGGGTGAAAATTTTAAAGGCCTTTCACATTATTTTGAAGACCCTATTGCTAGTTTGTTACAATGAGTAATGAAGGTTGATGTTGCAACATTCATTAATGAAGGTGATCAGTTTCAGCACATAGACAAAACAACAGTTTGGAAGGAGGTTTGTTTTCCTATTTTAAATCATCTAGAAAGGCTTATGTTGCATGTTCTTCATGATCCTTTGGTCAGTTTGTTGTAGCCATCTGGGAAGATGAATCTTATTGTATTTATGAATCATGAGCACATGTTCAGTGGACACTTTGAGTTGCCTATATTTTGTTTCTTCTGCTTGCTCAAGGAAAGTGTGAGCAGGATTCAAGTCAGTAGCCATTTGTGGGATTGCTTACACCGGAGGGATCATATTGCATGATTGTATATATATATATATATATATATATATATTCTGTAGGTGGGTTGTTAGCATATGGATTTGAAGTCCGAGTTGAAGGCCCTAAGATCCCGATGGCATGCTTCCATAAGTAAGTTCAATCAGTAGTCAAGTTTTTGAGTCAAAGTCAATTTTTGTTTCAGTGTGTCATTTGAGTGTCTAGTGTTTTATTTTTTACTCCATTGCCTAATCAACGAGGCTACCTGGTCTACGATGTTTTTGAAACCTCCTAAAGGAGCTTCCATCCCCAACTAGAGCCAATGTTAGTCTAAATGTTCAGTGATCAAATACACTCTTTCAAGTTTACTTGGTAGAAGTCCTTGGTCAAAATTTTATGTTTTCAAATAAATTTTGTTCACTGAGTTTTGTCTAGGTCAGATGCTGCTCCCTCTACCCACTCATGGTCATCATCAAATTTAAGGTCATATCATTCATCATCAATCTAGGGTCATAAATCAATCAACATACCATCATCTAGGTCACGGTCTAGGGCTTATTTTGTTTTGTCATCATAATGTCCAATCATGTCATGATCTAAAGAAAAATAAGAGTCATTTTCACTATTCAAAATCACCTTCATTGGGAGTTAGCAAATATAGGTAATAAAACAAAGGCAACTTGTCCTTTTTCAAGAATTATGCAACATGGTCAAAAGAGCTCCTCTCTCATGCTCACACTCTCCACAACCATCCAAAGATTGGAAGTTTGCTACGTTTTGCCTTTCAAGCTCCAAGAAAATATCAGAAGGGTCAATTCATCATTGATAAAGTTTCAGAGGCTTCTAATTTAGTAAGTGATCATCCCTCACCTTTCTTTCAGCTCAATTTCTTAAGCAAAAGGTGGATTCCCTCTTCTAGGGTTTTCAACAACACTTTTTCTTTCATTGATGTATAGCTTGCTTCAGCAAGAAAACCCCTAGTTTCATCCTCTAGTAACCTTAAAACATAACTCATACACCTTATCAAATCACTACTTATCATTCATACCTATGATAATCCCCATTTTCACTCAAACCCTAATTTTCACTACGTTTTTGTAGAAAAACTAGGTAATCTCTGTGTTTTGACCATTTTTCCCTCTTCCTCATATGCATTTCCAAAATTTTCACTTGCATTGTTTTCCTAACACACTATCCTATCTCCCCTAATTTTTTCATATTTTCCCCTAACTCCTATACCCTCCATTTCCCTCCCTAAACTTGCTGCCCCATTTCCCCTGTTTTCCTAGTTTTCACCCTTCCTTTCCTTCATATCAAGCTAGGGTTTCTTTTTGCTGACAAAAATAATGAAAGGTGAGAAGAGAAAGTATAATAAGGGAGGTCATCATTCCAAGTTTGAGCCAACTCAAACCCATGGAATCATTTTCAGAGTTTTGTGATCAAGATAGGGTTTACATTGCACACAGGGACAATACTACTTCAAATTTACTTTCAGACGTAATGAAGATGAATTTGACAAAAGTGAAAGATTTTTTTGTTAATAATAAACCAAATAATAAAAACCTCATTCATTTCATGCATAGGTGTTATGATTTGAGATAAATGCCAAAAATACAGTTGCTCCAAGTCATTTTCTTCACTTTTGAACAGGTTGCCTTGAAGTCATTTTTTCACGGGTTTGGAGTAGGGGTTTGCAGTGCTTGATGACTCCATTGTGTAGTAGACTTCCTAATAATTCCAACCATTCCACTTGCATCCCAAAAATTCTCTAAGAAAGCCTCCAAAATCCCTCTCAAATTGACACAACGCTTCTACTGAGAGTGTGCCACGCTTATGCAAATTTTAGAGACCAAATTCAAACTTGCATTCTGAACAAGTGGTAAAGTATTTTTGAAAACTGGAGGAGATTTTTGTTCATAAGATACCAAATAAAAAAGGAAAAACTCTCTAAGTGTTGAAAAAGGCATTATGGTTGGAGATATATTGATCCATCTTTGAGCCCTATTTTTGCAAAAAAAAATCTGGAAAATTTTGGATTTTTGACAATTTTGACAATTTTGGATGTACAGAAACGTCGCGTAGTGGCGCAATGCTTTTCCTCAGACCCTCCAAATGAGAATTTTTTATATGGTTGGATGGCTCTTGCCATGTAATTTCCAGATATGGTCTCAGGTTTTCATGACACCCCACATTTTTGGAGAAAAACCCAAAAAAAACACCCTCTTTTTCATGCTTCTGCCATTGTTTTTGCCCGTGTGCGACGCTTCTAGAGTAAGCTTGGGAAAATGAATTTTTGAAGGCCTTGTAGGAGTATTTTCTTAGTTTAAATGCTAGGTTGGATAGAGGACATCCAAGGCTACCTTTCCCAATCTTCATATCAGAAGGAGGATGCCTTAGCCACCCAAAATTTCCCTCAAAGTGGCGCGACGCTTCTATCTTGGATTATTTCTGGACAAGTGTCATTGCAAATTGGTCTAAATTTTGAGGTCAAAGCTGTCCTATGAGGTGTTTTGTTGATAAGGGAATTTTTTTTTGCCTCTAGTTGTATGGGAATCATGTAATTAATCAAGGAGACAAACACTCTTAGTTATTAACTAAATTTGGGGGGATTGTTTCTAACTTCCCTAGAAACTAGGAAATGGCTAATAGGGTGCATTTATGAAGTGTTTTGGATCATATTTCGACCCAATGAGGTGGAATCTTCTCTATTGTCTATATGTACTCCAAACTCAAGTCTTTTTAGAGGTTGGATAGTTGTTATTTGCAGTGTAGAGCTATTGTACAAACTTTTTTCAGTGAAATCAAAGACATGTTGCAGCTATAGTTTTGGGACTCCAGTGGTATGCTTATGAGCATTGTTTTTTCCCATAACCACATCAAGTTAAATCTTATGTTTTCTTTCCATCACATGTATGCTTCTATATGATGATATTATGATTCTATGAACAAAAAACTTGCTTTTCATGCTCTGTTTTATAATATTTTCATGAATATGTTTATTCTCTTATGATGATTGAATTCATGTAACATGCTCATCATGTCTCTCTTTCTCTTTTAAAAGCCTATACACAATGAAAAATTAAGTATGTTCTTAAGTATACCTACCTGGCCTCATATTCATCTATGCAACTGAACCTTTGAAATCAAACCTAAAACCTAGACATAGTTCCTTGACTGTCATTCTTATCCAGAAAAAATTCAAAACAAAAAACCCTAATTCACTAAGCTTATATATAGCCTAAGATCATTACATATCCAATCATCTCATTGAATGTAAAAGTGACATTGAGAGAGCCCCCTCTGGTTTTGGTAGGGCTAACTACCAGACCTAAACATTGGTTTGAGGTTACCTCCTTCAGTTCCATTCTTAGCCTTGGGAAATGAGGGGAGTGATAACACCCGCGTTCGTGCTTAGAATATGGCACAAGGGTTATTGGCTGAAAGAAAGATTTGGTCAGCCAATCTATGGTTGGGTGGTACATGGAAGTCCCAAACTTGGTTGGCTTTTACATCCATTAATAAGAGTTCCTTTTCTTGGTATTTTATGTGCAAATGTATTGGTTAATATCTGGCATTCATGGCTATTGTACCCTTGCTATTTCTGTTGTTTATATGTTGGTTATGAGTATGTTCTATGAAAGTAATGATGTATGACTCTCATCATGTTTTGATTTATAAATGTATGAACAATGAATATATGACCTAATAGATGATAATGCAACCAATGTGATAAGGCATCAATGTTTCTTAGTGATTATTAGATAAGTATGAGACCCTTATGCTCATATTTTTTATTATGACATGTAGAATGCATATTTGTCACATGTTTGACGAAATTACTATCATGGATAGTAGGGGTCCAGTCAGTTTAATGATAAAATGTTTGCATTATTTATTTATTTTCAGTGTTATCTATCATTTCAGGAAGTCTCATGGAGTTATGGGCAGTGGCCCGAGTCCTAGCCCTGAAAAAGTGGCACAAAATTCTGGTTCACTAGCACAGGACTACCTGAAAAATTCTCTAGTTGTTGGGATGGCCTTACTGTGGGAGCGAATGGAGCGTTCCAGTTGAACTGTTGCCTTGTCATGGGAGCAATTGGTGTGTTTGGTTAGTAAAAAACAAGTGGCTTCAGGAGTTAAGCACCTGGAAAGGTTGGTTGGATCTTGGAGGTTCTTTAGGATGTGTCAATGGTCAATTTGATTGTCTTTCTTCAATTCCAGTTCCTCAAGGTGACCTAGGATATTGAATATCATAATAGTGGCCTCTCGTCACATATTTACCCTGGTGGACCAGTTAGCTTGGGTAAATATGGGAGTATGGTGTTACAGAGTGGTATCAGAGCATGGTTCACCCCTTGGACTAGATGGGCAGTGTGTTGGTCATGCATTCATGTTAGTTACATTTGTGTTCCTTATAATTATGGTCTATGTGCTTGTTGCATATGCACGGTGGTGGTCATAGTTGTAGTGCTATCACCATGTGAAAGTTGATGGTGTTGTTGTGGAATGTGTCGTCATGAGTGTATGATTGGTTATGCATTGTTTACGCATGTTGATGTTACATGTTGTTAAGCATATATCGATATGTTTGTAGTTGTCATGCATGAGGTTATGATGTACGATTGATATGATCATGCGTTGATGACTAGACTATGGTTAGGATGATATCTATATGTTGTTATGATTATGATTATACATGTATTACAATAATCTAGTTGATATTGCAGATGAGATATCCTCCCTGAATTATACTGAGGTACATTTATTTGTTTATGATTTGGTTTAAGCTGACATAGTATGCCTTGCATGAAAGAGATCAAAGTTGAATAGAAAGATGGTAGAATACAGTTCATGAGACTATCCCTGTGGATCATATGAGAAACATGGTGTTGGGCACTATTCTAACTTTGCAAACACATTGGGAAGCTTGAAGGAAGAAATAAGGAGTTTCAAAGAAGACAATGACATAACATGTAGGAGTGGGAGAAACAAGCTGAAGTCAATGCAATAATTCTTCAAAGTTTTTCATAATTACAGAGACAGTGAACTCTTCAGATCAACCATGGTTAGGAGGACATAACTAATGGGACATATGGAAGTAGGTGTCATGGTGGGTACATGTCAGATAGGGATGACATGATGAAATATGTCATGTTCTTGGATACTCCATATAGGAGAGGTGATGGACACAAACGTTATTATAGTTCTAGTTTTGACAGGCACTATGATCGCCATCATTATCACCATTACAGGAGGAGTGACAGGGGATACTTGTCGGATGAGTTTAAGAAAGCTAGGCCACCTACCTTTGATGGATATTTGAAGAAGCTAGAGGATGCATAGGATTGGTTACTTGGGATGAAGAAGTTATTTGAGCTACATGAGTACACAAAGAATATGAAGGCCATAATAACTATCTTCAGCCCCAAAGGGAAAGCAAACATCTGGTGGGAAGATATAAAATAGGCCATAGACATCATGACAAAACACTTGAGATGGCATGAATTCAAGAGACACTTAAGGAAGAATTACTTGTCAAAAAGGAACTACGGTAGTAAAGCCAACGAATTCTATGATCTCAAAATGGGATTAATGGCAGATGAGGAGTATACGACCAAGTTCTTGGAGCTTTTGAGGTATGTACACTATCTTAAATATGAGAAAGCTAAATTTCATAGATTTTTCAGTGGATTTACATTAGCTTTTAGAGATCGGATTGAGTATGATGAGCCTCGGTCACTTGAGGAATTTATTAGGAAATTGAAGCATTGTTATGAGAAATCAAAGCGTAAGAGTGAATCTCAACACGGATGGAAAGGGAAAGATAAAGGTAAAGGTAAATGGCAGCTGAAAAGAAAAAGGCCATAGAATGCATAAGAGAAAGAAAATGTTGCACCATACAAGAAGTCTAATGTAGCTAGACAAGGACATGGGTCACAACAATAGAATAAAGGTGATGGTACATGATGGTTGCAATGTTGGACATGTGGTAAGGAGCATCTTAGGAGGGATTGTTCGTAGAATCAGGGTGATATGCCTAAGATATATAGTGCATAGGAGGTACATACTATTGGGGATGTTGGGCAGAGAATTCCTCGTATCTATGCAGCACTGGATAATAGGCAGGCAGATCATCATGCATCTATCATTGAGATGGACAATAAGCTTTGTGATCAAGTTGTTTCTATTTTGATTGATCCTGGATCTAATTATATTTATGTTAATCCTTACTTGTTGGACAAGTGTGGTTTTAATAAAAAAGTGCATGCAAAATCTTGGTTAGTGCAGTTGGCTATAGGTATAAAGAATAGAGTTCATCATTGGGTAAGAGCTTGTACATTCGAGTTGAATGGTATGCCTACTTTAGCACATTTGAATGTATTACCACTGGGATCATATAATATGCTTTTGGATATGGATTGGTTGTACCTTCATATGACTAAGGTAGATTGTTATGACAAATTCATTGAGTGTTTGGATGACAATGGGGAACAAAGAGTCTTACAAGGTAAGAAGAAGGCAACATCAGTTGGAATGGTTATAACTATTCAGGTAAAGCGCAGCCACAGAAAAGGTTGTGTGTTATTTTTAGTGCACGTTTCTAGTGATAAAGGTAAGAGGATGAGGATGCAAATATATTAAGCAGGTACCCAATCTTACAACAATTTTAAGATGTGTTTTCAACGAAGATTTCAGATTTGTCACCTCACAGAGAAGTGGACTTCTCTATTGAGTTGGTACCAGGGACAACACCAGCATCAAAGGCACCATACAGAATGAGCATTGTATAGTTAGTAGAGCTGAAGTTGCAGTTGAAGGAAATGCTTGAAAAGGGATACATTAGGCCAAGTGTATCATCGTGGGGTGCACCAATATTGTTTGTGAAGAAGAAGGATGGTACTCTCAGGTTATGCATCAATTACAAACAGTTCAACAAAGTGAAAATCAATAATAGATATTCATTGCTGAGGATTGATGACTTGTTTGATTAGTTGAAGGGAGAAACAATGTTCTCGAAGATTGATCTGAGATCATGATACCATCAGGCACGCATCAAAGAAGAGGACATTTACAAGACAAATTTCCAGACCAGGTACGAGAATTATGAGTTTGTTGTAGTTCCATTTGGTTTGACTAATGCTCCAACTAATTTTATGTGCTTGATGAATAGTGCGTTGTGTCCTTATCTGGACAAGTTTGTTATTGTATTCATTGATGACATCTTGATTATTATAAGAATGAGGAAGAACATGCTGAGCATTTAGCAGTAGTATTGATATTGTTGAGAGAGCATAAATTGTATGTTAAGCTCAGTAAATGCAGTTTCTTTCAGACAGAGGTACACTACTTAGGGCATGTGGTCTCTAAGGAAGGCATAGTAGTAGATCCAGAGAAGATAAGAGTTATCATGGAGTGGGAAGCTCGTAGAAATGTGGATGAGGTAAGATCATTCATGGGGCTAGCAGGTTACTATAGGAGCTTTATCATGAAATTCTCTCACATTGAAATGGACAAAGTAATGTGCAGTAAGTTTTGAACAATTGAAACAATTTTTGACAAATGCTCTAGTGTTAAATATTGTAGATATGGAAAAAGACTTTGTGGTATGTATAGATGCTTTCAAGAGAGGGCTTGGTGGAGTTGTTATGTAGGAATGGAAATTAGTATGCTACGAGTCACAAAAACTGAATGAGCTCGAGCAGAATTATTTGATGCATGACCTTGAGTTTCCAGCAATCATCCATGCATTAAAGATGTGGAGGCACTATCTTCTTGGCAGGAGGTTTGTATTGATGAGCGATCACAGTGGATTGATATACTTGTTTGATCAACCGAATCTGAATGATAGACAAGCTAGATGGTTGGCCATGATCAGTGAGTTTGACTTCGAGATCAGGTACATCAAGGGAAAAGAGAACATGGTTATCGATGCTCTTAGCAGGCGGATACAGGTAAATCACATTGCAGCTACGAGTTCTTATGGGACAGATCTACATGATCAGATCTTACTAGAAGGTCAGCAGGATGAAAGGTATAAAGAGCTTAGACACGGGTTACAACAGAGTACAAGTACATGTACAAGTAGTGGTATAGGTGCACATGATGTGGACTATCATCTCTCAGCAGATGGCTTGATCAGATTTAGAGACAGGATATATGTGACATACAGTAGTGAGCTCAAGAAGATTAGCTTGAGAGAGTTTCATGTGAAACCATTTTCAGGTCACCTAGGGTATCAAAAGACATTGATAGTAGTGAAGAAGTTTTATCATTAGCTGAATATGAAAACGGACATGGTAGAGTTTGTGGCTAGATGTTTGGACCGTCATCAAGTAAAGGCAGAGTGTAAACATCCAGGTGGGTTACTACAGTCGATTTCGATTCTAGAGTTGAAATGGGAGGTCATTTCCATGCATTTCATTACAATTTTCCCGAGGACATCTAGACAACATATTTCCATCATGGTTGTGGTAGATGGGTTGACTAATGTAGTGCACTTCATTCTAGTGAAGACTATGTATTCAACTATTGACATGGCACATGTATTCATCAGAGATGTGGTCAAATTGCATGGTGTTTCGAAGAATATTGTGTCAAATAGAGATGCTAAATTCACTTCGAGATTCTAGAAAGAGTTATTTGCGGGTTTGAGTACAGAGTTGGCCTTTAACACAACTTATCATCCACAGAAAAATGGATAGACAGAGAGGGTTAAAAAGACATTGGAGGAAATGTTGAGGATGTACGTGATGCATCAATAGAAGAGATGGGAGGAGTACCTTTTGTTGGTTGAGTTTGCTTACAACAATGGGTATCAAGAGTCACTGAGGATGAGTCAGTTTGAGGAATTGTATGGGCGGAGTTGTAATACTCCTATCAGTTGGAGTGATCCACTTTAAAATGTATTAATTGTACGGAACATGTTGGCGAAAATGGAATAGGAAATGGAGGTAATCAAGAAGAATTTGAAAGCAACACAAGATAGGCATTAAAGTTATGCATGTCAGAACAATTTGTTTAAGGATTTTCAGGTTGGGGAATAGGTGTACTTGCGCATCAAGCCCATGAAGAGCTCCTTGAGGATTGGATCATGTGCCAAGTTGGCCCCTCGGTTTTGTGGACCTTTCAAGGTTCTTGAAAGGATTAGACTAGTGGCCTATCGACTTGCACTTCCTCCAACAATGAAATTCCATGATTTTTTTCATGTGTCATTGCTTAAGAAGTATGTTAAAGATGTTGATCATGTGATTGGCTGGTCTGTGTTGCAGGTGGATCCAAATGGAGAATTTCAACCAGAACCTTAGTGTATATTGCAGAAAAATATGCTCATGCTCTGTAATTGAGCAATCAAGTAGGTTAAAGTGCAGTGGAAGCACTTTGGGTCTAATGAATCTACATGGGAGATGGCACATCAGATGGGGGCTATGTATCCTTCTGTTGAAGCCTCGAAAATCGCTGCTATAACATTGGGGGATAACCACCCGGTTCGGAACTTAATACAGCTCCTTTTCCGTTTATGATAGTGGCTCCGACTGGTTTAACTAGGTCCAGTTACCTTTTCCCTATCACTATTGGTTTACGATGTATCATTAACTACCAATAGACAGGGATATCAGATCAATTCTTCTTGCTGATCAGGCAAGAGAATGACCCTTAAGCTGATTTGGGTTCAGCCAAACCACAACTAAGATTTTGCCTCTTCGAGAAGAGGACATAAAAGAATGTAAAAATTAATCTAAATGCAAACTTATTCTATAATGCAAGCAAACGAAACTAATATAAATCCTATCTCAATTAGGTAGATATAAATCTATCCCAACTAAGAGCAAGATAATTAAGTAACGAGGATTAAAATATGTCTGGTTTTAAATTAATGTCAAGCTAACGAAGAAATTCAATTTAGCTCACATTTGTGAGTACCAAAACATATTCTATTGAGACCATTTGACTGAAATAATAAATCAACAACACTCTGGAAGAAATTCACAAAAAATGATATTGATTATTGAATCAATCAAGCCAATAATTAAACAATAATATGTGGAAGAAATTCACAACATATTATTATTTAAAAAATCAGTTTTGTAAGACAGATTTCTGAGCAAATCGTTACTCAGAAATCAGAGTTAAATCCATAAGAACAAAGATACATAACAATTTGAGACAAATTATCCATATCAACAGAAATGCATAAACATGAATAAAATGAAACAACAATTTTATTAACATAAAAATGAAACTGGTATTTGATACAGAAATGCCAAAAATACCAGTTAATTGAATCTGCTTCTCTGATCCTGGTCTCTAACAATACTTTACATTACTTGAATTTCTGCTTTCAAAACTAGAGCTGCAGAAATGCAAACTCTGCCCATCATGCATAATAAAAGACATAAAGCATAAACCCTCAATAATGTTCAGATCTGAAACTTTCTCTCCTCTCCATCTACAACTCTAAATTCCTATAACAGAAATGCTTTTAGAAGTCTGGAATTGCAGAGGAGAGCAGCCCCTTTTTACATTTTTCCATCTGCAATTTATAATCCTCCAAAAAGTATTTTTAGAAGAGAGTTTGTTGAAGAAAAATATGCCCAATCCACCTTTAATTGCTCAAAAATTCCAATCTTTAATTGTTGGAGTCTTCTCATTGATTGAAATATTTTTCCTCAATATCCCTTTTATTGTTTTTTCCTGCAAAAAGAAATTAAAATGAATTAAGATGCAACAATAAAATCCAAATATTATTTCTAACATTTAAAACAAATCCAATCAAATTCTATTTAAATTAAAAAAAAGGAAATTTGAGCTTCTTATTGATACTCATAACGATTTTAATTAACCAAGGATAATATTGATGCATGAATCTGCAATTAGAAGAGGCTGGACAAATGAAAATGAAGAAAACAAAACTCAAAAAATTGATTTTATTTTTAGAAATTCGGAGCTTGATCTTCTGCCTGATTTTTGACCTAATAAATCATCAAATCTGTTAGTGAAACCTCCTCAGAAATGTTCTCCTTGATTTTATCTTTCCAATGAGCCGTCCTGGGCCTCATTTGGTCAAGTATAACTCAATCTATGAGCTTCCAAAGTTGATGACTCAAATCTGGCATAAATCTGGAAATTCTGTTTGCTGGGCTAAAAATCAGAATTTTTAATTAGAAATTTAATCCTAAATTAGATTCTAATTATCTAATAATTAATTCTAAATTAATTATTAACTAACTAACAATTAATTCAGTTACAAAATTAAATTAATATACAAATGATTTGAAAAAAATTAATTTAAATACGATTAATATTATAGTTCAAATTACTTGTCCTTGATGGCAACCTACTTGATGAAGTTATTCTTGACTTGATGGACTTGGTAATGATGTAAATCTAATGTGATCTGATGTGTCTACAGAGCAACTCAGGTGTAATGATGAAAGGAATTCTAATATGTGCTAGAACAATAATGAAAAGTGTGTGTCTCAAGGCATACGCAGGTTTGTCTAGGAGAAGTAGCGTATGCACGCGGAAAAGTACGTGCCAAGTCGCGTATGCATAATTGCGCTCTAAATTTGTAAAACCAAGGGTTACTACCATGGTATTGACCCATTGTATTGAGCGCTGAGTTGTCTATTTGATCCCGTCCAGGAATACCATCGGAAGTGATGTGGTTTTGGCTCATGGTATTGACAAAGGCAAAATCTATATAAGAAGAAGAAATTCATTGTGCAAGGGGTGCAGGTGTCTGGGCTTTGGTGAATACTTCACTCTGAAGTATATCTATATGGTTGAACTCTGTTCCTAATTGATAGATCTGAATGCACCTATGAACATGATGAAGGTTCAAGATCTCTAGATCTGGAAATGGTAAATCTCAAGGATGATCTGAAAAGAAGTGAAGAAGACCTGGCGCAAACCTGTTGAAGAGATTGAAGAAATCTGGGTAAGTTCATAGATCTGGTCTGTTCTGCAAAGTTTATCTTCTATAGATCTATACGCAGGTTCACTTCATGAAAAGTGCGTATACGCGGATCTGCTTAAGGAAAAGCGCGTATGCGCAGTTAGGGTTTTTCCTTGAAAAATGCACTGAAGTATACGCGGGTTAGTCATATGAAAAGCGCGTGTATACGCGGGTATAATTAAATAAAAGCACGTATGGTATCTGATCTAATGATTTCTCAAGGTTGAATGTGTTTCTGCTTATCTATTCTGAAGTCTGGGTTATATCTGATATTCTGGTTTCAGTGGTCTCA
Organism: Pinus albicaulis; assembly: GCA_034641835.2. Classification (NCBI taxonomy): domain Eukaryota; kingdom Viridiplantae; phylum Streptophyta; class Pinopsida; order Pinales; family Pinaceae; genus Pinus; species Pinus albicaulis. The sequence goes on along the minus strand of CM076577.1, from coordinate 275,036,777 downwards.
CTGTTTTGTTTGAAGCAATGGGCAAGGTATGATTGTTGATAAGTGAAGGGTTGTGTTGAAGCTGTTTGATCCAGTTTGAAAATTGATGAAACATGGTCTGCAGTGGTGCTGAGGGTCGAAGCCTTCAGTCAGGGGGTTGTAGCTCCCTTCCAGGAGAGGCTGGTAAACGAGTTCAGGGGGTTGTAGCTCCCTTCCAGGAGAGGCTGGTAAACGAGAGAAGGTTGTAGCCTTCTGCAGGTGGGTTCCTACGTGCTGGTTTGAGTATGCGCCAGTACATGATTGTAAGAAGTTTTCTTTGTAATAAATATTGAAGACTGAGATGACGACAGCGGTGGTTTTATCCCGAATTGGGTTTCCACCTAAAATCCTGGTGTTCATGTGTGTTGCTTATGTGTGATGATTATTTTGTTCTTTCTGCACCTGTTTACTGTTTTCTGAAACATTTGATGAATGAATAATGCAATTATCTGAGTTAAGAATTAATTACATAATTAGATCTCTGGAGATACGCGAGTTCTGTAAAGGATATCCGCGTATATACGCTAGTTGGCTTCAGGAAAGTAGCGTATGGGTTTTTTAGAAAGGAAAAAAAGTAAAAGTTTGATTGTCTGCACTAAATACTGATTCACCCCCCCCTCTCAGTATTTTTTTCCCAACATCCTCACCTTGGTGAAATGCATCAATAAACTGATGTGGTAGGCATAGAGGCGTGAAAACCGGCCCTCACAACTGAAATATCTGATAATGAGTTTCATCAGAGGCGCATATGATTCCTTTAGGAACCGGAATGAGAATAATTTGCTGAGCTGTCTCACAAAGCTAGGCCTGATGTATGGTTCATAATGCACTCTGTCCACCTGCTGTCTTTTGTTCCACTTTTCACGCACATTCGGTATTCCGGTTGCTTGAGAGATGGTTTCCGGTGTTAAAGTGAAATTTACACCAGCAAGAGTTACCTGACCATCATGTAAATGCAATACAAACAAACGAGCTAACTCCTGATGATGATGAATCCTAGCAATCATCTCACAATACTGATAGCCTGACTGCTCTCGAAAACATGCCATGGCAAGTGGGCAAGCCTGTAATTGAGTCAATGAGGTGGGCTCTTCTCTCACATGTTTGCCACCTTTACGAGGCCTTCTAGGTGCATGTAGCTCAGTGGTAGAATCACTATCTCTGTCATATGATGTATTAGTGTCTGTCTCCATGGTGTCCATACAAGGTGTATGTTGGATTGTATGAGAAGAAAATGAGAATTTGGTGCTTTTGTTTCAATTGCCAAATATATGCCAAAGGGGAGGGACTATAGGAGAAATAGGGCAGTGAGGACAATGGGGTTTAATCAAGAGATAATTTGCCTTTTGGAATTTTGACAAATGTAGGGACAATGGACAGCCACTTGACTGTTTGGGAAAGTTAGGGTTTGGGAATTTTTATAAGTGAGATGGGAAAGGGAGAGTGGTAGGAAATGAAATGACTCGGGATAGGGAAAAAGGCTTAGGAATGAGTGACTTGGGATATAAGAGAATAGGAGAGGACTGTAATGACAATATAACAGTAAGAGGGAGGAATAAACAAGAGGGAAATGAAGTATTTGGCACCAAAATTACTTTTAAAACTTCTGATTTCAAAACCCTAAGGAGGCGCTTCAACAAGAGGATAGGGTTTATAGTTTTGGCATTCAAATTCTCCAAAATCCATTTTCAAATACTTGTAAATGACAACTTCAGTCTCAAATGAACTTACTTGGACAAATTAGACCGAGCGATTTGGAATTTTTTGGAGGTAATGAGAAAAATTTGGGTGTCGGCCCTGTGCGCCGCGACAGTGGCCCAGTGCGCTGTGACCCTTGTGTGCACCACGCCAGTTCAAAAATGCACAGTGGTGAGCGGCCCTATGCGCCGCGCTCAACCAGTGCACCGCGACCACCTCCCAATGCGCCGCGACACTGCACTTCACCATAGTTTCGGCCTCCAAACACTGTTTCGCCCTCTCCACTATTTTCTTTGGCTCTTTGATGACTCTTGGTATGCAAATGGATTATTGAATATGAAAATATCTTATATATATCAAAGAATTTGATTTTTCATTTGCCAAACCCACTTTCTAATGTTGCAGACTTTGGCACTTTTTAAATAAACTCTGTTTCGTTTCCTTTGTGCTTTTTGGACTGATGATGAATTTCTTGTCTGTCTTTGTAGGGATAGCAGGCATGGGATTTTGGCAAAGGTGACCAGGGCTGCGCCTGAAGAACTTTACAACTGAAAAAAATTTGAAAATTACATTGCATTTATTACAAAAGATGAAATAGACGATTTTACTTTCAAAACAGAGTTTTGAAGAAAAATCATTATCAAGCATTATGATGATGAAAATTTTTGCACTGAAACCTTATTTGAAGCTTCCTCATGTGCCTAATGACATTATTAGACATTATGAAGACTAAATTAATGAAACCCTAGACCTAATGAGACCGAAAACCCTAAAATGACTCTTTGTTAAACAGGAGGCCAAACATGACTGTAAATGACTTTAAAATTGATTTTGATAGACAAAACTAAGCCAGCAGGTGCAAGACATGAGGGATATGAGTGAAAAGACCCTTCCGTAAGATGATCCATGCTCCTAATGGAATGCAGCTGACTGAACTGAATGAGACACCTAAAATGAAATGCAACAAGAGAAATTTGATCTCTGACGGAGGGATGAAGATACCGACTCTAACATTGGCTCCAATGGGGATGGTAGCTCCTTGGAGGTGCCAAGAACTACAGATTTCTGGGAGAGTAGGCAGTGCCTTCGTCCATTGGGCTATGGAGTCCATAACTTTGACAAATCAACACAAGACTCTTGACTCATTTTATTGACTGAAAATTGACTCAAACTGACTCAATTTGTAAAACTAAATGACTGAAAAACCTGACTCGACAAACTCAAACCAAAGCTGAAATCAATCTTCAGAGTTATAGGCTTCACCTCGGGCCCCAAACTGAAGAAAAGATCACAACACACACTTGCAATGAAACTGAAATAAACGGTATGTACAATGACAATGTAAACAACAGAAAACATTTCAGAAATGATACCGCTTGAGCAGCCGACCATTGACCGGCCCTCCTGGACAATCTTCCCTGTTCATCTCTTTCAGAAGAAAAGCATTTTGACCCCAATATGCAGCAATTTTAAAGGGTCCTTTCCAGATATTTTCGAACTTACCATGCTTACCCTTTTCCTCGTTCCTTGCATCACATTTTAGCACCACTTCTTCCAGTTGAAATTTGTCCGCCTTGGATTTTCTGTCATATATTTTCTTAATTCTCTCTTGCAGCTTGAACGTGTTTTGGAAAAATTCTTCTCTCGTCTGCTGCAAATGGATCATTTGATTTATTCTTCTTTGCATATGATCATCTTCACTGGGTAGAAGTTTGACCACTGGAACTATGAGAGAGGTAGGAAACACCGTGTCAACTCCATATACTAACTCAAAATGAGACATACCAATGGATTTCTTCTGACTCACTCGATTTGCCCAAAGTGCATTGACCAACTTCTTATGCCAAATTTTCTTGTTTATTTCCAACAACTTTTTAATAATGTTGACCAAATATTTTTTCGAAGACTCAGCCAATCCGTTGCCTTGTGGATGATAAGCGGTTGAGTGTCCCAAAGTGATTTTATACTTGTCACAAAACTCAATCATCCTTTTTGATTTGAAAGCTGCTGCGTTATCAGTGATTAACTTATTCGGGCAACCAAAACGAGACAAAATGTTATTCTCAAGGAATGAAATTATCACCGAATCTGTAGCCTGCCTGGTGGGAATCGCTTCAATCCATTTTGTGAAATAATCTGTCGCTGTGAGGATCCACGTGTGCTGAGCTGAAGAAGCGAGATGGATCTCGCCAATGAAATCCAAACCCCACTGCTGAAAAGGAGCACTTACCTCAATGGGCTTAAGCGGGAAAGGCTGCAATTTCTGCCTCCCTTCAAAAATATGACATTCATGACAGATTTTGACAGTCTTATACACATCAGCAAAAAGTGTCGGCCAATAATATCCTACTCTCAAAATCTTGTTGGTCGTTGTTTTCCAAAAAAGGTGACCTCCGCAATCTCCCTTATGAAAATCCTCCATAACCTGCTTTGCTTCTTCTTCAACCAAACAATTCAGCAAAACACCACCAGGATCTTTCCAATAGAGTGAATTATTCAAAATATAAAACTTAGCAGGCTTCAATTTCAGAGTTCTACTTTTGTTTCTAGCCATGCCGGGCGGTGGTGACAAATTTTGAAGCACATATACAATATCTGAATACCAAGGAGAAAGCACAAAGATTTTTGATACTTGAACTGATGAACTTTCCTCATTCTCCTCGGACATAGCAGCAATGAGATTAATGTCCAAGGCATGCAAATTCGACTCAGCCATTAGCTTAGCCATCCCTTGTCCTTTGATAAGCTTTGTAGGCTTTATCTCCACATCATACTCCAACAAGGCAGCAATCCATTTGCCCCGTCTCCCTTCTGGATCTGTTTGCACTAAAATATCCTTAACAACAACGTTAGGAACATAAGCAAGAATACGAGAATGCATAATATATACCCGAAAATCTTTCAACGCCTTCACTAAAGTAAGAGCTTGCTTTTCAATGATGTTATACTTTAAGGCTGCATCTTTTATGGTTCGGCTGAAAAAAGCAATTGGTTTTTCATGCTCATCTCTTTTCTACATCAATATTGCTGCCATAGTATGCTCCGAGGCAAATGAAAATAAAATAAAATCCTGAGTATAATCCGGGCTGATCAAAACCGGAGCTGAAGAAAGAGTCAACTTCACTAAATTGAAAGACTTTACCGCCTCCTTAGTCCACTTCACTACATTGTCTTTCTTAATCATGTTTGTAATTTCTCTTAGATGTTCGAAAAGATTAGGCACAAAGCAGCGTAAGAAATTAATCTTACCATTGAAGGATTGGATCTCCTTTTTGTTTCGGGGAAGATCAATTTGCTGAATAGCTTCTACTCGAGCTGGGTCAATACGGATGCCATCTTTTGATATTATGTGACCAAGAAGTTTGCCTTCATCCATGGCAAACAAACTCTTCTTCGGATTGAGTGACACACCATACTTTCTACATCACTGAAAAACAACTTTCAAATGATAAAGGTGCTCTTCATCAGAATTGGAAAAGACTGTCAGGTCATCAAGATACACAACTAGAAAAACATCCTTCTCATTTGCAAATGCCATATCCATTGCTCACTGAAATTTCGCACCAGCATTCTTCAAACCAAAAGGCATTTTAGCGAAATGGAAAGTTCCCCACGGAATGGTGAACGCTGTTTTGTCTCTATCATCCTCATGGACCAGAATTTGGTTATACTTGGAATAACCATTGAGTAGCGACATACGAGATGCTCCAACTACTTGTTGAAGTATGTGATCCATTTTGGGCAACGGATAATTATCTTTCAAAGAAACCTTATTCAGATTCCTAAAATCAATGCACAAACGAATCTCACCTGTCTTCTTGCGCACGGGCACCAAATTAGAAATCCAATCTGAAAATCTTATAGGAACGATGATACCAGCCTTGTACAATTGATTCACCTCCTTCTCTATTGAGGGCATCAACTTTGGATTTATCCTTCTCAATTTCTACCTGAAGGGCTTTTGATTTAGCTTAATAGGAATGGTGTGCTGAATTATATTGGTATCATATGTCTTCAAATCTGAATAGTCCCAAGCAAATACATCAGCAAAAGAAGACAATAAACTAACATATTTTTCTTTTAACTCTGGTGGCAATGCTTTTGAAAATTTCACCATCTTTGGATTTTCAACTGATCCAATGTTCACATCTTCAATTCCCTTTTCGGTTGGCTGCAAGGTTGGTTTTCTAGCTACGTCATCTTGATCGAAAAACTCTTCTAAAGGTATCAAACCTTTAGGAATGACATTATCCTTTAGTTGCAAAACTTCCATCTGATTGATTTGTACATCAGCCTCACCATCATCATGCTCCATATCAATGGAAGTGTCTTTAAATTTACCTTTGTTTTGCAGAAATTCATCAATCTCATCATCATCTTGAAATATTTGCCAATACCTTTGATTGTCCGGGACAGTCGGACGATGCTTCACATGAATTTCAAATTTGTTACTTGAGTTCATCGGAATATTCAAATTACTTGTTGCCTTTGCAAGTGCATCTGCAATACCATTCTGAATACGAGGGATACAAGTCAAAGTATAATCTAAAAACAATTTCAAGATATCAAGAACAACATTTCGGTAAGCTTGCATTCAAGGATGCTTAGATTGGTATTCACCTTTCACTTGTTTAATTACCAACTCAGAGTCGCCATACACTGCAATCCTCTTAGCATTCAACTTTCTAAGAATTTTCAGACCAGCAATCAAAGCTTCATATTCAGCCTCATTATCCGAACAATCAAAAGCTAATTTATAAGAATAGACCCTTACATTACTCGGTACCTTGTTTGGGGCGGAAAAAGGGCTGCGTACCCAAATGCCAATTCCAGCACCATCACTTCCTACTACACCATCAAAATTCATGGTCCATAAACCATCTTCATCTTCTTCCAAGTGCTGAAATTCTGTTTGCTCTGTTATTTCTGTTTGCTGTCCATCAATTTTTTGCTGCTGTCGGTAGGCTGATTGCTCAGCGGAACTTTCAAGTTCTTGTCTTTCTTTCTTCAAAACCTCTCTAAAATTATCGGTGATTTCCGGAATGTCCTCTGCTTCAACTAACTGACTATTTACATCATTGAAACTATTTGAATACAAAACAAATGACTCTAATTCTGTATGTACATAATTGATTGGATGATTTACTGGTTTCTCCTTGCTAGTAATCATATACTTCATCTTTTTCTCCCGATATAATCTTCTCATTTGACGAAACATAGGAATGGTAGCATAGGAGAAATCAAGCTGCAATGTTCCCTTTAGTTTCGCTCCCCAAGATCTAGAAAGAAGCATGCCAAATCTAGGAGGAATATCCGCCGCAACCACATCCATTAAAACATTCTTAGTTGGAATTTGGTCTAAACTAACCACCAAATCTTTGATAAGCCCAATGCATCTTACTCTACTGGAATCGAGAGAGTAAAGATCATGATACTTCCTAGTGATGTCCAATCCCAATTTCTCCATGATTTCCCTCGGCATGAGATTATGAGAGGCTCCGGAATCAAACATGGCATTATGTAACACAAAATCATGCAATCTAAGGCTGATATAAAAAGGAGGCAAATCACTATCTGGAGACTCACCATCCGATGCTGGTCCAAATATCAACTCAGGTTGATCATCTTCCACATTCACCATATCAGACATTGGATCGAAATTCAAAATTTTAGATACCTGACCCTTATAGCTGCTATTCTTCATCAATTCAGTCAAGGAATGGATACTTTTAACTTAGCAATTTCACTCTCTAAGTTAAAGACTGAAGTTTTTTCTACCTCTTTGGCTAGAAAATCCTTCTTTTCAGTTTTTTCCCTCGATACAATTGGCTGATTGGATCTTTCATTTGCTAATGGTAATTTGCTAGTAGTGGGATCAACTATCTCTTTTCCCTTCTTCTGTGCAATGGGTGCATCATTCTTTGGTGCTAAAACTTCCTTTCTCTTTTGGATTGGATTGATAAGCACATCTATGTTTCTAAGTGAATATTGACGCTACTGGGCGGTCAAAGCATTCATATAACCTCTCTGATACTCATCCGACTCTTCTTCAAGAGCTGTCTCATTTTCCAAGATGAAATCCTCGTCTTTTTGTACAACTGATTTTTCTGCATACTCCTCATCTTCAGTGATAAAAGTGGGCAAATCATCAGGTGTAAAGAAGTGATTATCTTCCCCTATTACATTCTCTTCATCATCTGATTCCGGACCAACAAAATTCTAATGTAAGGGTGTCTTTACCTGATGTTGTGCTGGTGGTTCTTGTGCTCGCTGCTCTCATTGTTTGATCCTGAATTGTGGTTGCTGCTGGCCACGGAAGTTAGGATTTCTGATCTGCGGTTCAGGCTTATCAAGTGTTAATCTTTTAATCATCTCTTCCACCTTGCGAAGTACTTGATCTGAAGTAGAAGGCTCTTCCTTTATTACGACTTTCCTTTTAGCTTTCAATCTAGCTCTCTTGTCATTCAAATTAGCTTCAACACTCACTGCAATTTTCTGCATGTATTCCAAGGTGGCTGGATCTCTTTCTCTTAATTGATAGGCCATGTCTGGATCAAAACCATCCGGAAACTTTAGCAAAGCCGACCTCCTAGATGCCCTTAAATCATCAGGAATTGCATTGTAAACCGCATTGAATCGAATACAATAATCTTGGACAGACTCTGTGTAGTCAATTTAGCGTCCTAAATTGCTAACATAAATTATCAACCAGGGCTAGTAAACTGATGAAGTGTGGTGCACTATATGTGCTTAAGTGACCTCTTCCTTACTTCGTTATATGTGTTTTTCTTATTGTTTTTTGGAACATACATGTAATCTACCTCCGGAGTACTCTCACTAAATTAACATGCAACTAGTCTATGGAATTCTACAGCCCATTTTGTTCATGATGAATGATATTTTGGAAGAATTTGTAAAACAATCTTGGCTGTATTATTCAATGCAATTGAACATAAACGTAAAACTGAAAGCAAATACAATTAAAATCTAAGACACCACAGCTATTTCTTACTCATTGTTATGATATTTTGGAAGAGCTTTGTAAGAGTAAGAATGGCTATGCCACTTAGTGTAAACAAGCAACTAAAACCTACAATACCACAGTTATGCCTTATCCACCATAATGATATTTTGGAAGAGTTTATTAGAATAAGTCTAACTGTGACAATTAACGAAAGGAATTGCAACTAAAAATGCTAATTAACTCAATATAATACAACAAAATATTTTTCATCTAATCATGATATGTTGGAAGAGCATTTTAAGAAAAAGAATGATTGTAAGATAATGAGGATCTTTTAATTTAATTGCAAAACAGAAAATGCTAATTAACTCAACATAATACAACAAAATCTTTTCCATCTAATAATGATATGTTGGAAGAGCGTTTTAAGAAAAAGAATGATTGTAAGATAATGAGGATCTTTTAATCTAATTGCAAAACATAAAATGCTAATTAACTCAACATAATACAACCAAATCTCTTTCATCTAATCATGATATGTTGGAAGAGCGTTTTAAGAAAAAGAATGATTGTAAGATAATGAGGATATTTTAATTAAACAAATAATGCAAGACATGAATTAAAAGCTACTTATCTAGAAAGCATGTAGAAGCCTCCTTGGATAGCAGGGGCCCTCTGCTACCAATTTGGTGAAGTCCTTCAGCTCCTTAAAGTTTTAATCAAAACAGCATCAAAGAACTGAATTTCTCTATTGAAAAACTCACAAATCTACATCCCATTCCATCTTAAACTTTGTTACAAAAGACTATCTATTCCTTTCTCTCCTTCTCCTATTTTTCACTACTTTTTCATTACCCATGATAGAAGAAAGCTTCTCCTATTTATACAAAATATGAGGGGTCATCTCATTAATGGGAGTCCATGAATCTCTCCCTCCATCTCTAGAGTTACAATCAAAATAGGAAATGATAAGACACATGCCTTTCTAGAGTTTCAACACCACTAAGAAATGAGACACATATCCTCTTAGAGTTTCAATACAACAAGAAAGTGAGACACATGTTCTCATGATCCCATGATCTTCTCTAAACAAATTCGAATTTGGCTTTAGAGTGCCACATAAGGGTCTTCTAGAAGTCTCCTTTTTGACCTACACATGTCACAAAACTCACAACACATATATAGATATATGAAACTATGTTAATTTTTTAGTTTATAATCATAAATTCACTTTAAATACATAAAATAAATAACTTTGGAAGACAAGGATCCTAACCCATATATTTATGAAAATGGTTACTTGATGTAGGGTTTTTGGTCAGATGGCTTATGAAATAAGAGCTAAATGGTTGTGACATAATGGAAATATGTATGAATATGGAAAACACTTTTGAGACTCAACATACCCCCCAACTGAAGTTGTTGCATGTCCTTATACAACTATTGCAATGATTCATTTGTCCATGAATTGATCTTTTATGAGTTTTGACTCATATAGATTCGTTCCAAACTTTGCTTCTTGATATTTTATTTTTGGCAAAGTATAATACATTTGATTGCAACATTTTTTTAATGGTTGGTTCTTGTGTGACAACCAATTTTTTTTTTTTTTTTTTTAGCAATGGTTCTTGTGTAACAATGCTTTATTTTCTTTGTTGCATCAAAGTTCATGAAAACATTTAGAATCAATTACTTCATCAATGAATTGATCATTTGCAAGGCATATAATCTTTTGGATCATGTTGCAACAATAGTTAGTTGGGAAGTATATGTGGGTGGAAATGAAATGAAAATGTGTGATAGTGTATGACATGTGGATATGAAATGATGTCCCTTCCCCCCCAACTAAAGATATGACAATGTGAAAAAGGGAGTGAGAAATTTTTCCAAAGTTACAATTTTAACATTCTAATGAATTATATGACTAAAAATTAGAAAACAACATACCTTCACTTACCTTAAATGTGGATGAGTTGTGTATGTGTGGTGGCTGCAAAATTCTGATCATATTCTTCTTCAAGTGGCTGAACAAGAGGAGTCATGGATAAAGAGATGAGATGTCTTTTTATTGCTTCTACTAAAGCTTGCTGAATCTGCTCCAAAATGCTGAAAATAATAGTCTTCATGTCTTCAAAACTCATTGGCACAATTCCTACTATGTGAAAAGATGTTCTGATGTCGAACATAGTAGGAAATTGTTGACTTAGTGGCCATTAATGTATGTCACTAGTCAACACGAGAACTTTCACCATTGATGACAATGAGAGTCAAGATGCCCAAACACATCTTGCTAGGTACGAATGATTTTGCTGATGTCGAGTCACCTAGAAGATCTGACGAACAAGGGACATTAATGTATTCCCATTGTTTTTCAGCATGAGAACTTGCCATTAAGGCATGCAAGCCTCAAGGTGTTTTTACAAAGAACTTAGACTCAAAGGACTATAGACTCAATAATTTGCATTGAAGCAGGGCTTATTTGCGGAATGAAAATGACAAGAAATGGAAAATGAAAATGGAAGATGGCAATGGAGAGTAGAAATGGCAATGGGCAATAAGCATGTGAATGAGCCTCTTGCTTTTATTTGTGGGTTATGAATGGACAAAAGAAAATGGAAAGTGGATGTGAATGTAAATGGAAAATATGAAGTGAAATGAGGTGAATGGTTTATTATGAGGTATGGATGTGATGGAGACAATAGTATCTGAAAGTTTTTCAAGTGTTTGGATTTGATTTTGCATCAGCATATTTCCTCTTTGTTGTTGATCATCCTCTTATGAAACAAATTGGTCTCTTAGAGAGACACCATTCTCTTGTAGTCATTTGTCCTTCCTCTTGGAACCTGCAAAAAACTAATACTTCTTCTGCAATGGAATGTAAGATTATCAAAGGAGAGAGATGATCAATCTCTCTAGTTATGATATTTACATACAAAACTAAGAATTTGTATTAATGAAACAAGTTCTCCAAGGAAAAATCAAAAGAATTTATACATGTTTTGGAATTAGTGCCTCAAGTTGAATGTTACTTCTTTTCAGAAATTTATTTCATTATTTACCTTTTCAAACTTTAATGATGGATTTCTCACTGTGTAGATCTTGTTGAGACCTTTCCAACGATACTTAAATCATCAAAATCTGATTTTGTATGAGAAAGTTAGGCTGATTTGAACAATGAAGTTTTTCAGCTGCAGAATTGGAGAACAGCTGCGGAATTGGACTTTAGCTGCAGAATGTCGACGGTTTCTGTAGCTAAAAATCTTGAATAAAAAGTTAGCCATTCATCTTTCATCATCAGTCCAAAATTAATCAATACTTTCAGAAAAGTGGGCAAATAACTTATTCATTTCATTGATTCAAATTTATTAAATTTTTTTTTTTTTTTTAATCAAAACAAAATTGAAAAAGAGAAATGCAATTTTTTTTTTTTAATAACAAAATTGAAAAAGAAAAATGCAATTTATTTATTTATTTATTTATTTTTTAAATAACAAAATTGAAAATACAATTTTTTTATTTTATTATTATTATTATTATTATTATTATTATTTTTAATCAAAACAAAATTGAAAAAGAGAAATGCAAATTTTTTTATTTTTTATTTTTTATTTTTTTTATGTGGTTAAAACACAGTTCTAAAAAAAATGGCCGAAAAACATGGGTTTGCATTGTGCTACCTCGTGGAGTTACATTTTAAAATCAGATCATAGCGAGTATGAGTCAAGATTTGGGCCACAATTTTCTCTGCCCCAAGTGGGATACTGGGAGGTAATCTGAAACGAATAGATTGAACAATATCAAAGGCAATATTCTCCAGGAAAAAAAATAAAAATAAATGTTGCATTTCAACTAATGTTTTATGATGCTTTTCCATTGGCCTGCTTATGGAAGGGCCACAGATTGGCAATACGTTCTAAAACTCCACCACTCTTTGTAAACAAGCCTGAAAAAGGTTGTGGAGTTGCTGCAGGAGGGAAGTCTTCGGCTGGCATTGCAAATGGACGCATCATATTTTCTAGCCTGTCAAGTGTTAGACAAGAGTCTACTTCCTGCAATCTCTCTGGACCCATAATAGGAAGTGTATGATCTCAATAACGTGAAGCTTCAAGAGGACTGAGATCTGCAACCCGGCTATATGTCAGTTGAATACGGAACCAGAGGTCATACTTGCACGAGTCATAAATATCTAGAATCCACGTTGCTCAAGGTTGTTGATTGGCTTCAATAGAATTTGTGTTCAACTTAGATTCTTCTTCCTGGAGATCAGGAAAACCGAATCATAGTTGAAATCAAATGCAGAGTGCCGTTCTCAAACTCTCCACTATGCAAAAACCGTTTTTCCTCACGCGGCAAGCAAAAATGGGCTTCAAAGAACCGAGAAATTCTCCCAGACTGCCACGAATTTCGTAAAACGATTTCTGGGTTATCTAATTGACCCTGTTGGCGAAAAAACCCATGTCGTGGATTTTTTTAAATTCATCCTCAATCGACTAGAAAGTTCGTTTCAAATTGACGTGTCAAATACAATTGCATTTCTGGAGATGCTCTGGCAAAAATCGTTTTCTGCTTAGTTCCGTAAGATTTCTGAGAATTAATCTGTTCAATTGTTCCATATCATGCTCATTGACTAGTGAGGATCTTTCCAACAGATTTCGGCTTGCAACAATTACTCTATGCACATGATGCATTTGACACCATACACTAATTGCCACCCATAGCTGCTTTTGCTTTGACCTCTGTTTGTTTTCTTTCAGGTTCGGCTATAGCTGCATCAATCTCTGCAAACACTTGTTCTTTGGGACGATTCCCGTCAACCTTCCAAATCAGATTTGTATAATTATAAAGCACGTCTTCCAAATTCTTATGATGTGTTTTCAATCGTAACTTCACCTTCTCCTCAGTGTCATCAAAACATTGAGTTAGTCTCCGTGCAATTTCTTCCATCTCTGGTGGAGAATATTTTAGGTGGTAAATTTTACCCGTCACGGGATCAAGTCTCCTTCCAACAACTCTCTCCACAAGGATTTCATCAGGGACATCTAAGAGAATAAAGAGATCTGGCCTGATGCCAAGACTATCAAGAGCAGCTGCTTGTGACAAGCTTCGAGGGTATCCATCAAGTAGCCAACCATTTTCTTGTGCATCCTGTTGTGTTAGTCGCTCCTTCACCATCATGACAACAATATCATTAGGAACCAAAGACCCTTTTTCCATATACTCTTTTGCTCTTATCCCATTCTCTGTGCCTAATGCAACTTCTGCTTTCAGCAAGTCTCCAGAAGCAATATGTGCCAACCCATACTTTTTCACGATGAGTTCACATTGCGTCCCTTTACCAGAGGCAGGGGCCCCAGATATCATAATCTTCAAGCGCTGTCGTTTCGCCATGGCCATTGGTATTGATTTTTGTTTATGTTTGGTTATTTATTGATTTGTTATTGTTTTTTATTTGTTTTGTTAGTGAACTATATATGTTATATTTTCAAGAATTAAAAATATACATATTTGTTTTACTAAACAAAATGATTTATTGATTTTTATTTTTATTTTTTATTTGTTTTTGTTAATAAAATTACACATGTTATATTTTGAAAGATTAAAAATATACATATGTATTTTACTAAACAAAATAATTTATTGAATTTTTTTATTTATTTATTTTTTATATTTTTATTTATTTTTTAAAATGATTTGTTATTAAAATTATATATATATTTTCAAAAAATTTAAAAATATACATATATATTTTAGTAAACAAAACAATTAAAATTTTATTTTTTCATTTTTATTTTTATTTTTTTATAATTGATTTGTTTAATAAAATTATGTATGTTATATTTTCAAAAAAATACACATATATATTTTATTAAACAAAACAATGTATTGGAATTTTTTTTTTTCATTTTTTTTTTATTTAAAAAAAAAAATCAAATGAAATGATGAAAACAAATTTTTATTTTTTTATTTTTATTGAATCAATTGAAATGATGAAGTTTATTTTGCTTATTTTGTCTCCCTTTTTTTTCTTTTTTCTTTTTTTACATAACAATTCTTTTTCTGATCCTCCAGATCATACAAAATGCAGGAGGAGAGCATACTCAAGAATTATTAAATTTTTTTTTTACATAACAATCCTTTTTCTGATCCTCCAGATCACACGAAGTGCAGGAGGAGAGCATACTCAAGAATTATTAATATTTTTTTAGATGTAAGAAATAAGGTCTCCTAATTACACTTCCCCGGCAACGGCGCCAAAATGTGTAGTCAATTTAGCGTCCTAAATTGCTAACATAAATTATCAACCAGGGCTAGTAAACTGATGAAGTGTGGTGCACTATATGTGCTTAAGTGACCTCTTCCTTACTTCGTTATATGTGTTTTTCTTATTGTTTTTGGGAACAAAAATGTAATCTACCTCCGGAGTACTCTCACTAAATTAACATGCAATTAGTCTATGGAATTATACATCCCATTTTGTTCATGATGAATGATATTTTGGAAGAGTTTGTAAAACAATCCTGGCTGTATTATTCAATGCAATTGAACATAAACGTAAAACTGAAAGCAAATACAATTAAAATCTAAGACACTACAACTATTTCTTACTTATTGTTATGATATTTTGGAAGAGCTTTGTAAGAGTAAGAATGGCTATGCCACTTAGTGTAAACAAGCAACTAAAACCTACAATACCACAATTATGCCTTATCCATCATAATGATATTTTGGAAGAGTTTATTAGAATAAGTCTAACTGTGACAATTAACGAAAGGAATTGCAACTAAAAATGCTAATTAACTCAATATAATACAACCAAATCTTTTTCATCTAATAATGATATGTTGGAAGAGCGTTTTAAGAAAAAGAATGATTATAAGATAATGCGGATCTTTTAATCTAATTGAAAAACAGAAAATGCTAATTAACTCAACATAATACAACCAAATCTTTTTCATCTAATAATGATATGTTGGAAGAGCGTTTTAAGAAAAAGAATGATTGTAAGATAATGAGGATATTTTAATCTAATTGCAAAACAGAAAATGCTAATTAACTCAATATAATACAACCAAATCTCTTTCATCTAATCATGATATGTTGGAAGAGCGTTTTAAGAAAAAGAATGATTGTAAGATAATGAGGATCTTTTAATTAAACAAATAATGCAAGACATGAATTAAAAGCTACTTATCTAGAAAGCATGTAGAAGCCTCCTTGGATAGCAGGGGCCCTCTGCTACCAATTTGGTGAAATCCTTCAGCTCCTTAAAGTTGTAATCAAAACAACATCAAAGAACTGAATTTCTCTATTAAAAAAAACTCACAAATCTACATCCCATTCCATCTTAAACTTTGTTACAAAAGACTCTCTATTCCTTTCTCTCCTTCTTCTATTTTTCACTACTTTTTCATTACTTCCTCATTACCCTTGATAGGAGAAAGCTTCTCCTATTTATACAAAATATGAGGAGTCATCTCATTAATGGGAGTCCATGAATCTCTCCCTCCATCTCTAGAGTTACAATCAAAATAGGAAATGATAAGACACATGTCTTTTTAAAGTTTCAACACAACTAAGAAATGAGACACATATTCTCTTAGAGTTTCAATACAATAAGGAAGTGAGACACATATCCTCTTGGTCCCATAATCTTCTCCAACCAAATTCGAATTTGGCCTTAGAGTGCCACATAAGGGTCTTCTAGAAGTCTCATTTTGACCTACACGTCACAAAACTCACAACACATATATAGATATATGAAACTATGTTAATTTTCTAGTTTCTAATCATAAATTCACTTTAAATACATAAAATAAATAACTTTGGAAGACAAGGATCCTAACCCATATATTTATGAAAATGGTTACTTGATGTAGGGTTTTTGGTCAGATGGCTTATGAAATAAGAGCTAAATGGTTATGACATAATAGAAATATGTATGAATATAGAAAACACTTTTGAGACTCAACAGACTCACCAACATTCCGCTTGATCTTGGTATATTTAGAGGTGATCTGAAGATAATCTTTCTTTACTTCCCATAGATCCAAGAATTATCTCTGAAGCTCAGCCAATGTATCAATACTTCTAGGCCGCAAAGCTCTGAACCACTTTCTTACTTCACCTCCAAAAGTTTGCACAAATAATCTCATGGTCACATTTTCTGCATCAATTTCATGAAGGTCAAAGAAATCTGCCATTCTATCAACATGTTGCTGAGAGGTAACACTTTGAGGAATGCCATCAAATAATGGAATCTTACTTTGATAATCAGCGGGCATGTCATCCAAGTTTTGAGGCAACACAAGAGGTGCAAATCAGACAGCCATTGCTCTTGGTGGATTTATAACTGGTCTTGGAGATATAGGTGGAGTAGGAGCAGTAGATGTATGAGGTGTATGTGGTGTGGATGGAGAAACTACTGTAGATTGTCGATCAGAAATAGATGGTTGCACGGGAATGGTAGGAATGAAAGGAGGCTCGGTATGAACTTGTGAACCAGATGTAACTGCTGATGGCCCAAGAGTTTCAGATGCAGACTCTATAAACTCAGGAATGTTTGTTGCCACAATGGAGTTTTGAATATTCAAGATGTAACTGTCAATGGATCTATTATCTTGTTCAATTTCAAGATATTTGATAAACTCTAGATTTATGACAGTCGAACCAATAACACTTTCAGACTTCATCTCAAACAACGACAACTCAAATTGTTCATCAAACTCAAGGTCTTCAAGGTACTCAAAAACAGCGGGACATGAATGAGATTTAAACAGAGGAATCACATGACTTTCTCGACGAAGAATTCTTGAAATAAGATTGGGATTTTCATACACTGGAGGTGGATCGGGATCCGAATTTTCTTTGGTATGTCTTCTGGAAGCCAGTGTGTTGAATTATTTTCAAAATCAAAGGGACAAAACCAACTTATTCAGCCTATCAAATTCTAGACTCATCACCCAAAAGTCCAGAATGATCTGATGTACTGGGGGCAATTTACAAGTCAAGTGTCACGTTTACAAACTAGACTGGAGATTGACTGAAGCAACATTTATCTACTTTCGCTAATGCAAAGCAAGAGCATTTCAAAGGCTACCTGGCATAACTTCAAGCTCTGTCTGTAGCTTATAAAACAAATAACACTAACAAGCAAACCATTTTTTCCCCAGTATGGTCGCCACTATGTTATTGCCTAAATATACCTCAGGCTAAAAGAAGGCAGAGTTCAGGGTAACATCAAACCACGCTCAGTCTAGTAGCTAGCCCTACCAGAACAGGAGAGGGCTCTCTCTGGGTCAATCTCAGCAAAAATAATCAATAGGGCTTGAGATGACTTGAAATAAAGGCTAATTTTAGGCTAGTTATATAAGTAAAAGGATTTGATTTGAATTTGGGGGTTTTTGTTGGAATCAAAGGAAAAGGTAGTTTTGGGTCCGGGGATGAGGCCTAGTTTTGACAGAGTTCTGAATGGGGCAAGGAAGGAAATTGTTTTGATGCTTTGGATTGAATGAATGGATAGTTCGGACTGGTGAGGAGCTGAAGAGGGCAAGAGGCTTTCAAGAATCCTCTTCAAACAGATGAAAGCATGGAAAATTAAACAAAACTGAAGGCAGAGCAAAGCAATCTAATGAATTCCACCTTTATCACTCATTTGTTTAATTTAAGAAGAAAGGAGAAGGGAAATGATACACATAAAACATCAGTGAACTTACAATCATATAGATAAACACACCATCAAAACACAGAGCCACATGGATCCCAAAGAGTGCTGCAAACCCTGGTCTATTCCTTTGCCAAAATTGCAGAGATGAAATGTACAATGAAGTGCCAAGCAATCCCAAGTGTCCAACCCTGAAAATGACTGATGAACTAAATGATATAGAAAAGCATAACTCATCCCCATGCCTCTAGGGGTTGATCTCACCATTATAGGAGCTTTTTCAACCATATCTAAACTAAGAACTGGAAAATAGGCAATGAAACAACTTGCCTCTATATGATAGGAAACTGATTCATTCACTTACATTTCACTTTTTGGTGAATGAATCTACTAGAATGAGTAAAAATGTGCCAAAATTACATCATAATCATGAAATTACATCAAGTTACATCAAGAGTTACATGAAAAAGTCAAACTAGCCAAAACTAGGCGAAAATCTGAGCTGCTGAGTGAAAAATAGGCCAAATTTCCCAATGCGCCGTGCCTGAAATCTCTATGCGTAGCACAACTTTGAGGCTGATTTTGAGGGCCTTCCTGAAGTCCAAATTGAGTGCAGGATAGGTAGTTGGAAAGCCCTTCCTGTCTACTTTTCAACCCAAGTGGAATTTCTGAATTTGGTTGTCATTTGCCTCTCCAAAAATCAAATCTCCCAACACTACTTCCTGTGTGTCCAAAAAGTGGTAGAAAGGTAATTTTTGAGGTGTTTTTGACCCTTTAGGCAACCCAAAACTTGTCACAATCCTTAGATAATGGGTAGGTATGCATAAATTTTGATGAAAAATCCAGAAATGCAAATTTTTCCTCCAAAAGAGCTGCCAATTATAAGCACGCACCAAGTGGCGCTACGCGTCGGGCGGAAAAATCTGTGTTTAGACCAAAAAATTCAAAATTGACAAAAATTTTCCAAAATTTCTTGAAATTTGGGTTGAATGTCTACCATCAAGCACAATGCTGGGCCAAAGAAGCTTCGACCAAAATTTGGAGTCTATCATGCCTTTTACGACGCTTTAGTGCCCTCCTTAGCTTTGCTTTCAGGATTTTGATCCTCGCTTTGCAAACATGATTTCGCGCCCAATAATGGTTCTTCATGTGCCTGAACATGTTATTTTCCTTGTTGGCCTTCTCCAACAGCTTCTCAAGATGAATATTGACCCTCTCAAGCCAAGTATCTCAATCAGCCTCAATCTCCCGCTCAATGGGTGTCATCTCGGTTTGGCTTCTTTGGGCAGCTTTCCGATTCTCACGGATGTTTTGCAACTCCATGATTGTTTGTTGATCTTCCAACTGTTTGTTCCACTGCACTAGGTAATTTATGATCCATTGGGCTCTCTACAATTTGACGGTCAAGGTATCTATCTCCGCCTTCTGCTCCTGAATAGTCTCTCTCAACTTTGAGCTTGGAGAGCTCAAATCCTCATCAACAAGTATGAAATCAGTATCTTGGCCTCCTGAAGGGCCCTCATCCTACATAGGCCTCTTACCTCTGTCCTGTACCTATACCTGTGCTGCTGATGATGGCAACGAGACCCCTTCCACCCTAGGTGGAGATAGTACTCGTCGGGCTGTTGAAAATAATCCTCTAGTGCCTCTCTGATAAGTAACAAACACTGGCACACTGATAGGCTCTGTTTCGTGACCTTCATATTGATATGAAGGTTCACCTGCATCATGGACAACCTCCAGAGGACCCTGAGGAGCTATGAAGAAGTCATGGGAAATGAAATCCTCCCATGAAATACCCTGCAATCCAAGCTGATGTACAACCATGATCTTGATGAGTGCATAGTGATAAATACTGTTGTACTGCTACTCGGGAGTTTTCATCTGCACAAGAGTGGTCATTCTCTTGATGTTTCGGCACATGAAATAAGGTATGTTCATCATCCTCACCCTGGTGAAATGCATCAATAACCTGATGTGGTAGGCATAGAGGCGTGAAAACCGGCCCTCACAACTGAAATATCTGATAATGAGTTTCATCAGAGGCGCATAGGATTCTTTTAGGAACTGGAATGGGAATACTCTGCTGAGCTGTCTCACAAAGCTAGGCCTGATGTATGGTTCATAATGCACTCTGTCCACCTGCTGTCTTTTGTTCCACTGTTCACCCACATTCGGTATTCCGGTTGCTTGAGAGATGGTTTTCGGTGTTAAAGTGAAATTTACACCAGCAAGAGTTACCTGACCATCATGTAAATGCAATACAAACAAACGAGCTAACTCCTGATGATGATGAATGCTAGCAATCATCTCACAATACTGATAGCATGAATGCTCTCGAACACATGCCATGGCAAGTGGGCAAGCCTGTAATTGAGTCAATGAGGTGGGCTCTTCTCTCACATGTTTGCCACCTTTACGAGGCCTTCTAGGTGCATGTAGCTCAGTGGTAGAATCACTATCTCTGTCATATGATGTATCAGTGTCTGTCTCCATGGTGTCCATACAAGGTGTATGTTGGATTGTATGAGATGAAAATGATAATTTGGTGCTTTTGTTTCAATTGCCAAATATATGTCAAAGGGGAGGGACTGTAGGAGAAATAGGGCAGTGAGGACAATGGGGTTTAATCAAGAGATAATTTGCCTTTTGGAATTTTGACAAATGTAGGGACAATGGACAACCACTTGACTGTTTGGGAAAGTTAGGGTTTGGGAATTTTTATAAGTGAGATGGGAAAGGGAGAGTGATAGGAAATGAAATGACTTGGGATAGGGAAAAAGGCTTAGGAATGAGTGACTTGGGATATAAGGGAATATGATAGGACTGTAATGACAATATAACAGTGAGAGGGAGGAATAAACAAGAGGGGAATGAAGTATTTGGCACCAAAATTACTTTTAAAATTTCTGATTTCAAAACCCTTAGGAGGCACTTCAAAAAGAGGATAGGGTTTATAGTTTTGGCATTCAAATTCTCCAAAATCCATTTTCAAATACTTGTAAATGACAACTACAGTCTCACATGAACTTACTTGGACAAATTAGACCGAGTGATTTGGAATTTTTTGGAGGCAATGAGAAAAATTTGGGTGTCGGCCCTGTGCGCCGCAACAGTGGCCCAGTGCACCGCGACCCTTGTGTGCACTGCGCCAGCTCAAAAATGCACAGTGGTGAGCGGCCCTATGCGCCGCGCTCAACCAGTGCGCTGCGACCACCTTCCAATGCGCCGCGACACTGAACTTCACCACAGTTTCGGCCTCCAAAAACTGTTTCGCCCTCTCCACTATTTTATTTGGCTCTTTGATGACTCTTGGTATGCAAATGGATTATTGAATATGAAAATATCTTATATATATATCAAAGAATTTGATTTTTCATTTGGCAAACCCACTTTCGAATGTTGCAGACTTTGGCACTTTTTAAATAAACTCTGTTTCGTTTCCTTTGTGCTTTTTGGACTGATGATGAATTTCTTGTCTGTCTTTGCAGGGATAGCAGGCATGGGATTTTGGCAAAGGTGACCAAGGCTACGCCTGAAGAACTTTACAACTGAAAAAACTTTTAAAATTACATTGCATTTATTACAAAAGATGAAATAGACGATTTTACTTTCAAAACAGAGTTTTGAAGAAAAATCATTATCAAGCATTATGATGATGACATTTTTTGCATTGAAACCTTATTTGAAGCTTCCTCATGTGCCTGCTGACATTATTAGACATTCTGAAGACTAAATTAACGAAACCCTAGACCTAATGAGACTAAAAACCCTAAAATGACTATTTGTTAAACAAGAGGCCAAACATGATTGTAAATGACTTTAAAATTGATTTTGATAAAAAAAACTAGGTCAGCAGGTACAAGACATGAGGGATATGAGTGACAAGACCCTTCCGTCAGATGATCCATGCTCCTAATGGAATGCAGCTGACTGAACTGAATGAGACACCTAAAATTAAATGCAACAAGAGAAATTTGATCTCCGACGGAGGGATGAAGATACCGACTCTAACAGATTGGACTTGTCAAATCCACAGGAAGAGACCTGTAAATTTTTGTTCAATATGATATAATAGAAATAGTTTAACTAAGAAAAAAAAAAGTGAAAAATTCCAAGTTCAAAATTTATAGGAATGAAGTCTAGGACTTGATTGAGCATTATTTTTCAGCATTTAATATAAATTTTGTCACTAGAGAGGAAAATCAAATGGCCGATTCACTAGCTATTGATGCTAGTAATTTCAAAGTTCCTCTAGATGTCAAGGCAACCTATGATGTTCAAATAAAAAACAGACCTTCAAGTCCTGATAACATCAAATACTGGCAAGTATTTGAGGATGACAAGGAAATTTAGAAATTTTTAGAGTGTGTTGAAGAGTTTGCAGATATACAAATTGATGATGAGCAGGACATTGTTGAAAATCAAAATAGCAAGCCTTTTAAGAAAACCATGGTTGGGAAGAACATTATAGATCTGAAAACTAACTATATTCCTAAAGGCTTAGTCCCTTTAGAAAGATTTTTCAATAATAATGATGTTTTTCTCAAGCCTGAAAGTAAAGTTGATGGAGAGAGTACAATAGAATGTAACATTGGCACAAAAGATCATCCAAAATTAGTCAAAGTGTCCAAATTTCTTTCTCTTGAAACCAGAACAAAATATATCAAGTTGCTAAAATAATTTTATGATATTTTTGCATGGTCTTATAGTGGGTAGAAAACTTATGATAAAAGCATAATGGAGCACAAAATTCCTTTGAAAACAGATGCAAAGCCTGTAGCACAAAAAATCAGACATATAAATCCCATGTTGCTCCCAATCATTGAGAAAGAAATCATAAAATTATGGGAAGCAAAGATAATTCTGCCTTTGAGATTTCCTAGTCGGGTAGCTAATGTAGTCTCGGTTCAAAAAAAGAATGGAGAGATAAGAATTTGTGTAGATTTTTGCAACCTGAACCGGTGTTCATTAAAAGATAACTATCCATTACCCAAGATGGATTATATTTTGTAGAAGGTTGTAGGATCCAAAATATTGTCAATGATTGATGGTTTTTTAGGATATAATCAGATTTCAGTTGACAGGAAAGACAGAGAAAAGACAACATTTACCACACCTTGGGGTATATTAATCTAAAACAAAATGCCATTTGTTCTGATGAATGCAGGCGCAAATTTTCAGCGGGCAATGGATATTGCCTTTGTGGGAGAAAAAGATTGGTTTGTAGTCATCTATTTGGATGACATCATAGTCTATTCAAAATCTGATGAAGACCACTTGAATCATTTGAAACAAGTTTTTGACAAATGCAGAAAGTTTGGTTTGTCCTTGAACCCAAAAAAGTCATCCTTTGTTGTCCAAGAAGGGAAATTATTGGGACATATTGTAATAGAAAGTGGCATCTGTATTGATCCGGGAAGAGTAGAAGCTATTCAGAAAATTGGTTTGCCAAGGAATAAAAAATAATTTTAGTCATTTTTAGGGAAAATCAATTTTCTGAGGCGCTTTGTTCCAAAATTTGCAGAGCTGATCAACACATAAATGTCTTGCCAGAAAAGGATGCATAATTTAAATGGCGAGATGAAGCAAATAATTATTTTTCAGCAATCAATTCTACCTTGACTAAAGCTCCAGTTTTGATTAGTCCTAATTTTGAAAAATATTTTCTGATTTTTTCATATGCTTTAGAAGAGACAATTGCAACTGTCTTATTACAGAAGAACAAAGAAGGTTTAGAGCAGCCTATCTCATTTTTCAGTCGTGCTTTAAGAGATGCTGAATTAAAATACAGCTCGACTGAAAAACATGCATATGCACTAGTTAAGGCTTTAAAGTATTTTCAAGTTTATGTGCCACATTAATTTTTTTTTGCTTTTGTGCCAAATATTATTGTTAAAGATGTATTGCTGCAGCTAGATACAGATGGCAGGAGAGGACGATGGTTGACCAAAATTCTGGAATTTGATATTGAGATCAGACCAACTAAATTGATAAAAGGTCAAGGCTTGGCTCGCTTTATGGCAGAATCTAACTGTAAGGCTTTAAATATGAATGTAGAGGCAGCTGAAGGAGAACATGGAGAAGGTATTTCCAATTATCCTAAAATATTTCATTTAGATTGGTACAAGGATATAATATACATTTTGTTAAATTTCAACCATCCCCGTGAAATGGAGAAGTAAAAAAGGAGAGCTTTCAAATTGAGAGCTGTGAAGTATTGCATTTTGGAAGACCATCTTTACTGGAAAAACCCTGTTGGAGTCTTATTAAGATGTGTAGATGAAGCTGAATCCCAAGAGATTATGACAGAGATACATGTAGGAGTGTGTGGAGGGAAATTGTATTGGAAAGTCACTGCAAACAAAATCTTAAGAGCTGGCTATTATTGTCCAACTATTTTCTCTGATGTTTTTTCCAAAGTTAGGAGTTGTGTTGAATGTCAGAAATTTGCTGGTAAATAGAAATTGCTACCGTTACCTCTTATTCCTATTCCAACGGATGTTCCTTTTAAGCAGTGGGGGTTAGACTTCAACGGTGAAAGTCAACCACCTTCATCAGGACAACATAGATGGATTCTCACAACTACAAACTATTTTACTAAATGGATTGAAGCTATACCAACCAGAAATGTTACTGATACTGTAATTATCAAATTTCTGTTGGAAAATATTATGTCCAAATTTGGTTGTCAACAGAAATTAGTAACTGATAATGTAATGGCCTTTAAGTCTACTAAGATCTACAGCTTATGTCAACAATACAGAATTGAATTGACTCATTACACACCTTATTACCCTCAAGGTAATGATTTAGCCGAGTCATCCAATAAAAGTTTGGTGAGGATCATTAAGAAAATATTGCCTGAAAATAAGAGAAATTGGGACACTCAACTGGTACATACTCTTTGGGCGGATAGGGTAAGTGGTAAAAAATCAATTGGAATGTCTTCCTTTTAGCTTGTATATGGTACTGATGCTGTAATGCCTTTGCAATTAGCTCTTCTTGTGATGAAGTTCCTGCAAGATGAAGTTGATGTTGAAAATCCAATCCAAAGGATAATGTTGCAGTTGATAGAGGCACACCAAATCAGAGAATCACCGATGGATAAAGTACAGAAGTATCAAACTAAAATCAAATCTATTTTTGACAAAAGAGAAAATCAATAGTTATTTCAGGAGAATGATTTGGTGCTGCGTTGGGATGTCAGGAGAGAAGACCATGGAAAGCATGGTAAGTTTAACAATCTATGGTTTGGGCCATTTAGAATTGTTGAAGTTTTGGAAAACAATGCTTTTTTGCTCAAACATCTGGATGATGATCAGCGGGCTGGAGGCCCAGTTAATGGTCATTTTATTAAAAAATTCTTTGTTTAGTAAGTCCGTTGAATCATTCCATTGTAAATATCCAGTGTCACGTGTTAATAAAACTCCTTGCCCAGTGGTGTTTGTGTCTGTATATATGGTCAGTTTTGAGTCCAGTCAGTCAATGCTCAATTCTAATCATAATTTCCAAGAAGTCTTCTAAGTTTAAAGAGTGTTTAAGGCACTGATTCTACAGTCCTTGAAGCCTCACATGGATGACTTCATCCCCAATAGGAGCCATTGTTAGCACTGCAATTTTTTCAAATATTTTGAAAGTTTGTTCATCATTATCCAGGGAATCAATCTGTCTTTTTCAGTTTGGTTGTAAGATGAAAGTGTTGCTGTCAAAGTGTAGTGGTGAAAAAATTTCATTTCTACCTTCATGCATTTCATTTTACCTCTTTTACCTTTCATTTTTCCAAAAAAAACCAAAGTCTAGCGTTTCATTTCTTTCAAAACCCCTTTTTAACTATTAAAATTCATTTTTTTATAGTTAAAAAGCAGCCCCACACACCCACTAACAACCATATCATATTATACCCTTTTTACCTTACCTTCTATCGCATATTCAAACCTTATACATGTAACCATTTCCGAATCCTACAAACTCTTTGATATGCGATATTGCTGGGACCCATCATTTCTTTTTGATCTATTTCATAACATTAGAAATGTTTTAGAAAAATCCTTTATATTATGGTTAAGAAGAATTTTACCATATTCATTGACTTAAC
Organism: Pinus albicaulis; assembly: GCA_034641835.2. Taxonomy (NCBI): domain Eukaryota; kingdom Viridiplantae; phylum Streptophyta; class Pinopsida; order Pinales; family Pinaceae; genus Pinus; species Pinus albicaulis. Next base: position 275,010,338 of record CM076577.1, on the reverse strand, counting down.
GAAGTTTTCATTTATGTGCTTTTAAAATCCGTTTAATGGGCCCCACCTACCTTTTCTCATCGCATTTTCACAAAGTTCACTTACCGCATTCACTTCCGCTTCCTCATTTCCTTGATTGCGATATTGAGTGGGACCATTTCCTGCCACATCATCGTCGCTAATCGCATATCACAATTCACAAGCTCAGGAGGATAGGCGCTCAAGAACTTGTTATAAATGCCGAAATGCGATTGTGATTTCCACTGGCCGTTACACCTCATGATCTACCCCGCCCTTTGATCCACGGTTCTCATGCCTTTTCAGCCCCCCTTCTCCATTCTGCTTTTAACACTGGGGGGTGGGGGTCTGAAAAGCTATTTTCTTCGTCACTCCTCTTGGTACATGTCCTCCTCTCCACATTTCGCACCCCCCTCGATCCAAACCTCCTTTCCACCTCATCACCCCATCGCAAATAACATTCCCTCCCGCTTATGTCTTATGCTTAAACATTTCTGACCTCGATCTGCTGTTGCGATATATGTATAAAAGGTTTTCTCCTCCCACTCATCATTTATCTAATAATATCTCCCACTAACAAAATTAAACCTCGCTATCTCTTTCAATCTGCCTCCATAACTTGTTTAACCTCCATATTTCCCGCTCCTCTTTTATTTCTCCCGCTGGCCCATAATTCAACGTGTCTCCTTATCATATCTTTCACATGCCAGTCCTTTTGTTTGGAACCTATCTATATGGATTTTTCCACTCCAACACTATTTCCATGTTTAGTTCGAGACCCTATCACGAAAAACAAGAAACCAAAGGAAAGGAACAACGACAGAGTTTATCTGAAACATATTTCTACCATTACTCTCAGCGCCAACACATTTACACAAGGCATCATGCAACATTCAAAGAACAGTCAAATGTAACTTTCACTACTGTTTACACTTTTTGTGGAGTTGGTTGCACCAGAACAAAAGAGGAGTCTTCCCATAGACTGCCACATCATACAACCACTTCGAATTGTTAGCCTTGTTGTTGTTGTTTATTTTGATTATGTCATAGCACTCTGTATTAAAGTTTTAGGATAAGCCTCATCTCTTGCACTAGATCATAATAAGTTTTGGGAACAAGTTTACTCCTTTTGTGGAGATGATAGTTTTATATTTTTTTATATATGTGACAAACTGCTATGTAAAAATGGTTCGCAGTTTTAGAATCTTGGCTCATATGATGAGTACTATTTTCAGTGAATAAAATTGAAAGAAACTTCTAAGTACTTATTATCAATCTGGTGTGTGTATTGTTAATTTTCACTTGTGTTTCCATATCTTATTATCTTCAATGGAAGTTTGCAATCCCTCATGCTGTTATGTGTTTTTATCAATCTCTTGACATGTTCATGTGTTTTATCAATTTCTATTAGTATCACACAGTGAGCTTTCTTGATGAAATATACATGATGACAGTGTGAAGAGCATCACTTATAACATTTATCTTCCATGATATTTTAGTGAGAATATTGTAAGTCTAGAAATAACTTTCTATTGTTGAAAGATTGACAAATTGCTACTTGTGTTAAGTTTCTACCAAAAGCAGTGGATTTCTGCCTTACATACCCACTATTTCTTCTTCCATTTCACATTCTCTTCCCCTCATAGGCTACAAACTCACTCTTTTGCTACCACATCAGACAAAATACCCTCATTAGTAGAACAATGGATTTGACCGAAATCTCTTTTCAGTGAATGGGAGTTTAAACCACCTACCAATATTATGAACCAGATCATTAAATTTCCTTAGAGTTTAGGATGTGTCTGGTCAGGTGCTTGAAGCAATCCAAGTGCTGATTCCAGTGAAACAACACATGTATTTCCCTAATTTGGTTGATATTGCATATGAGATATCCTACCAAATTATACTGAGGTACATTGGTTTGTTTATGATTTGGTTTAGCTGACATAGTGTGCCTTGCAGGAAAGAGATCAAGATGAATAACAAGATGGTAGACTACAGTTCATGAGATCTTCCTTATGGATTAGATGAGCAGCATGGTGGTGGGAATTATTATAACTTAGCAGACACATTGAGAAGTTCGAAGGCAGAAATAAGAAGTTGTAAAGCAAACAATGAAAAAATCATGCAGGCATGGGAGAAACAAGTAAAAGTTAATGCGATAATCCTTCAGAGTTTGTTAGAATTGCAGGGACAGGGACCACTTTGGATCGACCATGGGTAGGAGGATAGGACTAATGGGGCATATGGAAATAGGTCTCATGGTGGTCACAGGTCAGATAGGGATGAAACGGTTATAGATGGGAGGCTCTCGGATACTCCAAATGGGAGAGGTAATGGACACATGTGCTATTCTAGTTCTGGTTCTGACATGCACCATGATCATCATCATTATCATTCTTACAGGAGGAGTGACATGGGATATATGCAGGATGATTTCAAGAAAGCTAAGGCACCTACTTTTGATGGATATTTGAAGAAGCCGGGGGATGCAGAGGCTTGGTTACTTGGGATGAGGAAAATATTTGAGTTGCATGAGTACACAAAGAATATGAAGGACAAAATAACTATCTTCAACCTTAAAGGGAAAACATACATTTGGTGGGAAGATGTAAAATGGGTCAAAGACATCAGGACAAAAGACTCTAGTTGGCATGAATTCAAGAGACTCTTCAGGAAGAAATACTTGTCAAAAAGGTACCACGACAACAAAGCCAAGGAACCATATGAGCTTAAGATGGGATCGATGACAGATGAGGAGTATACAACCAAGTTCCTAGAGTTATTGAGGTATGTACCGTATCTTGAGGATGAAAAGGCTAAATTTTAGATTTTTTTAGTGGATTTCCATTAGCTTTTAGAGATCAGATTGAGTATGATGAGCCTCAGTCACTTGAGGAGGTTATTAGGAAATTGAAGCATTGTTATGAGAAATGAAAATGTAAGAGTGAATTTTAACAAGGATGGTTAGGGAAAGATAAGGGTAAAGGTAAATGGAAACTAAAAAGAACAAGGCCTCAAAATGTATAAGAGAAAGAGAATGTTGCACCATACAAGAAGTTCAACATAGCTAGACAGTGACATGGTTCACAACAACATAATAGAGGTGATGGTACAAGGTTGTTGGAGTGTTGGACATGTGGTAAGGAACATATTAAGAGATATTGTGTGCAAACTCAGAGTAGTAGGCTTTAGATCTATAGTTCACATGAGGTACAAAATATTAGGGATGTTGGGCAAAGCATTCCTTGTATCTATGCAGTGCTGGATAACGGGCAGGTGAATCACTAGGAATCTATCATTGAGATGGATGGTAAGCTTTGTGATCAAGTTGTTTCTATTTTGATTGACCCTTGATCTAATTATAGTTATGTTAACCCTGACTTGGTGGATAAGTGTGGTTTGAACAAATAAGTGCATGCAGAACCTTGGTTAGTGAAGTTGGCTACAAGTACAAAGAATATATTTCATCATTGGGTAAGATCTTGTGCTTTTGAACTAAATGGTATGCCTACATCAACACACTTGAATGTATTTCCATTGGTATCATACAATATGTTTTTGGGTATGGACTGGTTGTATCTTCATAGGACCAAAGTAGATTGTTATGAAAAATCCATTGAGGGTTTGGATGACAACAAGGAACATAGAGTCTTATAGGGTAAAAAGAAAGAAAAATCAGTTAGCATGGTGACATCGATGCAAGAAAAGTGCAGTCACAGAAAAGGGTGTGTGTTATTTGCAGTGCATATTTCTAGCGATAAAGATAAGGAGGATGAGGATGCAGAGATATTGAGCAGGTACCCAGTTTTACAGCAGTTTTAGCACGTGTTTCCAACATAGATTTCAAAGTTTCCACCTCATAGGGAGGTAGACTTTTCTATTGAGTTGGTACTAGGGGTAGCACTAGCATCAAAGTAACCGTACAAAATGGGCACTCAAGATTTATTAGAGTTGAAGTAAAAGTTGAATAAAATGCTTGACAAGGCATACATTAGGCCAAGTGTATCACCGTGGGGGGCACAAATATTGTTTGTGAAGAAGAGGGATGGTACTCTCAGGTTATACATCGATTACATGCAGTTGAACAAAGTGAACATCAAGAAAAAATATATGTTACCGAGGATTGATGACTTATTTGATCAGTTGAAGGGATAAATAGTGTTATCGAAGGTTGATCTAAGATCAAGATACCATTAGGTACGCATCAAACAAGAGGAAATTTACAAGACAAATTTCCATACCAAGTATGAGCATCATGAGTTTTTTGTAGTTCCATTTTGTTTGAATAATGCTCCAGCTACTTTTATGTGCTTGATAAATAGTGTGTTGCATCCTTGTTTGGACAAGTTTGTTATTGTATTCATTGATGAGGAAGAACATGCCAATCATTTAGCGACATTATTGAGATTGCTAAGAGAGCATCAATTGTATTCCAAGCTTAGAAAATGCAGTTTCTTTCAAACAAAGGTACATTACTTGGGGCATGTGGTCTCCAAGGAAGGTATATCAATGGATCCAGAGAAGATAAGGGCTATCATGGAGTGGTAAGCTCCTAGAAATGTGGAAGAGGTAAGGTCATTCATGGGACTAGCAGGCTATTATAGAAGGTTCATCAAGAACTTCTCTCAGATTGTATATCATAATACATCATTGTAGAGGCAAGGTAAGAAATTTGAATGGACAGAGGAATTTGCAATAAGTTTTGAACAATTGAAACAATTGTTGACAAATGCTCTAGTGTTAAAGATTGTAGATCTTAACAAATAATTTGTGGTACGTATAGATGCTTGAAAAAGAGGACTTGGTGGAGTCCTTATGCTGGAAGGACAAGTAGTATGCTATGAATCATGAAAACTGAATGAGAACGAGCAAAATTATCTGATGCATGAGCTTGAGTTGGCAGCGATTATCCAAGCGTTGAATATGCGGAGGCAATATCTTCTTGGCGGGAGGTTTGTATTGATGAGTGATCACAATGGGTTGAGATATTTGTTTGAACATTAGAATATGAATGTCAGGAAAGCTATATGGTTGGTCGCGATCAATGAGTTCAACTTTGAGATCATGTACATCAAGGGTAAAGAGAACATGGTTGCATATTCTCTTAGCAGGAAGATATAGGTGAATCATGTTAGGGCCTAAATCTACCTCAGGCTGAGAAAGGCAGAATCTAGGGTAACATCAAACCATGCTTAACCTGGTAGCTAGCCCTACCAGGTCGGGAGAGGGCTCTCTCCTTGTCAATCTCATCAAAAAATGATCAATGACGCTTGAGATGACTTGATGTGAAGACTGATTTTAGGCTAGGTATGTGCGCAAAAGAGTTTGATTGATTTTAATGATGTTTTTCTGGCTCAAATGGAAAGGCAGATTTGGGCCTTGGGAATGAGGCTCAGTTTTGCAGAGATCTCAATGGGGCAAGGTAGGAAATTGATTTGACACTTCAATTTGAATGAAATGGAGAGCTTTAGACAGGTAAGGAGTTGAAGAGGGCAAGAAACCTTCAGGGATCCTCTTCAAACAGCTGAAAACATAAATAACTAAGCAAACCCTAGGTAGAGCACTGCAATTTCAATGAATTCTTCCTTTATCCTTGTTTGTTTTAGTTAAGAATAAATAAGAGAGTGAAGGGCATACATAAAACACCAGTAAACTTACATTTACAGAGAGAAACAAAATATCAAAGAAAAATGCCACATGAATCTCATAGAGTGCTTCAAACCCTGGTCTATTCCTTTTCCAAACTGCAGAGATGAATGTACAATGATGCTCAAAGCTTTCCCAAAAGTCCAACCATGCTAATTACTGATAAAACATAAGATATAAGAAAACAAAAATTCATCCTAGCCTCTGGGGGTCGAGCTCATAAGATTAGGAGCTGTTCCAACAAAATCTAAACTGAGAACTAGAAAGTAGGCAGTGGAACAACTTGCCTCTAAAAACTAGGAAACTGATTCATTCAGTTGCAAACTACCTTTTGATGGATGAATCTACCTCTATGAGTGAAAATTTAGAAAAATTACATAAAAATCCATCATTTCACACTAAATTACATCATGAGTTTGACAATTAGAAGGAAAAAATTCAAATTGTGAAAAAACTAGGCAAAAAACAGAGTTTTTGACCAAAAATGAGCAAAATTCCTCCAATGCGCCACGCCTGATTTCCCTTTGCGTAACGCCTATTTGCAGATGATTTTGGAGGCCTTCCCGGTGTCAAAATTTGCTCCAAGTGGGCTTGTTGGAAAGGTCTACCTGTCTACTTTCCAGCACAGGTGGAAGTTTTTAATTTGGGCTCCATTTGCCCCTCCAAAACTGAGTTCTCCCAAGATTGCTTCCTGTGTGTCAAAAAAGGGGCAAAAAGGTCATTTTTGGGGTGTTTTTGACCTTTTTGGAAGCCCAAAACCTGTCAAAATTTCTTTTCCATTGGTAGGCATGCACATTTTTCCATGAAAAATCCAAAAATTCTGAGTTTTCCTCAAAAGGAGGTCTCCATCAAAAGCGAGCGCCAAGTGGCGCGGCGCATTGGGCAGAAAAACCTGTGTTTTGGCCCAAAAATTTCAAAAATGCAAAAAGTGTCCCAAATTTTTTGAAATTTGGGTTGAGTGTTCTCCATCAAGTGATGTGTTGGGCCAAGGAAGCCTCAGCCAAGATCTTAAGTCTATCATGTTTTTTTCGCCGCTTTGATGCCTTCTTCAACTCGGCCTTCAAAATCTTGATTCTTGCTTTGCACACATGGTTTCTTGCCCAGTAATGGTTGGCCATGTGCCTCAACATATTTTTTTCTTTTTTGGCATTCTCCAACAACTTTTCCAAATGTATATTTACCCTTTCAAGCCAAGTTTCACGATCAAATTCAATTTCTTGCTCAAGTGATGTCAACTTGGTTTTGCTCCTTTTGGCGGCTTGCCGGTTCTCTCGTATGTTTTGCAGCTCCATAATGGTTTGCTGATCCTCTTGCTGCTTGTTTCTTTGTTCAAGGTATTTGATTATCCACTTGGCTATTTGCAGGTTGAGGGAAAAAGCATTAATGTCTGCCCGTTGCTCCTGAATGATCTCTTTAAGCTTTGAGCTTTCAGTGTCATCATCCTGAATGAGAATGAAATCTGTCTCCTGCCCTCCTGAAGGCCCCTCATCATGTAATGGCCTCTTGCCCTTGTCCTGAACCTACTCTGCTGATGGAGGAATCGAGACCCCTTCCACCCCAGGTGGAGATAATACTCGCTTTGCTGCTGCAAACAACCTTCTAGTGCCCTTTCGATAGGTGACAAACACCGGCACACTAGCGGTCTGTGTCTCATGACCCTCCTGCTGATGTGAAGGTCCACTTGTCTCATGAAAATATTTTGGAGGTACCTGAGGAGCCGTGAAGAACTCATGAGAAATGAAATCCTCCCATGAGATGTCCTGCAAACCAAGCTGATGCATGACCACAATTTTGATGACTGCAAAATGATATATACTATTATACTACTGCTAAGGAGTTTTCTTTTGCACTAGGGTGGTCATATTCTCAATATTTTAGCAAATGAAGTAGGGGAGATTCATCATTCTCACCCTGGTAAAGTGCATCAACAATCTGATGTGATAGGCATATAGGCGAGAAAATCGGCACTCACAGCTGAAATACTTAATTATGAGTTTCATCAAAGGAGCATATGAGTCTTTCAGGTACTGAAAGGGAAAAAATCTGCTGAGTTGTCTCAAATAACTAGGCTTTATGTATGGCTCATAATGTTCCTTGTCAATTTGTTGCCTTTTATTCGACTGTTCACCAACATTTGGAATGCCAGTTGCTAGAGAAATAGACTCTGGTGTCAAGGTGAATGTCACACCTGCAAGAGTGACTTGGCCATTATGTAGATGAAGCACAAACAACCTGGCCAACTCATGATGGTACTGGAGTCTAGCAACCATCTCACATAACTGATAACAAGATTGCTGTTGAAAACATGTGACAACAAGAGGGCAAGCCTGCAACTCGGCAAGTGAAGTAGGCTCCTCTCGTACATGTTTACCACCCTTGTGAGGTCTCCTTGGTGCATGCATTTCTGTAGGAGAATCCCTGTGTGTCTCCTCATCTCGGTCATAGGAGGGATCAGATTCCATGTTTGCCAAAGTTTGTGAGTTTTAGATGAGTATGAAGAGATTTTAGGTGTCTTTGATCTTTTGCTTCCAAGTGTATGAAAATGTATGAGGGACTATGAAGGGAGAGGGTAAAAGGGATTTTGGGAATGTTGCTGACTGGAATTTGGGGAATTGAAGGGTTTTAGGGACAATTTTTAGGCTTTTGGGATAGCAATTGTTAGTATGATTCTTTCGTCGTAAAAGATCACTTTAGCTACGCATAACAAATATCCCTAACATCGATTATGGCTGCAAAATACCTTTAAGATTGCTGCACAAATTCAGATCTAAGCACAAAATATATTAAGCAGATAAAAAATAACATAGCTCCATAGATCCAATTAACAAGACAAGAAGAATGTATATAAGAGAATTTTGTATTATATTAAAGAATGGGGCACCTGAGAGGAAAACAAGAAAGGTGTTTTCCGGTTCTCCTCAGTGGGATGGGTTCTTGGAAGTCCTTAATGTTTCAGATCTAGCATTTCTCTCTCTTATGGATGTGAAAAGGCAAACATAGAACTCAATGGGAGTTCACAAAGTAAAATGAAAAAGGGTGACCAAGAGAAGATCCGAAGTGATCTAATGCAATGAAGGTGACTAATGAATGGGGAAAACCCCCCTATTTATAACAAAATATTGGGGTGGTCTAGAACTCGGTGCATGAATAAAATATTCTTAATCGAATTCTAGAAGCACCCTTTAGGAATATTTTATTATATTTGTTGGAGGGAAAAGGGTTTTTGACTTGGGTCAATTCCTTTATTTATAAATAATAAATAAATAAATAAATAAATGGTTTATTTATCATTTTAGGGAAGTGATGGGAATATAATTAAATAAATAATGGTTTATTTAGTTATTTATGGATGATTTAGTCAAATTTAACTAAGAATATTATTTAAATAATGATTTAAATAACTTATTCTTAGGGAATAATTAAATAAATAAGGATTTATTTAACTAAGTTCCTTATTTTGGGTTAAATATGACCAGGAAATATAAACAAATGAGTTATTTTATATGGTGAAAGCAATTTTACTTAGGGTAAAATTGGTCTTACATGGTGTACATGGGTTCATCTAATAATAATAGGTTAGATGACCAAAAAATGGTGTAACAGATTGCCCCCGAACGTACGAGTGTTAGGAGCAAATCGTATGACCGAAGTACGTTGTAAGAACTCAATCACTAGATATCGAGAGGGAAGTGAGAGAGAGAAATGTAAGGTTGTCTGATGTGCTAAAGGACTAGACCCTGAGGAGATGAGACTTACAGGTGCAACAAGTCTCTAGTTTATGAATTGGCACTTGTGCTAAAGGCGGCGGGGGAGGCATACCTATGCCCGCCGAGACAAAGTACAAAGAATAAGGCGCCCAGAAAACCACGGAACACAATAAGTACAAAGAGTAAGGCGCCCGAAAAACCACAGAACGCAATAATGAAGCATGTGCTGGCCGAAACATGAGCCAGATAAATCAGAGGATGAATCCCACATACATGTGATGCCTGGAATAATTGTCAGGACTTATACAGTAATATGGTAGTACATGAGATACAGATATACCCAAATGCCCCCTACACACGGGGAAGGGCTCTCAAAATCTGACAGAGATATGTGAATCGAAAGTGGCACTGCAAGCGGTTGAAGCTGATATCATCAAATGAGAGGAGCTGCATCAAGGGCGGGAAGAAGTCATCCGGGCATGTGGGGGGCTACCTGCAGGGCCACCTGCTCATGAGGTTTGAGACATCTCACACATGCCCGAGAATCAACAATAGCTGTTGCAGCATCACTGAATCACCGAGTATACATATCGCGAACATGCTGAAAAGGGGCTGGATCCAAGGAACTCAGACGAAGACTAATGATGATGTTGAAATGATGAAAGGTCCAAAGGGGACCCGAAAAACATGAGTATGAAATGGTATCTCATGACGGAAATCGACACAGACAAGAATAAAGATGGAGGCTAAGTGGTTCCCCAAGGAAAAGTGTTGTAAGTGAGGAAATCTGATTTTGAAAAAGGAGGAAAGGAAGACTTCGTGGACAACATGTGTCCTGGTGAAGTAGTGTCTGATGAAAACAAACATATGCTGGCTATCTACAAGAAAGTAAAACATGCATTTCGAGCGGGAAATGCTAAGGGTAATACCTCTTGAGATAGAGTGCATTGCGAGGATTAGGAAGGGGGTGGCCTTCAAAGTCCTCTAAAAGATATGACCCCTTCCCAAGATTTTTACTGAGGATGTAAGGACCTAGCCATAATGAGTCGAGCTTCCCATGACCGAGGGTATTGTGGGCCTGGTCATATACTAGAACAAGGCCACCTTCATGAAAGGTGCGAGGATGCACTTTTCGGTCATACTGAGCTTTGGTGCGCTTTTTGGCCACTTCAAGAGTTTGTAATGCAACACGACGATCTTCAGAAGCGCGCTCAAGCATGATAAGTCGTTGTTCTAGAGGTTGGGTATCAGGGAGAAGTTCGACGGCCAAATGAAGGGAAGGGATTTCACATTCGATTGGTAAGACTGCCTCCTCGCCAAAGACAAGGTGGAAAGGAGTGAAACCGGTGGCGGTTTTAACAGAAGTACGATAAGCCCACAAAGCAGGGAAGAGCATGAGATGCCAATTGGTTTTGTGCTTATTCACCGTTCGTTGAAGCATGGTCTTAAGAATTTTGTTGACCGCTTCAACTTGGCCATTACCTTGGGGGTAATAGGAAGATGAATATTGGTGCTCAAAACCAAATAGGGAGGATAGCTCATGCCAAATATGATCTTCGAAATGTCGGCCATGATCCGAGACTAACTGTTTTTGGACTCCGAATCGAGCAATGACATGGTTAAAGAAAAAGAGGGCTGCAGTGGCTGCCGTATTGTTGAACGTTGGCATAGCTTCGGCCCATTTAGTGAAATAGTAAACCACCACGATGATATATTTATGGTTACCCGCAGATGGAGGTCGAAATTCCATAAAGTCGATGGCCCATTTACAAAAAGGACCGGCTATGACGAAAGGATGGAGAGGGGCGAGAGGAGCTCGCGCCTTAGGGGCGAAATGTTGGCAATTGGAACAGTGTTTGACTGCTTCAATGCAATCACTGAAGAGAGAAGGCCAAAAATACCCATCACGCATGATTTTTTGGGCGGTGGCGAGGCTAGAGAGGTGGCCACCACAAGCGCCGCTATGACAGGCATTGAGGACTTGCTCGGCTTTAGCGTGTGTGAGGCAACGACGAAGGACAGTATCTACTCCACGACGATAAAGGTCATCGCCAATTAGAAGGTAGCGAGAGGCTTGGTGTCGGATACGTCGTTGAGCATCACGATCAAGATGAAGGGCGAACTTTTGGGTTCGCAAGTAAGTAAGGATGTCACCGTACCAGGGATCGTCAGTGGTGATGGAAAACAAATGTTCATCAGGAAGAGCATCATTAATTGGAGTATCCTGCGTCCTGGTAGACAAATCAAAAAGGAGTTCAGCGAGGACTAAACCTTTCTTACTTTTTGGGGTGACAAATTCAAGGTCGAATTCTTGGAGAATAACGACCCAACGGGCGTACTTCCCATTGAGGATGCGGCGACTCAATAGGAAAGCCATGGGGTTGGAATCAGTCACAACCTTGGTAGAACGCATGAGGATATAATGACGCAATTTTTGGACCGAGAACACGACAACTAGTGCTAATTTTTCTTCATGCGAGTAGGACACAGGTGGACCAGCAAGGTTCTTACTGACATAATAGATCACATGTTCGACACCGTTATCATCCTCCTGGATAAGGACACCAGCAACTGAATATGTGGAAGCAAAGATGTATAGGATGAAATCTCGGTCAAAGTCAGGGGGACGAATCAAGGGAGTGGATGTGAGAGCATGCTTGAGGGAATCAAAAGACTCTTGAGCGTATCTATCCCAGAAAAAAGGGGTGTGAGAGAGAAGAAGTCTAAGGAAGCCGTGTGCGGTAGTGGCATAGTCATGAACGAATCGACGAAGAAAATTAGCTTTGCCTTGGAGACTTTGTAGTTGGCGTAAGGTACGAGGAAAAGGAAGTTCAAGAATGGTGTGAACCCTCAAAGGGTCGAGAGTTATCTCGTCTTTAGACGGTGAAGCCGAGGAGACGACCGGAGGGAACACATAAGACACATTTCAAAGGGTTAAGGCGAATGTTATACTTGCGGCATCGGAGAAAAATGGTACGCAGGTCATGAAGGTGTTGCGCCCGATGTTTAGAATGTGCAGTAAGGTTGTCTAAATAGGCAAGAATAATATGGGCTAAGCCATGGAAGCAATAAGACCTGGCTCGTAGAAAGGTGGCGCCAACGTTTTTAAGGCCAAATGGCATGACTCGGTATGCGAAAGTGCCCCACGGACTAATGAACGCGGTTTTAAGTTGATCAGCACGATGGATAACGATTTGGTTGTATCCGGAGAAGCCATCCATAAAGGAGAGAATCTCGTGCCCTGCACACTCATCGATGATTTGGTCAATAAATGGTGTGGGGAAGTTGTCTTTTGGACAAGCTTTGTTCAGATCGCGAAAGTCGGTGCAAACACGAATGGTGCCTTGTTTTTTGAGGACAGGGACTGGGTTAGACACCCAAGTGGTATATTCAATGGGGTAAATGAAACCAGCTTGCCGGAGCTTGTCGATTTCAACTTTGATGGCTTCACGTCTAGAAGGATGGATGGGTCTCAACTTTTGATGAACTGGAATGGCATCAGGCCATGTGTCGATGTGATGTTCGACAATGGCAGGATCGAGTCTGGGAATTTCTGAGTATGACCAGGTGAAAACATCACAAAATTCTTTGAAGAGTTTCGTGTAGGCTTCAATTTCTTCCGGAGTGCATTTGGCACCCATGGTGATATGTTCTTCAATACCTGGCTTGACAGAAATGTTGATTTTGATGGTGGGAGAGATATTAGCCATGTTGCCTTCTTCGAAAGCATCAGCTGCAGGGATGGGGTTTTTGAGCCAATCGACTTTATCAAGGATGAAGTCTTTGGATTCGAGGGCATATTGGTCATGGGATTGATGTGGGAGGAAATATGCACGATGGTGCATATTGTCCCATGGGAAATCAGGGTTGGTCATGGATTCCATGATGTCTTCATCAGACTGGAATATGGGAAGAGAGGATGGAAGAGGTTGACCTGAGGACGTAGAGGGATGAGACTCTTGATTGTGATGGGAAGGGCTCACGGGTATGATGTTATGTGAGGTGACAGAGTGAGTAGTTGAATGATCAGGTGAAGCATTGGGGGAAGGTACTAAGGGGTTGGTATCCGAGAATCACGGTGATGAGGAAAGGTAGGAAATGGTAGCTGAAGTCTCGGTCATTTCGGTATCAAGAGGAGGAATGGTAATTGTGGTAGACATGTGGTCTTGTGTGAGGGAAGAAGGATTACGGGTGAGGGCGGCTTTGAATTGGCGGTATGTGGCTAAAGAGGCACGATACTCGTCAAGGCGGGGGAAAAGGTGGGTATAGTGGCCATGGAAATTGCACAAAGAACAAGGGTGATCAGTGCGCAAATGCTTAAGTTTAGGGGTAGAATCTGGTATGGTGACATGGGCTTCTGGGATGTCTGAGTCTGGAAATGTTTCATTAACCATGGTCTTGAGACGTGGTAATTTAGGGCAGGTATGAGTGGCGTGACGAACAACATCACACAGAACACACTGGATGGGATGCTTGTGGGGCCGAGGAGGGGCAGGGTTGGGTGGGGTAGGTTTTTCCCGTGATGCCCCCCTGCGAGCTTTGCCATTTTTACTCAAAGCGGTTGTAACAGGAGGCGGTGCTTGTTGAGGTGACTGAGGTACCAACGTAGCAAGAGAAGTCATAGGGATTGGTTGAACCGGGGTCAAAGTAATATATGGTTTAGGTTGACCGGGCGGAGTGGTGGCTGGAGGGTCAAGGTACCAGATGGGTATACCCAAGGTCAAGTTGGGAAGGGATAGGGTGGCCAAGGTAGGGAATGAATAAGCTCCAGGAGGGGGAGCGAGGAAAGGGATCTGACCAGCATGGAAATGGCCAGGAGGAATGGTGCCAAGGGGGTGGATTTTAGGTGGAATCGACCCATGAGGAGTGGCGGTAGAAGAAGATTCAGAAGGAAGAAGGGTGGCTAACGAGGGCGAAGGACTAGGAGCTGGTTGAGGTTGAGGTTGTTGACTAGCCAAAGTGGGCTCTGTAAGGTTAGCCCAAGATGATTGCATCATGCAAAAATTTGCCAAGTTAGGATCAGAGACGGGAGGGGAGTCGAAAAAGGTGCCAAGCAAGGAGGAGTCTTTGTAGATGCCGGGGGAAACATTGGTCAAGGAGTCAACAGTTTGCTTGTTGGTGATAGTAGAGATGGAGGACTCAAGGGAGGTCTGAGATTTTGGTTCATGGTAAGTCAACTGGTCAATGGTGACAATCTTACCATTATGAGGGAAAAACATCTTACGGTAGACTGTGGATGGGACGACGGACATGGAATAGGTGTAACTACGCCCCAAAAGGATGTTGTAGTCAAGAGGGGCATCGATAACTTCAACGTCAACACAAACTGTCTTGCCGAAAAGGGTGATAGGAAAGTTACGGAATAGGCCAATGGGCTGGGAGGCATGGCCATCCCATGCACGAAGGGTGATGGTGGAAGGGGCCAGTTCAGGGGATCCGAGTTGTTTCCAAACCGAAGCGGACATTACGCAGGTAGATGCCCCCTCATCAATAATACACCGAGCAACGTTGGCGTTTCGGATTTTGACTGGGATTTGGAAAGCAACTGAAGGAGGAAGAGGGGGAAGGTCTGATTGACGGGCGTCGAAAATAATCAATTGGTTATCAGCAAGATCTACAGTGCCCACGGAAGATAGTAGAGCCCTCTTTTGAGAAGGACATGACTGGAGGAGTTCCAGTGTTGAAATGGTAGTAGGAGATTGGGCCAGATCATCTACTATGCTGTATGAATGGGCAGCCCGACTAGAGGCAGCATTTCGATGTAATGGTCCCTTAGGAGGCTTGGAATGAACTTTGGCTTTGGGCATAGGGAGTTGCAAGGGACCATTGGGTGTCGATAGAGGTTCTGTAGGACCTGACGAGGGAGACTCAGAGACAGACAGAACAGGAGGTGTGGAATACTGACGGGACCGAGTTTGAAGGTTAAGGTCGACAGTGAGAGGTGGGTCAGAAGACATCATGAGAATCTGGTAATCAAAGGAACCAGAAGGAGAAGGTTGAGTGGTTACCGGGGCATGAGGTGGTTGAGTGGCCACGAATCCTTGTTGCGGGAAAGGATTGGTAAACACAGTAGGTTGAGAAGTAACGGGGGTGGGAGGGGTAGTAGGGGAGGAGTGCTGTCCCCGTACGGTGGCCTGAGAATCCCAAAGTTGCCGCATTTGTGGTAATAAGGGACAGTCGTGAGTATAGTGACCATAAACATCGCAACACGAACAGGGCTTATTGGTGCGAAGTGGCATGTCCGGCTTGGGCTGAGAGCCCTGTGGCTAGTTGGCAGTGGTAGGGTCGATATTGGAAGGATTGGGTCCATGATTACCAGAAGCATATTGATTTCCTCTTCTCCTTCTTTGAGAAGGAGGAAAACTAGTTGCCCCCTGCTGTGCAAATAATTGCCCTGGAGGGGGTAGTAAGTGTGGTTGTGGGGGCGGAGAAGGCAAGGGAGTGGGAGGTCCAAATGCTGGAGGAACTGGGACACTAGGTTGTGGATAAGGATAAGGAGTAGGGTGGGCAGCAGTATGGTAAGCAGGGGGTGGGGAAAAAGAGGAGGCATGCCATAGCCTGAATACATGCTGCTTGGAGGGGAAAACCCGCTAGAGGGGCTGGCCCCTAGAGGAAAACCATGGCCCGGAGGGGGTTGGGCAGAGGTATGTGACAGGGCTCCAACGATATCGTCGACAAAATGAGATTCCCCCGAGGCATTAGGGCCATCGGGTTTGGGAAGGTCAGGAAGGACGATATAAACATAACCAGATTGGGTGTAGATAATGTCATACTTCAAGGCGATTTGGAGGGCGGCTTCTTCGGTTTGGGGAAAATGGGATGCGACATATTGCCAATGGGAGGTAAGAGAGAGCGAAGGAACCAGTCCATGTAAACCCGATCTTCAAAGGGGGGAGCTTGACATAAGCTTCTTCTGCGCCGCCATTCCTGGACATGAGCGGAAAGGCGGGTTGAGGAGGATTGACGGAAGGAGGTTAAAATATCGGTACCAGTGTCGTATCGGAGAGGGAGATAGAAATAATATAAAAAGGCTTGGGCAATGGTCGCAAAAATGGTATGGGAGGAGGTGGCCTGTTCAACATACCATTTAGAAGCTTTGCCTGTAAGCGTGCATTGGAACAATCTAAGACGAATAGAGTCGTCAGTAATGGAATTGGAGGAACACCACATATGGAAGGATCGGATATGGTTGGAGGGATCCTCACTAGCAAGGCCTTCAAACTTGGGAATGTCAGAGGGGAGCTTGGTTGGCATAGCAGTCCAACTAACATCATGGCGGATAGGATCATTAATCAGCTGATTGAAGTCGGGGAGACTAAGGCTGGCCATATAAGGGAGTAATGGGGCAGTCGAGGTAGGTCCTGAGGTGGTTCCACTAGAAACAGGCCCAGCAGTAGTATTGGGGCTACTGCTGGTGGTAGGCCTTGAAGTAGACATGGTGAAAGTGACAGGGGGAGAACTAGGAGGGGGAGAACCCGAACAATCAGAGGAAGAGTCGGAGGGTGGACTCGGGGAAAGACTTACTCGATGACGACAGGAAGGAGGAAGTCGACCAAGCGGAAACTGAGGATGAAGGCCAAGAAGTCTCTGGGAGAGGCGCCTTGGGGGCGCAATGATGACGGGAAGAAGAAAACCGACAAGGGTAGGGAGGGACAAAATCAAGTGAGGTCAAGGGTAGAAAGGTGCAGTGACAATTGATTTTAAATTCTTTGCCAGGCGGTGTTAACCGGGCGCTTCTTCACTTAGGGTCAGTGTGTGGTGTGCGTTAATTTTAATTTTTTAAACCCAGGCGTTTTGAGAGTAAAAGAAAAAGTGTGCTGCGTAATGGAAAAGAAATCCGCAGTAAATAAAACTGAAAAAACAGAAAATTAACAACTAACAATGCAGCAGTCTAACCCAAGAAGGCGGGTCTCTCAAAACTAGTTGATAAGAGGGAAAAACTAGGCAAAGCACGCTAAAAGGAGGCCAAAAGATCTAAGGTCTGGAGGGACTGGGATCTAAAGGGTAAGTCTGCTGAAAAGTGGTGCAGAGAACAACAAAGAGGCGGAGACAAGGTTGTTGCTAAAAAGGAGGAGATCAACTAAATATAGAAGAGATAAGGCAGTGGCCTTAGAAATGAAGCCAAACAAAACGATATGAGGTGTTTTGAGAGGGAGAAGAGCTGATCTAAAGGGATCTGAAAAGGAAGTATCAGATCAGAGAAAAAGAGGGCTGAAACTCTGGAAATTCAGACTTCTAAAACAGTAAAGACTCGTCCACAAAAAGTGGAAGGTACTAGAGCCGTAAGGGGCAAGATTCCCTCTTATTTGAGTGAAGCAGATCAGAAACAGGTCCAAACGGGCATAGGCAGAGGCTGGGAAAACCTAACAGAAGCTTCAGACAAACCCAGAAAAAGTGTGGAAATATTTGCAGAAAAAGTGCAGGTCGCAGGTTCTGACCTGTTTTCAGTCCAGGTCGCAGGTTTGGGGCAGAAAAGTGCATCCTGAGGCTCAGGTCGCACTTCTTGGGCCGATAAGTGCGACCTAAAGATCCGGCTCTCTCGGCGGCAGATTTCAGAAAAAATTGTCGTCTCAGCTGCGGCTGGTGTCTGTCACTTGCGCAATAAGGCCAGAAACACACGGAAGTTAAAGATTTGACTGTTTAAGGGTTTTTAGGGGTGAAAATCACCATAAAAATAGGAAAAACAAAAAATGGAAGAGAAACCCTAGGGTCTGAAACAGCTGGATATGCAGGAATAGATAAAACGACAGCGGTCGCAAAAGAAAACCCGTGTGGAGTCGCCAATTGTTAGTATGATTCTTTCGTCGTAAAAGATCACTTTAGCTACACATAACAAATAGCCCTAACATCGATTATGGCTGCAAAATACCTTTAATATTGCTGCACAAATTCAGATCTAAGCACAAAATATATTAAGCAGATAAAAAATAACATAGCTCCATAGATCCAATGAACAAGACAAGAAGAATGTATATAAAATAATTTTGTATTATATTAAAGAATGGGGCACCTGAGAGGAAAACAAGAAAGGTGTTTTCCGGTTCTCCTCAGTGGGATGGGTTCTTGGAAGTCCTCAGTGTTTCAGATCTAGCATTTCTCTCTCTTATGGATGTGGAAAGGCAAACATAGAACTCAATGGGAGTTCACACAGTAAAATGAAAAAGGGTGACCAAGAGAAGATCCAGAGTGATCTAATGCAATGAAGGTGACTAATGAATGGGGAAAACCCCCCTATTTATAAAAAAATATTGGGGTGGTCTAGAACTCGGTGCATGAATAAAATATTATTAATCGAATTCTAGAAGCACCCTTTAGGAATATTTTATTATATTTGTTGGAGGGAAAAGGGTTCTTGACTTGGGTAAATTCCTTTATTTATAAATAATAAATAAATAAATGGTTTATTTATCATTTTAGGGAAGTGATGGGAATATAATTAAATAAATAATGGTTTATTTAATTATTTATGGATGATTTAGTCAAATTTAGCTAAGAATATTATTTAAATAATGATTTAAATAACTTATTCTTAGGGAATAATTAAATAAATAAGGATTTATTTAATTAAGTTCCTTATTTTGGGTTAAATATGATCAGGAAATATAAACAAATGAGTTATTTTATATGGTGAAAACAATTTTACTTAGGGTAAAATTGGTCTTACATGGTGTACTTGGGTTCATCTAATAATAATAGGTTAGATGACCAAAAAATGGTGTAACAGCAATAGGTTTGCAAATTTTGTAGCTAGGGTTTGGGATAATGGGAATTGGGGATAGGGGTGAACGAATTTAGGGATATGGGGGATATTAAGATAGGTTAATGAAACTAGAAGAGAAGTGAGGGAAAAAAGGTGAGGGAGTGATGGCCACAAAAACAAATTTACAAGTCCTAAGAAATCATGTCTTGAGCAAAAATTGCAAGGAAGTAAGGTCTGAAATTTTTATACTAAATCATCATAAACATCTTAAGACACACTTTCATTGGCATTTGCAGAGTTGTTGACTTAGTTTGGATCGGAGGAAACCAAGCAAATTAGGAATTTGGACGAATTTGTGGTGAAAATGGCTTGCAGCTCTATGCGCTGCACCACAAACCCAACGCGCCGCGCCTCCTGTATGCGCCGCGCCAGTGTAATTTTTATACTGTGGAAGGCAGCCCAATGCGCCGCACTAGCTCTATGCGCCGCGCCGCTCACCCAATGCGCCACACCCCCGAAACTGAAACTCTTTGCTGCAATTTTGTGACCACGAGCTTGCTCTAAATCTCTCTTGCTCTTTTGGATGCAAATGAGTCTTTTAAACACAAGAAATAACTTATATACAAAAGACCTTAATTTTTCACTTCACAAAACCCACTTTTGTAATGTTTACCTTTGACACTTTCTTTTCAAACTCTGTTTTAGGCAGTTTGCTTTATTTCGCCTCTGATTAACTGAATGACTTGATTTTTTGTTTGCCTTGCAGGGGATGGAGTTACTGAAGCTTGGTAAGGTGACCAGGGTTTCCATTGAAGTTATTTACATATGAGAGAACTAAAATTACATCAATTTATACAATACAAACTAAAATACTCTGGTTTATGAGCAAGTGATTATGAAATTTAATGGTACTAGAACTTTATTCAACCTCTTCATGCACCTGCTGACCGTTATTGGACATTTTGAAGACCTTTTTTGATGAAACCCTAGACCTAATGGGACTGAAAACCCTAAAATGAATCTTGCAAATTTAAAGACAAAAAGTGACTGCAAATAATCTTGATGAATGGAAATGGGCCAGCAGGTAAAGGACATGAGGGAAAATGTACAACAGGTCACTACCATCAGATGATCCATGCTCCTAATGGAATGCAACTGACTGAGCGAGACACCTAATATGCAATGCAACAAGAGAATTTGATCACTGAAGGAGGGATGAAGATACCGACACTTACATTGGCTCCAATGGGAATGGTAGCTCCTTGGAGGTGCCAAGAACTACAGATCTCTGGGAAAGCAGGTAGTGCCTTCGTCCATTGGGCTATGGAGTCAATAAATTCAACAAACCAAAACCAAACTCTTGACTTAATTTCAGTACTGAAATCTGACTCAAAACTGACTCAATTTCAAGACTAAATTCAACTGAAAGACCTGACTCAAACAAACCAAACCAAAACTGAAATCAACCCTCAGTTTTATAGCCTTCACCTCGGGCCCCAAACTGAAATGATGACAGCACACACTTGCAATGAAATTTAAACAAAATGGTATGTACAGTGATACATATGACAGCAGAAAACATTTCAAAAATAGTACCGTTTGAGTAGTCGACCATTGACCGGCCCACCTGGAAAATCTTCTCCATTCATTTCTTTCAAAAGGAAAGCATTTTGGCCTCGATATGCAGCAATTCTAAAAGTTCCTTTCCAAATATTCTCAAACTTTCCATGCTTACCTTTATCTTCGTTTCTCGCGTCCCATTTTAGCAGAACTTCTTCTATTTGAAACATGTCCGCCTTTGCCTTTCGATCATATATCTTCTTGATTCTCTCTTGCATCCTGAAAGTGTTTTGAAAAACCTCTTCTCTAGTCTGTTGTAAATGGATCATTTGATTAATTCTTTGTTGCAAATGATCATCCTCGCTGCCAGCTTCCTACAGAAGTTTAACCACTGGAACTGCGAGAGAGGTCGGGAATATAGTGTCAACACCATACACGAGCTCAAAAGGGGAAATGCCTATAGATTTCTTTTGACTTACTATGTTTGCCCAAAGTGCATTAACCAGTTTCTTGTGCCAACTCTTCTTGTTCGTTTGCAACAACTTTTAAATAATATTGACCAAGGATTTATTTGAGGATTCGGCCAATCCATTGCCTTGTGGATAATATGCGGTTGAGTGCCCCATAGTAATTTGATACTTATTACAAAAATCAATCATTATTTTTTATTTAAAAGCTGTTGCATTATTAGTGATCAGCTTGTTTGGACAACCAAAACGAGAAAAAATATTGTTTTCAAGAAATGAAATGATTACCGAATCAGTGGCATGCCTAGTGGGAATCGCCTCAATCCATTTGGTAAAATAGTCCATCGCTGTAAGGATCCATTTATGCTGCGCTGAAGAAGTAGGATGGATCTCGCCAATGAAGTCCAAACCCCACTGTTGAAATGGAGCACTTACTTCAATGGGCTTGAGCAGTCAAGGCTGCAATTTTCTCCTTCCTTGAAAAATCTGACATTCATGGCAGCTTTTAACAATTTTGTACACATCAGCAAAGAGAGTTGGCCAATAATATCCTGCTCTCAAAATTTTGTTGGCTGTTATCTTCCAGAAAATATGACCTCCGCAATCTCCCTTGTGAAAGTCTTCCATAACCTGTTTTGCCTCTTCTTCAACTAAACAATTGAGAAAGACACCACCGGGATCTTTCCAATAGAGCGCATTATTCATGATACAAAACTTGGCAGCCTTCAATTTCAGTGTCCTACTTTTGTTCTTAGCCATTCCAGGTGGTGGTGACAGATTTTGGAGTACATAAACAATGTCCGAATACCAAGGAGAAAGAAAAAAAATTTCTGATACCTGAGTGGGTGAACTTTCTTCATTTTCCTTGGACATAGCAGCAATGAGATTAATGTCCAAGGCATGCAAATTTGACTCAGCCATTAGCTTATCCAGCCCCTATCCTTTGATGAGCTTTGTTGGTTTAATTTCCACATCATATTCCAACAAGGCAACAATCCATTTGCCTCGTCTCCCTTCTGGATCTGTTTGCACTAAGACATCTTTAACAACAACATTAGGAACATAAGCAAGGATGTGAGAATGCAGAATATAAACTCGAAAATATTTCAAAGCTTTTACCAAGGAAAGAGCTTGCTTTCAATAATATTATACTTTAAAGCTACATCTCTTATGGTTCTGCTGAAAAATGCTATTGGTTTTTCAAGCTGGTCTCTTTTTAGCATCAAGACTGTTGCCATAGTATGATCCGAGGCAAATGAAAACAAAATGAAATCTTGAGTATAGTCCGGGTTGATCAAAACCGGAGCTGAAGAAAGGGCCAATTTCACCAAATTGAAAGACTTTATTGCTTCCTCAGTCCACTTCACTACACTATCTTTCTTGAGCATGTTTGTGATTTCCCTTAAATGTTCTGCAAGATTGGGCACAAAATGACGTAAGAAATTAAGCTTACCATTGAATGATTGGATCTCATTTTTACTTTGGGGAAGATCAATTTGCTGAATGGCTTCCACTCGGGTAGGGTCGATGCGGATGCCATCCTTTGATATAATATGACCGAGAAGCTTGCCTTCATCCATGGCAAACAAACTCTTCTTTGGATTGAGAGATATACCATATTTTCTACATCGCTGTAATACAATATTCAAATGATAAAGGTGCTCTTCATCTGAATTAGAAAAAACTGTCAAGTCATTAAGATAAACAACTAGAAAGACATCTTTTTCATTAGAAAATGCAATATCCATTGCTCGCTGAAAGGTCGCACTAGCATTCTTCAATCCGAAAGGCATTTTTCCATAATGAAAAGTTCCCCACAGAGTGGTGAACACTGTTTTATCTCTGTGCTCTTCATCTGAATTAGAAAAAACTGTCAAGTCATTAAGACAAACAACTAGAAAGACATCTTTTTCATTAGAAAATGCAATATCCATTGCTCGCTGAAAGGTCGCACTAGCATTCTTCAATCCGAAAGGCATTTTGCCACAATGAAAAGTTCCCCACAGAGTGGTGAACACTGTTTTATCTCTGTCATCCTCATGGACCAGAATTTGGTTATAACTGGAATAACCATCGAGTAGCGACATGTGGGATGCTCCAACTACTCGCTGAAGTATGTGATCCATTTTGGGCAATGGATAGTTGTCTTTCAAAGATACTTTATTCAGATTTCTAAAATCAATACATAAGCGAATCTCACTTGTTTTCTTGCGCACGGGCACCAAATTAGAAATCCAATCTGAAAATATTATGGGGACGATGATACCAGCTTTGTACAACCGATTCACTTCCTTTTCTATTGAGGGCAGCAAATTTGGATTTATTCTTCTTAACTTCTATCGAAAGGGCTTTTGATTTGGCTTGATCGGGATGATATGCTGAATTATGTTTGTGTCATATGCCTTCAAATCTGAATAATCCCAAGCAAATACATCAACAAGCGAAGATAATAAACTGATATAATTTTCTTTTACCTGTGGGGGCAACACCTTTGATAATTTCACCATTTTAGGATTTTCTGCTGATCCAATATTCACATCCTCAACTCCTTTCTCGGTTGGCAGCAAGCTCGGTTTTCAAGCTACATCATCTTGGTCGAAAAGATCCTCTAAAGGTATTAGAACTTTAGGAATGAAATTTTCCTTCAGCTGAAAAACTTCCATCTGATTGACTTCTATATCTGCCTCACCATCATCATGCTCCCCATCAATAGAAGTGTCTTTGAATTTTCCTTCATTTTACAGAAATTCATCGATTTCTTTATCATCTTGAAACACTTGCCAATACCTTTGATTGTCAGGGATAGCCGGGCGATGCTTCACATGAATTTCAAATTTTTTGTTTGAATTCATCGGAATTTTCAAATTACTTGCTGCTGTTGCAAGTGAATCTACAATGACATTCTGAATACGAGGGACACATGTCAAAGTGTAATCAGAAAACAATCTCAAGATATCTAGTACTGCATTGCGGTAAGCCCGCATTCGAGGATGCTTAGCTTGGTATTCACCTTTCACTTGCTTGATAACTAACTCGGAGTTGCCATACACTGTAATCCTTTTGGCATTTAACTTTCTAAGAATTTTCAAACTAGCAATTAAAGCCTCATATTCAGCCTCATTATTTGAATAGTCGAAAGCCAATTTATAAGAACAAACCCTTACATTACTTGGCACTTTGTTTGGGGAGAAAACAGGGCTGCGTATCCAAATTCCAATTCCAGCACCTTCCCTTCCTACCGTGCCATCAAAATCCATGGTCCACAGACCAACTTTGTCCTCTTCCAAATGCTGAAATTCTGTTTGCTCTTTTACTTATCCTTGCTATCCATCAATATTTTGCTGCTGTCGGAAGGCTGATTGCTCAGCGGTACTATCAAGTCTTTGTCTTTATTTCTTTAAGACCTCTCTGAAATTTTCAGTGATTTATGGAATGTCTTCTACTTCAATTACTTGGCTATTTACATCATTAAATCTATCTGAATATAAAATAAATGATTCTAAATCAGTATGTACATAGTTGATTGGATGATTTACCGGTTTCTCCTTGCTAGTGATCATGTACTTCATCTTTTGCTCCCGGTATAATTTCCTCATCTGACCAAACACGAGAACAGTAGCATAGGAGAAATCAAGCTGCAATGTCCCTTTAATTTTCGCTCCCCATGATCTAGAAAGAAGAATGCCAAATCTAGGAGGAATATCCGCCACAATCACATCCATCACAACATTTTTAGCCGGAATCTGATCCAAACTGACCACCAAATCTTTGATAAGACCAATGCATCTTACTCTACCAGAATCGAAAGAATAAAGGTCATGATACTTTTTGGTGATATCCAATCCCAATTTATCCATGATTGCCTTAGGCATGAGATTATGAGAGGCTCCAGAATCGAACATAGCATTGTGTAACACATAGTCATGCAACCTAAGGCTGATGTAAAAAGGAGGTACATCACTATCTTGAGACTGACCATCCAATGCTGGACCAAAAATCAACTCAGGTTGATCATCTTCCACATTTACCGTATCAGATAATGGATCTAAATTCAAAATCTTAAACACCTGACCTTTATAACTGCTATTCTTCATCAATTTAGTCAAAGGAATAGATACTTTTAACTTAGAAATTTCATTTTCTAAGTTGAAAACTGAAGTTTTCTTTACCTCTTTCGCTAGGACATCCTTCCTTTCAGTTTTATCCTTTGATATATTTAGCTGATTGGATCTTTCATTTGCTGATGGTGGTTTACTAGAGGTGGGATCAGCTGTCTCTTTTCCCTTTTTCTGCACAACGAATGGATCATTGTTTGGTGCTCTCGCCTCCTTTCTTTTTTGAATTGGATTAATGGGTACATCTCTACTTCTGAGTGAATATTGTCGCTGCTAGGCTGTCAAAGCATTCATGTACCCCCTCTGATATTCATTAGACTCTTCTTCAAGAACTGTTTCATTCGCCAAGATGAAATTTTCGTCCCTTTGTACAGCTGAGTTCTCGGAATACTCCTTGTCTTCAGTGATAAAAATTGGCATATCATCGGGTGTAAAGAAATGATTCTCTTCTCCAATTACATTCTCCTCGTCATCTGATTCTGGACCATGTACAAAATTCTGCTGTAAGGGTGTCTTCACTTGCTATTGTACTGCTTGGTCTTGTGCTCATTGCTCTCTTTTCCTGATTCTAAATTGTGGTTGCTGCTGGCCACGGAAATTAGGATTTCTGACTTGCGGTTCAGACTTGTCAATTTTCAATCTGTCAAACATATTTTCCATCTTACGGAGCACTTGATCTGAAGTGGAAACCTCTTCCTTTATTGTTACTTTCTTTTTAGCTTTCGTTCCAGCTCTCTTGGCAAGCAAATTGACTTCAACGCTGACTGCAATTTTCTGCATGTCTTCCAAAGTGGCCGTATCTCTTTCTCTTAATTGATAGGCTATATCAGGATCGAAACCATCCGGAAAATTAATCAAAGCCAACCCCATAGGTGGTTTTATATCAGCAGGAATTGGATTGTAAACAGAATTGAATCTAATACAATAATCTTGAACATACTCACCAACGTTTCGCTTGATATTATCATATTCGGAAAGGATCTGAAGAGGGTTTTTCTTCACTTCCCATCGATCCAAGAATTGTCTCTGAAGATTAGGCAATGTAGTAATACTTGCAGCCGGAAAAGCTCTGAACCACTTCCTTACTTCACCTCCAAAGATTTGTACAAACAGTCTCATTGTCACGTTTTCCGCATCAATCTCATGAAGGTCAAAGAAATCTGTCATTCTATCCACATGTTGATGAGCTGTAACATTTTGAGGAGTTCCATCAAACAATGGAATTTTTCTTTGATAATCGACGGGCTTGTCATCCAAATTTTGAGGCAACACAAGGGGTGAAAATCGGGCAGCCATTGCTCTAGGTGGATTTACAACCGGTCTTGGGAATTTAGGAGGAGTCAATGCAGCTGATGTATGAGGTGTATGTGGTGTGGATGGAGGTGACACCACTGTAGATTTTTTATCAGAGATAGAAGGCTGCACGGGAATGGTGGGAATGAAAGGGGGCTCGGTAGGAATTTCTGAACTAGATGCAATTTCGGATGACCCAAGAGTTGCAGATGCAGACTCTAAGTATTCGGGAATGTTTGTAGCTACAATGGAAGTCTAAATATTCAAGATATAACTGTCAATTGATCTATTGGCCTTTTCAATTTCAAGATCTTTGACAAACTATGGATTTAGGGCAGTAAAACGAACAACACTTTCGAACTTGGTCTCAAACAATGACAGCTCAAATTGTTCGTCAAACTCAAGATCTTCAAGATACTAAAAAACAACAGGACATGAATGAGATTTGAACACAGGAATCACAGGACTTTCTCGATGAAGGATTATTGGAATAAGATTTTGATTTTCATGCACAGGAGGTGGATCAGGATCCGGATTTTCCCTGGTGTGTCGTCTGGAAGCCAGTGTGTTGAATTATTCCCAAAAATAAAATAGACAAAATCAACTTGTTCATCCTATCAGATTATAAACTCATCATCCAAAAGTTTAGAATTATCTGATGTATTGGGGAAATTTTCAAGTCAGGTGTTACGTTTATAAGACTAGACCGGAGATTGACTGAAGCAACGTTTATCTACTTATGCACTTGCAAAGCAATGTGCAGTTCGAAGGCTACCTGGCATAACTTCAGGCTTCGTCTGTAGTTTATAAAATGAATAACACTAACAAAAAAACAATCTTGAGCTTCCCCAGTATGGTCTCCATTATGTTAGGGCCTAAATCTACCTCAGGCTGAGAAAGGAAAAATCTAGGGTAACATCAAACCATGCTTAACCTGGTAGCTAGCCCTACCAGGTCGGGAGAGGGCTCTCTCCTTGTCAATCTCAGCAAAAAATGATTAATGAGGCTTGAGATGACTTGATGTGAAGACTGATTTTAGGCTAGGTATGTGCGCAAAAGAGTTTGATTGATTTTAATGATGTTTTGCTGGCTCAAATGGAAAGGCAGATTTGGGCCTTGGGAATGAGGCTCAGTTTTGCAGAGATCTCAATGGGGAAAGGTAGGAAATTGATTTGAAACTTAAATTTGAATGAAATGGAGAGATTTAGATAGGTGAGGAGTTGAAGAGGGCAAGAAACCTTTAGGGATCCTCTTCAAACAACTGAAAACATAAATAAATAAGAAAACCCGTAGAGCACTGCAATTTCAATGAATTCTACCTTTATCCTTGTTTGTTTTAGTTAAGAAGAAATAAGAGAGTGAAGGGCATACATAAAACACCAGTAAACTTAAATTTACAGAGAGAAACACAATATCAAAGCAAAATGCCACATGAATCCCATAGATTGTTGCAAACCCTGGTCTATTCCTTTGCCAAACTGCAGAGATGAATGTACAATGATGCTCAAAGCTTTCCCAAAAGTCCAACCATGCTAATGACTGATAAAACATAAGATATAGGCAAACAAAAAATCATCCTAGCCTCTGGGGGTCAAGCTCATAAGATTAGGATTTGTTCCAACAAAATCTAAACTGAGAACTAGAAAGTAGGCAGTGGAACAACTTGCCTCTAAAAACTAGGAAACTGATTCATTCAGTTGCAAACTACCTTTTGATGGATGAATCTACCTCTATGAGTGAAAATTTAGAAAAATTACATCAAAATCCATCATGTCACACTAAATTACATCATGAGTTTTAAAATTAGAAGGAAAAAAGTCAAACTGTGAAAAAACTAGGCGAAAAACAGAGTTTTTGACCAAAAATGAGAAAATTCCTCCAATGCGCCACGCTTGATTTCCCTATGCGTAGCACTTATTTGAAGCTGATTTTGGAGGCCTTCCTGGTGTCCAAATTTGCTCCAAGTGGGCTTTTTGGAAAGGTATGCCTGTCTACTTTCCATCACAAGTGGAATTTTTAAATTTGGGCTCCATTGGCCCTTCCAAAACTAAGTTCTCCCAAGACTGCTTCCTATGTGTCAAAAAAGGGGCAGAAAGGTCATTTTTGGGGTGTTTTTGACCTTTTGGAAGCCCAAAACCTGTCAAAATTTCTTGGAAATTGGTAGGCATGCATATTTTTCCATGAAAAATCCAAAAATGCTGAGTTTTCCTCAAAATGATGTCTCCATCAAAAGCGAGCGCTAAGTGGCGCGACGCATTGGGCAAAAAAACCTGTGTTTTGGCCCAAAAATTTCAAAAATGCAAAAAGTGTCCCAATTTTTTTGAATTTAGGCTGAGTGTTATCCATCAAGTGCTGCGTTGGGCCAAGGAAGCCTCAACCAAGATTTGAAGTCTATCATTCTTTTTTTGCCGCTTTGATGCCTTCTTCAACTCGGCCTTCAAAATCTTGATTCTTGCTTTGCACACATGGTTTCTCGCCCAGTAATGGTTGGCCATGTGCCTCAACATATTTTTCTCTTTTTTGGCCTTCTCCAACAACTTTTCCAAATGTGTATTTACCCTTTCAAGCCAAGTTTCACGATCAGCTTCAATTTCTTGCTCAAGTGATGTCAACTTGGTTTTTCTCCTTTTGGCGACTTGTTGGTTCTCTCGTATGTTTTGCAGCTCGATAATGGTTTGCTGATCCTATAGCTGCTTTTTTCTTTGTTCAAGGTATTTGATTATCCACTTGGCTCTTTGTAGGTTGAGGGACAAAGCATTAATTTCCACCCATTGCTCCTGAATGATCTCTTTAAGCTTTGAGCTTTCGATGTCATCATCCTGAATGAGAATGAAATCTGTCTCCTGCCCTTCTAAAGGCCCCTCATCATGTAATGGCCTCTTGCCCTTGTCCTAAACCTGCTCTGCTGATGGAGGAAGCAAGACCCCTTCCACCTCGGGTGGAGATAATACTCGCTTTGCTGCTACAAACAACCTTCTAGTACCCTTTTGATAGGTGACAAACACCGACACACTAGCGGTCTGTGTCTCATGACCCTCCTGCTGATGTGAAGGTCCACCTGTCTCATGAAAAGCTTCTGGAGGTACCTGAGGAGCTGTGAAGAACTCATGGGAAATGAAATCCTCACATGAGATGTCCTTCAAACCAAGCTGATGCATGACCACAATTTTGATGAGCGCAAAATGATATATACTGTTATACTACTGCTGAGGAGTTTTCTTTTGCACTAGGGTGGTCATATTCTCAATGTTTCAGCAAATGAAGTATGGGAGATTCATCATTCTCACCCTGGTAAAGTGCATCAACACTCTGATGTGATAGGCATATAGGCGAGAAAACCGGCCCTCACAGCTGAAATACTTAATTATGAGTTTCATCAAAGGAGCATATGAGTCTTTCAGGTACCGAAAGGGAAAAACTCTGTTGAGTTGTCTCAAATAACCAGGCTTGATGTATGTCTCATAATGTTCTCTGTCAATTTGCTGCCTTTTATTCCACTGTTCACCGACATTTGGAATGCCAATTGCTAGAGAAATAGACTTCGGTGTCAAGGTGAATGTCACACCTGCAAGAGTGACTTGGCCATTATGTAGATGAAGCACAAAAAAAATGGCCAACTCATGATGGTACTGGACTCTAGCAACCATCTCACATAACTGATAACAAGATTGCTGTTGAAAACATGCGACAGCAAGAGGGAAAGCCTGCAAATCGGCAAGTGAAGTAGGCTCCTCTCGTACATGTTTACCACCCTTGTGAGGTGTCCTTGGTGCATGCATTTCTGTAGGAGAATCACTGTGTGTCTCCTCATCTTGGTCATGGGAGGGATCAGATTCCATGTTTGCCAAAGTTTGTGAATTTTAGATGAGTATGAAGAGATTTTAGGTGTCTTTGATCTTTTGTTGCCAAGTGTATGAAAATGTATGAGGGACTATGAAGGGAGAGGGTAAGAGGGATTTTGGGAATGTTGCTGACTGGAATTTGGGGAATTGAAGGGTTTTGGGGACAATTTTTAGGCTTTTGGGATAAAAATTAGGGTTTGGGATAATGGGAATTGGGGATAGGGGTGAATGAATTTAGGGATATGGGGGATAGTAAGATAGGTTAATGAAACTAGAAGAGAAGTGATGGAAAAAAGGTGAGGGAGTGATGGCCACAAAAACAAATTTACAAGTCCTAAGCAATCATATCTTGAGCAAAAATTGCAAGGAAGTAGGGCTTGAAATTTTTATACTAAATCATCATAAACATCTTAAGACACACTTTCATTGGCATTTGCAGAGTTGTTGACTTACTTTGGAATGGAGGAAACCAAGCAAATTGGGAATTTGGATGAATTTGTGGTGAAAATGGCTTGCAGCTCTATGCACCACGCCACAAACCCAACGCGCCGTGCCTCCTGTATGCATTGCACCAGTGTAATTTTTATACTGTGGAAGGCGGCCCAATGCGCCGCGCCAGCTCTATGCACTGCGTCGCTCACCCAATGCGCCGCACCCCGAAACTGAAACTCTTTGCTGCGATTTTGTGACCACGAGCTTGCTCTAAATCTCTCTTGCTCTTTTGGATGAAAATGAGTCTTTTAAACACAAGAAATAACTTATATACAAAAGAATTTAATTTTTCACTTCACAAAACCCACTTTTGTAATGTTTACCTTTGACACTTTCTTTTCAAACTCTGTTTTAGGCAGTTTGCTTTATTTCGCCTCTGATTAACTGAATGACTTGATTTTTTGTTTTCCTTGTAGGGGATGGAGTTGCTGAAGCTTGGTAAGGTGACCAGGGTTTCCATTGAAGTTATTTACATATGAGAGAACTAAAATTACATCAATTTATACAATAAAAACCTAAAATACTCTGTTTTTCCTCAAAACAGGGTTTTGAGGAAAAATACATTTCCGAGCAAGTGATTATGAAATTTATTGGTACTGGAACTTTATTCAACCTCCTCATGCACCTGTTGACCGTTATTGGACATTTTGAAGACCTTTTTTGATGAAACCCTAGACCTAATGGGACTGAAAACCCTAAAATGACTCTTGCAAATTTAAAGATAAAAAGTGACTACAGATGATTTTGATGAATGGAAATGGGCCAACAGGTAAAGGACATGAGGGAAAATGTACAACAGGTCACTACCATCAGATGATCCATGCTCCTAATGGAATGCAGCTGACTGAGCGAGACACCTAATATGCAATGCAACAAGAGAATTTGATCACTAACAGAGGGATGAAGATACCGACACTAACAAATCATATAACAACTATGAGTTTTGATGGGACAGACTTACATGATTAGATCTTATAGGTAGGACAACAAGATAACGGGTACATGGAGCTTAAGCACATATTACAACATAGTACAAGCACATGTACAGGTATAAGTAGTGGTATAGGTACATGCAGTGGTACAAATATAGGAGGTGCAGTTACTGTATAAAATCCACATAGATTCAACTTATCTTGTAATATGCTAAAATACTTGAATTTATTCTACAAATTGTGGAAACTAATTATGATCGCACAATCACATGAAGATGAAAGATAAATAATTTAAATCACACAACACAAAGATGTATTTGGGGAAAGCCTCAGCTTAAAACCCCGCTATCTGTATATTGCATAAAGTCAAGAATATGAAACAATGCAATGCTTCTCTTAGGCTTGAGAGATCTTTGCACTATCTCTGACTGTCTCACTCTGATTTGAGCAGGTTTGGTCCAATACTTAACCAATTCCTTGCCCCTATTTGACCAGACTTGCTCACGCATTCCTGAGGGAATTGAGCCCCTATTAACTAGGAAATTCCAACTAATTTATTGTGCAATACGTCCAAGGCATCATTGATCCAAGTGGCTCCAGATACACACACAGGACAAAGAGGGTTGATGAAAGCTCAAAAATAAAAGTGTTTGGATTGCTGTCGTACTAGGTTCACTTTGAAGAGTTCGTCACCCTGATTGCAATGGTGCAAATGACGCGTCAATCCGAGCTCGTATAAGAAAGTTAGAGCAGTTTAAAGTTTTGTTAAGGCAAAGGAAGTGGGGCCCACAACATGCCACATGGCCTCTGAGTAAGCACATGGGACCCACATGGAAAGCCCCTTAGCTGTTGACACATGCTGCTCCTCCATTGGCCCCTTGCCCCTACAGAAAAGACAGAACAAAATGACATTTAATTTCCCCCATAAAAAAAAAAATCATTAAAAATAATAATTATATATTAAATATAGTTATTAAACAATCAAAATCAATTTAAATATGGTAAATTATTATGAAACACAAATCATATTAAATATGGTTAAATTCCATATTAAACAAAACCTCCATTATTGTTTTTGGGAGTCTTTACAATACGAAGATACAATATGGAGATACGAATTCCGTATATTACATAGTTTGAAAAAACTATATTAAAACTAAAATTGAGTTTTAAAACAATTATATGGAGATATGAATTCCATATACTATATAATTTAAAAAAACTATATTAAAACTAAAATTGGGTTTTAAAACAATTATATGGAGATACAAATTCCATATACTATATAATTAAAAAAAACTATATTAAAACTAAAATTGGGTTTTAAAACAATATTTGGACTAATGGGATTTGAACTCAAAACCTCCCAACAACAATTTTCTTAATATGATTATACCAACCAATGTGCCAACCTCACACTTTGTCTTATTCATTCTCACACTTTATTATAAAATCCCATTCAAATGGTCCAAGGAAACCATGGAGAATGATGGAGAATACATGAGAGATGAGGGCACAGGGAGGCCAGTGGAGCAGTGAGCAAAGAAAAGGCAGTGGTAGCAAGGACAGGCACACAATTTGAGGGAGGCTGACACAATAGATGGCATGATTTTCAAAACAGATTTTGTTTGATGCCAAAGGGAATCTTTTGATCTCAGGGAGGTAAAATTTTCAGAATGTATTAAAATTTATATGCATTTTAACCAGAATTTTGCAGGGAACGCAATGGCGAGTTCAGATTCACCTTTTGAGCAGTTTTTTTGCAGATTCCCTGTGGAGGAGAATCTTCAAGAATCTTGAGGGAATCTTTTAGATTCCTTGGAGGCAGAAATTCGCCGGTGTCAGAATGAGATCAACTTTATACTCATTCTTCTCGAAATTTCGCAAGGATCTCAATGGTGAGATCAAATTCCTGTTTTGATTTGCAGATTTCTAGATTCCCCGTGGCGCAACATCTTTGAGGAATCTAGGGGGAATCTAAAAGATTCCCTCAGGCCAACATTTTCACTTTGTCAGAATTCAAAAATTGAAAGTCGATCCTCCACCTCTCAGCGACACGAGTTCAGCGGTGCAGTCAAATTTTCCATCTGAGCCTTATGTTTTCGACCAATTTTCAAAGTGGAGTTGTAGGTGTAAGCATTCAATGTGTGAGCAGCTGTTTTTAGAAAATTCGATGCACGAGAGTGATGGTACAGCCAGATCCAACAATTTATCATCCTTTTCTTTAGATAGCTCCAGGATGTGAGGTATATGCAGTGTGATAATGTACTTCTTTGTCTCTTTGCTATGAGATGCATTATGCTGTACAGATCCTAGTTTGATGTTTGATGTGGGATATTGTTTTGTTCTTGATGTGAGATGTAATTTCTATCATGGATTTGTATTATGTTTGAGATCCATTTGCTACCATGTTGGCGGGATACTCATTGTCACATGTATGTTTGATTGAGATCCCTTTGTTGCGATGCTGGTAGGATACGCATAGTCATTATATGTGAGTTATTGTCATACTGTTAGGAGTCCTTTTTGTGAATGAGAGTTCCGGTAGTGGAACATCTCGTGGAGAGGTCCATCCACTATTACGTGAGGGAATTTTCCTTGTATGACAGAGAAAACACCATCCACGTACATCATCACTCTTTCTAGCACTTAATGCAGCGGCCTACACCATCTTGACACTAAGGCCCGGAGATGTAGTCCCTCCTGGATGAAATCCGTTATCAATCTCTTATGTTGCTAATGCTTGTTATGTTCCTCTTCTTACAACATGCATATGTTCATTTATGTTTATTAACATTTTGATAAATTGTAATCCTAACACATCGGCTGAAGTAAAAGGTCTTGGTTTAAAGGGTAGCGAAATTTACACGGATCAATCATGATGACCTCATGCATGAACTGTACAATTTTCTAATTATACAACTATTACACAACATTTTTTCACTGTCCCCGCAATCCCCAATTTGCACATTGGAGGGTTGTTTCTGTGACCAATAAGCAGTGTCATGCCTTGCAAATACCATCCTTGCATCCCTTTTGATGAAAGTAACATTCTTCTTGTTGACATTTCCCTGAGCAGAGTTGTAAAAATCCCTATTTTTGCCTTGGCGTGAGTAGCCAGTTACACCCTCGTGCCGACCGGGAAATTTAACACTGAGCCTGCGCCAGTTGGCGCTCTATTCCAGTTAAACTCCCGTGCCAAGATATTTATGGAATGTTTTTTAAAATAGAGGTGGAGGTTCCATTTCAACCACCTCGAGGATGAGTCATTGGGAGTGGTTGAACTGAAACAACCACGGACTCCTTCTTTTAGTTAGTAGTTTCCACCTTCCTTGGAACTCTCCTAAAGGATAGGACTCCCTCCCACCTTTGTAGGGATCCCAACCTCCTCCTTTTTCTCTATAAAAGAAACTATCTCTCTTAGTAGAAGCTAGATGAACTAGGAGAATTATATATACTTTAGCTAAGCTACTAGAGAAGACAAAATAAGAAGGAATTATGTTGAGGAAGCTTGAGTCAATGAGTGCTAAGAGAGCTTGAGCCCATGCCTTAATCCCGTCCGAATTCCCTGACGAACATTTGAGACGCGCTTCGCCTGAACCCCACTGGAGGAGACTGCGATCTAAAAGCATCGGTTATACTCTTCCTTCTATTCATTTATATACATGATTATTGTTTGGTTCCACTATTGTGTTGTGATGTTTATTTGATGCGATATGTTTAGCCCTCTTTGACTGGCTAATAGTTGTGAATGAAACTATTCTATCGTATGTTGTTCTTGTTATTTGTCCTATGTGCAGATATCTGAGCGTGACAGTGAACAAATTGTGATTTGCCAAGGCAGGAGCGAGAGGCCACTACTCTTTCTACAACAACGACGGCGTTGGATTCAAGGTAGGTCAATCTACCATGTTTTTTGTTCATTCATTAACTAGGAAGCAACACTTTAGCATGTCTTTTTGTTTCTAGACCCACCCTAGGGCTAGAGGGATCGTCTCTGTCCGCAGAGAGGATTTACCTTCATAAAAAATTGGCGACTCCGTTGGGGAGACAGTGCGAGTTTGAAGTTTCATCCTGTTGGGTCAGTTTTGATTATTGGTTTGGTTATCTTTCTTTTTCTGGTTTGTTTGCCGAATTTCCATCCTTTGTTCAGCTCCAGAGTGTCAAGGTTGACCTCTGCTCATTAGGTTGTGTTTTTTCCTCTTTTTCCCATCGGTATCTAGCTTGGCAAGTTTTTTGTCTGGACAGTTGCGCCAATTGGCGCAGGTTGCTCTTTTAGCACTCGCACCAACCCCTGTATGGTGCGGATTACAGCCTTACAGTTGTGCCAACCCCTGTAGGTTTTGGTTTGACCTGCTTAATGAGTGTTTTGGTCATTTTTTCTTGCTCCTGGGTTATTTTTTGATGTGTTTTAAGACTTTGAGACTGTGTTGACTACAGTAGAATTGTTTCCCTCAGTTGTTTGTCCATTCTCCTATCGGTGTCATTTAAGACCTTGGGGTTTCTAAGTGTTCTTGTACATCGAGCCTTCTGTTCGAGAACAAGTCTCTTTTATTGTTGTCAGTCTCGTTTTGGGTCTTTAGACTGAGTTTTTCTTGATCCTTTTGTTTTGTTGAATGGTCTTTTCATTTTTTTGATTAGTCCTTCTTCTTCAATACTTTGAGCATCGATTACTTTGCTTATTTGGGTCACTTTGGGAAACTCTCTTTTGTGATTGAAAGTTTGCTCCATTAGCTTGCATGTTTTTGTGTCTGTTTCGCTTTGGTTGAGTCATTCAATTTCA
This sequence comes from Pinus albicaulis, assembly GCA_034641835.2. Lineage (NCBI taxonomy): Eukaryota > Viridiplantae > Streptophyta > Pinopsida > Pinales > Pinaceae > Pinus > Pinus albicaulis. The sequence goes on along the minus strand of CM076577.1, from coordinate 274,973,801 downwards.
AATATTTACATTCGCAAAGCTCAAAATAGTGTTTATTGTGTTTTCCATTGAATTAGTGCATTGTGTGCTTCATTTCATTGAAAAAATAAAAAATATCTTTGCATTCTTTTGTTGCATCGAAAGTGAAACGTTCCTTTACATAACTAGCATTCGTCAATCTAGGAAGGAATTTCGTTTTCGATTGATTGCATTAAGGGCATTAGAAGTTTCTTCGCATACTTTCCTTGCTTGCTTGTTTGAAAGATTTCTATCCTTTTTATAACTAGCATTCATCGAATTGAAATGATGTTCATTTGCATATAGCTTGCATTTAGGAAGTTGAGCTCCAAATTTGATAGGGCCTGGAAATTGAAACATAATCGAAGATCAAATTTAAAATTTACTTAATGAACCTAAGGCAACATTGAAAGCTAACGAAACATTTCTAGTGGTCTAAGCCAGAGACGTGTTCCGGCGTCTTAAAACCTAGTAGCTATCGCTCACCTTTTGGCTTCAGACAGCGCTAGTACAGACTTGTGCTCCCCGTACCATCACGTATATAAAGGGAGACCCCTATAAGTTGCAATCCTTTATCCATAGGAAGTCGAGTTTGCTGCCTTGTAACCGTGATACACCGAACACAACATTCGGGGAGACTACCTGCATGTACATTAAGTCCTTGGTCATTTCTCTTTCATTTGATCACCAAGGTGTATATGGTAGTTCACGGAAACCTGGTATACCCTCTTGCTTAGAATACATGAGTAGTCATTTTGATCTTTTAATGACTCCTTAAATAAGTAAAATATCATCGAGAAATTGTCCTTTCACGCTCATTTCAAATTGAAAGTGACTAGAGTCATCTTTTGTCTGTTTCTTGACTCTTAAAACATGAAACAACGAATTTTGGTTTCAATGTTATAAAATTAATCACCTACGATTACACGCCCATTAAAAGTTTGTTACTTGGTCTGATTGATTTCCTTGGTTCTTGATCTTGGAACCTTCAATTGGTTCTCTCTTTTCCTTCCTATTATGTTATACGGTCAAAGTGGCGAAACCTCCAGTTTCGTCGTCCTCACTCCCTCCTAGTGGTGGTTCTTTTCTAGACGTTTCTTACGAAACCCCTCAATCCACTAGGTCTGCTGAGTTTTCGTAGCCGATTCTACCGTCTATCCAACCTATTGCTACTCGATCTCGACTTGACGAGCCAGTTGAGTTCAATTGGCCTCCTTCAAGTGCTTGGTCTAGTTTTGGGGACGAAGGAGAATTTCCTCCTCTCACGTCTGGATCGCCTTTTGTCACTGTTGCGGTACCTCCTAGTCCCTATAGTCTTTTTGAAGATCTTTTGGCAGACTCAGATATGGATTCCTCCAGTCCTATTGGCAGTGAAGGAATGCCTGTATACACAAGAGAATATCAACTCTTTCCTGAAGATCTCTCTCATGCCTCTATCCAATCTTCTTCGCCTTCGGTGTCACTTCCGACTGGCTATAGGTATTTGAGTCAGATTATGTCTGGTGTTGCATCCATAGCACAATCCAGCACAGTAACTCCTCCTCGGAGTTCGGTCCTACCTTCATTAGGGCTATCACCATCGACTCCTGGTTCATCGGTTACTGTTACATCTGTTCCGGTCCAACCGACGGTCTATGTGGCTTCTAGTTCAGTTTCCACTACTCCTGTGATTCCTGGCTGTCTTAATTTTGAGGAATGTCTGTTAGCTGTTCAGAAAAAGAGTTCTCAGGGCTCTCAACATCTCCAGGCTCCTACCCACCCTCTATTTCATTACTATGATGCGGTTGGTAATCCTGTTTATTCATATCCACTTTATTATGATGAGCATGGTATTCCAGTTTATTTGCGTCCTATTGATCCTTATTAGGCCGTTTATGATCCTTCACAGTCTGTTACTCATTTGGGACCTACCATGCCTATGCAACCCTCTAGCTTACAAGGACAACCCTCCCAGGGACAATCTTTAGCTCAGTAGGGCCTTGCTTTCAGTCCACAGGGACAACCACACGGTCCACAAGGCCAACCTTTACAAGGACAACCTTTGGTCCAACATGAACAACCCTCCGGTCTCTCGGGTCAACCTCTGATTCAACTCGGATCATATTTTGGTCCTGGGGGGCAAGTTTATCCACCACGGGGATAACCTGTAGCACTTGAATCACAGCCACACGTTCAGTATGGCCCAAATATTGTGCAACTAGGACTATCCTACAGTCCTTCTCTGGGTCAACCTGGTCATCAGGGACAGCCTAGAATGTCTCAACCATCGGGCCAAATTTTCCCACAAGGTCAACCTGGTGGCCCTCAAAAACCATTTCAACAGCAGATTCAACTAGCTCAGCAGCCGTTGCAACCTTCCCACCAACAGATTCCTTCGTTTCCACAGCCAGTTTTACCTGTTTACCCTGCTCAGTAGCCTGCTCAACCTTCTCTGCAAGGTCAACCTATGCAACCGCAAGGCGCTTATTACCCTCAAGCTTCATATCAACTGGTATATAGCGCACCTTAGATTACATACCCTCAAAATCAACTAGTATATAATGCACCTCAGATTCCTTACCCTCAAAATCAACCTATGTTTCAACAACCTCAAAATCAACCTGTGTATCAGCAGCCTCAAAGTCATGCTTACATTCCACACCAGAATCCTTATGCTACTCAGCGAGGGCCTCAGTTGTCTACTTCGACTCAATATCCTGAACCTCAACCCTAGTATCAACCGAATTATACTACTTCTAATCTTTATGATCTGAATCCTTCGGGACAGAATGTATGGGGACAAAATCTCGCTCGGATTGGGTGGAATGTACACACAAGTCCTTATCAAAGATCTCCGATGACTTTTAATACTCAATTACCGTTTCTTGCTACGTTGGAATTACCCGATGTGTCAAAATTGTCAAATGATCTTGTTAGCCACCTATAAAATTTGATATGACAAATGGTGGCTAAAACATTTTTGAAGCCTTCAAGAAACAAGTTTTATTGCAAAACTGTTATCTATTGAAGCCTTATGAAGATATCTTATCCTATGATTAATCTTCACTGCTGTTTCCCTTTTAAAAAATCAGAAATTCTGCTGCAAAAAATCCCTATTTTTCCCTCATTTTACCCCTCCTTTCACTTCAAAATTAACCTCCTTTTATTCCCCTTTTTCCCTATAAAATTCCTCCATTTTTCATTTATTCCCCTTTCCCCTTCATGAAAATCCATTTATAAGGTTTAAAACTCATTTTTAAACCTTACCAAAATCCCCAAATCCATCAAAAAAACCTTGAAAATTTCATAAAAGATAAGTTTTTTTTTTTTTTTTTTTTTTTTTTTTTTATAAACTATGGGCCTAAGCCCCTTTGGGCTAAGCCCTAAACCACTTCCCCACATATGCCCTAGTGCTGGAACCAAGCGCTAAAACCATTTGGAGCTTATCGCATCGCAGCAATCGGCTAGCGCAAGTCTATTTGTTTTGTTGAAACCTCCAATGCGATTGACCCTTTTATACATAACCCCCGATCCCTTATTTGATTCGCATAACCTTGGGCCCACAATCGGGCACTTAAAACTTGTGAATAAACCTTTCCCGATTGTATTATTCCTTTGTAAATTCATAAAACTCACTTTTCCTAAGTTTGCTCTAAACCCGCCGGTGCAATGTTTTTTTTTTTTTTTTTAATGGAAAGGACCGTCGATCTAAAAAGCCGATCGACGGTCAGCTGGATCTCGCATCCGAGATTTTCTAATGGGTAGATTGAAAAGGCCCACTCTATTGTTTCGATTCGATTGGCCCTTTATATGTTTGAACCCTGGTCCCTTTATCTTTTTCATATATCCGAGGGCCTCGCAATCGGGCGCTAACACATAAATGAACCCTTCCCCAAAGCAAAAATCCTTTGTATTTGATAAAAAATTCGATTTTCTTATGTTATAAAGGATTCTACTGGTTCATGATTTAAAGTAATCTCCACCGTTGATATGAAATGATCAAACGGTCTGCGCAATCTCGCATCAGAGATTTCCATTGGGCGCGTTAAATATTTTATTCCCTACTCCCGATTGGCGTCCTCCCGATGTAATTTTAACTGTTGATCTCCTCCCTGCCTTCCCAGATCTAACGGCCCTTATCGGTCCATCGCAAAGCTTTTCCCCCCACCATGACTTCCTCCCGATTCATTTCCCACCGTCGATCTGATCCGCAGATCGACGGTCCACCGTCAATTGCATCGGCACTCCTCTGTCTTTGCCCCTACCGATCACGAAAGCTCTGATTATATCTGGGCCATCCACGTGTCAAGATCTGACGGCCCAGATTGCACCCCTCGACCTTTGTTAAAAACATGAAGCCCCGATTTAGAAGGTTGTTTGAGGAGATCTCAGCTGTTGATCCCTGCGGATCAACGGTCCATATTAACCCTTCCTCTGCCTCATATTTTATTTCTTTATACCCCAGATCAAATCTCCATCGTTGATCTGTTTCATCCAAAGACTCATAATGAGCGTGACAAGCCCGACTCCTGCGGGTCCTGCCTTCCTTCAGATTTGATCTCAACCGTCCAATCTTAGATCCAACAGCTCAGATTGAAAACTCCCCACCTGCTTCCGCCCGCGCATCTATCCAATATCGCGCTCACTCCCCACCGTCTAATCTGAGACCCAAGATCTAATGGTTGACGCACATTTTCGCGTAAATTCAAGCGTGAAGGTTAATTTCCCAAGAGCTACGCGATATAAGCGGTTTTTTGATGCCACATGGCAGCCTCAGACGCATATCGCGTTCGAAAAGGCAATACCACCTATCTTCCTTTTCGCTGCGCGATACCGCCAGTTTCTTTGACCAAAACCACCCTTCTCCATTTTCACTATGATCCATCGCGTTCTTCCTCCGCCTTTCATGGTCAATTTCGCATTTCTTAATCGCCCTCCACCTTTTCCAAGGGCCTTCGTAGACCATTCTCCACCGTTGATCTTAGGGGCCAATATGATCTAACGACCTACGATCATCCGAGAAACCCCAATTTTCCTTTCAATGCATTTTTCTCCGCCAAAGGATTTTAGCCCCATTTCTTTGTATTTTCCACCATTTTCATTATAATGTGGCCCTCTACATTGTGTTTTTACCGATAAATCTCAACCGTTGGTCGTTGCAGATCAACAACCCTGACTTGATCTTTGCACTGTTTCATCGACCGCCTCCTATCTGACCCCCGCAAGTAAATATCCACTGTTGGATGCTTTCATCCAACGAATGCAACCTAACCACAACCTCTGAAGCAGTTAAACTAAAAAATACGCAGGATTTATTAATATTTCTTTGTTTATGTAGGTTTCAAATATTTTAAAGAGAAAATAAAAGCCAAGGATGACGATCCTCCAAGCTTTCATTCATTAAAGAAGATTACCATACAGGGTTCGACACCACGTTTTATTGGTGCCTCATGAGCAATGATAACATTATAAAAGCCCTGTAACATCTGCACATCAACAAGACACAACAAAGATGAATTGAAACAGAGATTATCAGTGTTGAAGACCCCAACTACAGCAGAACTGAATAATTGAAGGTTGAATCACAGTTTTGGTGGATTACGGCTAAGATCGAAAATAAAAATCCTAATCCACTAAATTAAACATGGTTAAAGAACATAAAGACATAATTAGGCCGAATTAAGCCTAAACACACATAATCAAATCAAATTAACATTGTTTAAAGAAAAATAAAAAATATCTATCAGACAGAGAAAGCCTCCACCGCCACATCAGAGGCTAATTGATTCCTCTCAGCTACCTAATGCCACCTGTAGCATCAAAGCATTCAACAGAGGCCGAGTAATGACTAGAACAGAGGATTTTTTCCTCAATACAGCCGAACAACTATTCCAAGCCAAACAGAGTTATTGCAAAGATGACACAGAGCCTTAAAGTCAACAAAAGCTTCCAGCAAGCTTAATACTTAATGTAAAACAATTAATACAAAGGAAATATCTGTAAACTTCTCCATTGAGCCCCTCAAAGGCCAAGAAGCATTTATTCGTATTAATTGAACCTTGAATATCTTTTATCCCATCCCACCTCCTCATTTCTTCTATAAATACTTATGTAGAAGATGAAACAATGTTGGTTGCAGAACTTTGAAATATACTTGTGCTCGAAACTTCTACATGTAAATAGTGTTCAAAGGCTCTTGAAGCTTTGTTTGTGATCGAATATTTAGGCTGAGAAGCGAAGATGATTGCTGAACTGAAACATTGGTCTTGAAGAATGTAACTGGTTTGACGTCAATAAACAAGCTGTTTCTTGGCATCCTGGTCTATATCACTGGTGAAGTGCTTCTTTCTGTGTTATTGTTTTTCCTTTCATGTATGCCATTTTTTCCATTATTCTCTGATAAAGAACAACAAGCATAGAGTTAGGATTTACTGTTTATAGTACCCTTCTCTGACTGATAAGATTTATCTCAATGTTTTCCTCTAAATCGTGTATTTAAGAATGATTTAATATAGTTCAAGTTAGGAATGCTGGCGTTCCCTCGTCCTACTGTTTACTTTAAACATTATTCTTGAATGTTATTTTCATTATTTGCTTAGTAAATTTATACTAGAAAAGTGATGGTGTGCCCTGTTTTCTAGCTTCTTTCTCCAAAGGTAAATTTTGAAAGTTTCCCTAAGTGTATGCTGAAAGCAGGCTAGATTTAAAAGTATCTTATCTGATCTTAAGTTGCACTTTGTTTCTCTTATGTGTTTTCATCCCTTCTGAAAGTAATTATGCGGATTACTAGATTGTTTGTCTATTGAGTTATATTTAATATGAACTTGCCCAAAGAGGTCTATGGTGAGCCCTGCCCTTTGGTTGGTTTTAAACAGTTACCTTAAAAGGCTTTTCTTGTTTGGACAGACTGTTAAATCCTAGTTGAAATTAGTGCTTGTTTCCACCCCTTCAACACTTTTATTGTTTCCATTCCATCATTTTATCTCAATGATCTTGTGATATAGATGACTTGCCCCTTGGATCACTCTTGAAATTGTTGCTCAATTAAACCCTTTTATGACTCCATAGCCCAATGGACTAAAAACCAGCGTTATATCCATCTTATCAGCCAAATATTGTTCTGATTGCTTGCAACTTCACACATTTGAAACTCTTTCATTTAGGAATTTCCACTCAACTAATAATCATGCTCAACCGTCCAAAACAAACAAAAACCCTCATTCTTAATAACTAGCCTAATATCATACCCAAAAACCTTTAAAGATAAATCAATCTTTGCACTTATTGGAGAGATCCCTCTCCAGATTCAGGAGGGCTAGATCCTAGAGTCCCAAAGTGGTTCAAGTGTTCTCCCCGCAGTTCTGGTCTCACCAATCTGCTGGAATTACGGGGAGCTAACATTTCTGGCGACTCCACTGGGGACTGAGTCAAATTTTCATCTTAGGTTCCCTTAAGACTTCATAGAAACCCCGTGAGTATAAGCAGCCCTCTTCAAGCACTACCAAGCAAATGGTTCTCATGATAAAACTTGTTTGAATTAGTGACAAACTAAGGAAACCTTAGGATTCTCATAAGAGATTATTAAACCTTGAAGGATCAGCTAGCTTAGCCATAAGAGTAGACTGTCTTTGTCTCATAACCGTAGCTAAGTTTTGAAACAGATTTAGGATCCTCTTAGAACCCATAAGGACTGAAATAAAATCAGAAAAACCCAAAAATATTTCAGATTGGTATTCAATAAACATGGTGGTGGACCATAAAACCTTTTACCTCCAAAAGAGCTAAAAACTTCCACTTGGAGACTCCACAATCCCAAACAGACCTTAAGAATCCACTGGGAAGACCCATAATCATCATAACATCATACACACTCATTTAGAAGGCTTTAGGATTAAAGTTTTATTGTTTAAAAGATCAGTTAGCCTCTTAAAGATTGTCATATCTGGTTAAAATTTTCTTGTTTACTTCAGTTCGAAAAACACATCATAGTGGCTCCTAGAAAGATTCATACTAGATCCCACCCTGACCCTAATCCACCTGAGATAGTTGATAACCCTGAAAGTGTCCTTAGGAAGTCTTCTAAGATTAAATTTTCAACTGTTTTCAGATCACCCTTGAGAGCTAATTATGTTCCAGAAAACCTTGCAGCTCTACAACAATCACAAGTCGACTTAAGAAATCCATTTAGAACTAGGTCGCTTGATGATTTAGATTGGCTAGATTTAGAGTCTTCACTTTCATCTCCACAGACAAGTGAACATCCTGGTAGTAGAGAAACCACACCACCTGATTTACATTTTCTTCACAATTTAGGTGTCTCTCATCCAAGATCAGCTCAACAATCTATTTCTGGTCCATCCACATCTGCACATCCTACATCCACTGTCCAAACCACTCCACTCTAGCCCACTTTCACTCTTGTTAATCCACCTCCACCTCCTATCATGGCAGCATGGTATGCTCCCTTAGTCCTTCCTGTACCCTTAGTCAATATTCCACAGGACTATCAGTCCAAAATACCATTGTATGATGCTAGTAATGCTACTACTGCATCACAACATGTGGATAAGATGAATGACTACTTTGAAAGAAATAAAATTGATGATGAATCTGTCAAACTTATACTATTTTCTCAGAGTTTAGGGGGAGAAGTAAGAAAATGGTTTAAAGGCTTAACCCCTCACAATATAAATGATCTCCAAGCCTTCCATCAGTCATTCTTAAACAAATGGGAAGTAAGGAAAAACCCTCTTCAAATACTTTCTGATTACAAGAATCTCCATAGAAACACTGGGGAAAGTCTACAAGCTGACTGCACTAGATTTAACAGTGTGTATAATGCACTTCCCCCAGATCTAAAACCTCCACAAGGCTCAGCGTTAAACAAGTTTCCTGAAGGGTTTGATCCTAAGATGGCTCATCAGCTAAGAGAGAGAGAGATCCTTTAACCCTTGAAGATATGCAAAAAGGAGCTCTTGTAGTGGAAGTTAATTTAATGGAGAAAAGAGCAAGAATGAGGAATGAGAAGAAAGTGTCCTTTAAAGAGGAATATGCACCTTCCACATCTAGCTCAAAAATGGAGAGAATGATGGAGGATATGATGAAGAAAATGAGCATACTTGAGAGAGCTCAAGCAAGTCAAAATCAAACTGCTCCTCAAAACAGAAATCAGAACCAAAATCAGAATTTTAGAAGAAACCAGCCTCAAAACAGAAGGGAGGATGGTCAACATATCACTTCTTTTCATCAAAACTATGTAAGTGAGGTTGAAGAAACAGATGAGCAAACGGAGGAAGATGATATTAACATGCTGGGAGTAGATAATGATGACTTTGAGGTCCATTATGATAGAAAACAGGGTCTATACACACCCTATGATGACAAAAGAAATGAGGATGCAACTTATTATCAAGACATGGAAAATGTTATCATCGAGTCTTAGAAGGAATATGACCTTAGAAGTAAAAGCAATCAGGAAGCTCCCAAATTAAAACCTCAGAAAAATATTCACAAAACATCACTGTAAATAAACCCAAAATTGTAAAACAGAAGGACAAAACAGTGGCTGGAAATTCTGATAAAGGTAAAGAGAAAGGCACTCAAAATAATGCAAAACAGAGTGCAGACCTTAGTAGTGTTAGCACCTCAGCTAACACTCATGTTAAAACAATTTTTTCAAATGTAAATAGAGCAAATCCACAAACCGATTTTGCTGACAGAGTGGCAGTTAATAGGGCTGAAACAAGTACTTCAAAGAATCAGATTCCTTTTAGTTTGGAGCAAAAAATTTTCAGAATTAAAATCTCTGTTCCCCTTACTGAGTAAGCTGCCCAGAATGTATATAGATCTCAAATTTTGAAGGATTTTAACATAGAAGAGAATAATTACACTGTCAATCTTAATGATGGCCAAACAGAGCTTGTATTCGGTCCTAAGATTGAAGGTAGATATCAAGAGGGACCTGTTCCTCCTTTTTATGTAAGTTTAAATGTTCATGACAAAATTTTGCACAACGCTATGCATGATTCCAAGGTCTCTCACAATTTAATGCCCAAAGATGTAATGGAGAGCCTAGGCCTTGAAATCACCTGACCTTACGAAGACCTTTACTCCTTTGACTCAAGCAGAGTGAAATGTTTAGGATTAATCAAAGACCTCTGCATTAACTTAGCCCAAATTCCATCCAAATGTTTTATAATGGATATCGTTGTGGCTGATGTACCCCCAAAGTATGGTATGCTATTATCTAGGTCTTGGGGAGCTAAGTTACAAGGAACTATGTAGATGGACATGACATATGCGACCATCCTTGTTTTCAATCAGACTAGAAGACTTTACAGGGAGTCCCATATGTAGTACATGGTTACTAGCCAAGACAGACCACAAAACTCTCCTCTCTATTCTGTAAATACAGGCCTTGATTCATTTATCCCTTTCAACGATGAAACATTCAATGAGCAAGTCACTTTCACTGAATTAATGGCCGATAGAGAGGGGGAGAAAGACAACAAAGAAGTGTCTAAACAGTTTGCTACATTTGAAAACTTTAGCAAACCAAACACAGGTCTTGAGCTACAAGTCATGCATCCTTTGATTTCAAACCTTGATAGTCAAGAAAGTAACCCTCAATGCAGTGAAAAACCTAAGGAGTTAAAACAAATTCAACTAAGTGCTGATACTCAACAACAATCCGAAAGCATGATAGTTGCAGAGGACAGTAACCAAACGAATGAACCTGAAACTAGTCCTCTGTGGAGTATGAACTTTGATGGGTCCTGCACTAGGAGCAATGCTGGTGCAGGCATCTGGATACGCAACACTGAAAACAACCACACAGAAAGCCTTTCCTTTAGATTAAACTTTCAGTGTTCGAATAACATAGCGGAATACGAATCCCTTCTTTTAGGCTTACATCTGTTGAAAAAGTTAGGAGCCAAAAGAATTAAAGTGCATGGGGATTCAGAATTAATTATTAGGCAAGTCAACGGGGAATACAACACAAATCACCCCAAACTTAGAGCCTATCGAAACGATGTCGTGGATTTATTGAAAACGTTTGAGGAATCCCAATTGATTTTTGTCCCAAGAAGAAAGAATAACATGGCCCACAGTTTGGCCTTTGCCGCTAGAACATGCTTAACGCCATATGAAACTAAAGAATGTACAAATCAGATTAAATTCAGACCAGTTGTTCCTGATAATGAGAAATATTGGCAAGTGTTTGACGGAGACAAACAAATAGAAGATTTCATGTAGTTCAGAAATGAATTTGAACTACCCAGTTCAAATTCACACTATGAGACAGACTGCCCCAGTGAAGAAAATTTTCTTGATGAAGAAGAAAAGTCTCCTGAGGTTGCTAATATAAATCTACTGTCTAGAAAACTTGAAAACACAACAGCAATGATTGTAGAGTCAGAGACAGAGGATTTAGAAACTCTGCAGTCTAACAATCAGAGTTTTCCAAAGGGTCTAGCCCCTCTAGAAGAGTTGTTTGATTTCAACGATGTGGCTAAGAAGCAAAAAACTGGAGCCTGTAGAAACTGAAGTTGAAGAGTGTAATATAGGCAGTAAACTAAAACCAATGATGATCAAACTGTCCAAGACTTTACCAGCTCACATTAAACTCAAATACATAGAGCTTTTTAAAGAATTTTTTGACGTTTTTGTGTGGAGTTATGAGGATCTGAAATTCTATGACACTGAAATAATTTAGCACAAAATTCCTCTCAAGGAAAACCAAAAGCCATTTAAACAAAAACTACGCAGAATTAACCCTGTTCAGTCACCTTTGGTTGAGAAGAAAATCAAGAAAATGTATGAAGCTGGTATTATTGTCCCTATTAGATATTCTGAGTGGGTGTCTAATCTGGTGTCAGTTGGGAAGAAAACATGAGAGATTAGGCTTTGTATAGACTTTAGAGACTTAAACAAAGCTTCAATGAAAGACAACTACCATTTACCCAAGATGGACCATATTTTATAAAGGGTAGTTGGTTCCAAAAGAATTTCTTTGCTTGATGGCTACTCAGGATACAATCAGATTTTATTTCACCCTGATGATCAATTAAAGACAACGTTTACTACAACTTGGGTCACTTTCATGTATGTGAAAATTCCCTTTGGTCTAATGAATGCTGGAGCTAATTTTCAGAGAGCCATGGACATTGCATTCTCAGAGAAATTGGGCTACTTCATCATTATTTACCTTGATGATGTCACTGTTTTTTCAAAGACAGATGAAGAGCACTTAGAACATTTGAGAATAGTTTTCGAGAAATGCAGAAATCTTGGGATATCTTTAAACCCTAAGAAAACACTATTCGGTCTCCAAGAAGGTAAAATTCTTGGGCACATCATTTCATAAGAGGGTATTAAGATATACCCAAAGAGGATTGAGGCCATATTGCAAATATCTCATCCTCGAAACATCAAGGAACTCCAATATTTCATTGGAAAGATTAATTTCTTGAGAAGGTTCATTCCCAACTTGGCTGAGCTCCTTAGAAACATTACAAACATGCCGAAGAAAGAGCAAGGAGTTAAATGGACCTTGGAAGCAAAGAAGTCCTTTGAGTTGGTGAAACAGGCGTTAACCAAAACACCAGTTCTAATAAGTCCTGATTTTTCAAAAGATTTTTATATTTTTTCATTCGCATCAGAACATACAATAGCTGCTGTCCTTTTACAGAAAAACCCACAAGGACAAGAGCAGCCTATTGCATTATTTAGCAAGGCTTTGAGAGATGCACCCCTGAAGTACAACATCATGGAAAAGAAAGCTTTCGCTTTGGTTAAAGCTTTAAAAGACTTCAGAGTATACATCCTTCACTCACACATCATTGCCTTTGTCCCAAATTCAGTTGTGAAAGACATTCTAACACAGGACCCAGATGGTAAGAGAGGTAAGTGGATAGCTGTAATACTTGAATATGATCTAGAAATCAAGCCCACTAAACTCATCAAAGGCCAAGGTCTAGCTAGATTAACGGCTGAATCAAATTTTGAAGTTCTTGATATTAATATGATAAATGCTTTAGATGAACAAGAGGAACTCTCAACTCCCATTGTTGAAGACCATTTTATGAATTCCTCTTGGTATGTTGATATTCTTTATGTTTTGTTTAATTTGAACACACCTCCCGGTTTATCAAAAACACAGGCAAGGTTTTTAAAGTTAAAAGCTTTAAACTACTGCATTATAGATAAATGTCTTTATTGGAAAAATGCAAGTGGGATATTGCTTAAATGTTTGCCTGAGTATGATGCAGAGAAGGTTAAGCATGAGTTCCATCAAGGAGAGTGTGGAGGTCATCTCTATTGAAAGACAACAACCAACAAAATCCTAAGGACTGGTTACTATTGGTCTACTCTCTTTCTTGATGTACACAAGATGATAATTGCCTGTCATAAATGCCAACTTTTTGAAGGCAAAAGAAAGTTGCTGTCCTTATCTCTGCATCCAATCACTATTGAACCTCCTTTTCAACAGTGGGGACTTGAATTCATAGGATAAATCCATCCACCATCATCTGCCCAGCATAGATGGATTCTCACTGCAATAGACTACACCAAATGGATAGAAACCATCCCTTCTAGGAAAGCCAATGACTCAGTCATCATAAAATTCATGGAGACTAATATCCTCTCTAGATTTGGCCGTCCTAGGAAGATTATCACTGATAATGCAGTAGCATTTGGATCAAAAAAGATCATTGAATTTTGTCACAAATATTTGATTACATTGGGTCATTCCACTGCTTATTACCCTCAAGGTAATGGGCTAGCATAATCCTCAAATAAGAGTTTCGTGAGCATAATCAAGAAGCTGTTGGAGGACAACAAGAAGTCTTGGCACAAAAAGCTAGTTCATGCACTTTGGGCTGACAAATTGACATTGAAGAAATCTATTGGAATGTCACCCTACCAGCTTGTGTATGGTACAGATGCAATTTTTCCAACCAGCCTTGGTGTGCCAGTTATGAATTTGATTCAAGAGGTGTAGTCTGAAGATAATTACATGATCAGAAGGATAAATTAGACCATTCATCTTCAACAAACCAGGGAGGAGGTTTATAACAAAGCATTGCAAAAGCAGGACATCATCAAAAAGCTTTTTGACAGAAGAACAAAGGCCAACAATTTCAATGTTGGGGACAAAGTTTTAAAGTGGGACTCAAGGAGAGAAGACAAGGGCAAGCATGGGAAATTTGACAACTTATGGCTTGGCCCTTATCTCATTCATTCTGCTACTGGTAATAATGCCTTTTTCTTGCAGGATTTGAATGGAGCTGCACTGTTTGGGGGTCCTGTCAATGGCAGGATGCTCAAACATTACTTCTCTTGATCCATGTCATGTTTGGAAGAATTTTTTTTTTTTTTTTCTCTCATTATAAATATTTCACTCATCATTGCATTCAAAGTTAGAAAAATAAAAAATACAAAAACAATATAAGAAAGAAAAGAGGGCAGATTGTTAAAACAATAAAGGTACAATCCCATGCCAAAAAAGAGAAACAAAGTTTGAAAGTGTGCAAGCTCAAATGCCACTCCTGAAAACGCACTCCTAGTTAGTCATACAGCCTAGTCATGACTAATTAGTTTTAAATTTACTGCTGATAGGTTAGTGAATTTGATTTTCCAAACAACTTAATCTTGGCTTATCAGTTAGGTAGATTAGGATAGAAATTAAAGGTTCAAACAAGCTCAAAATCTGAACCTAAGTGTCCAAAGGAAGAATGACTCCAAACTGTTTAAAATTCTGAGTCAAAAACATAAGTAAATTGGTTCTAATTAGCTCAAAATCTGAACCAGAGAACAAAGAAAAACAGCTCGAATAAACTCAAAAAACAGAGCTAAAGAAAAGAGAAGGCCGTGCTTAGAACTTTCAAATCTTAAGCCTTCCATTTTGATTTAATTTTCTGTAAATAATATCCATGTGCAGCTTTTTTTTTATGCCATAGATCAGCAACAAGTTGGACTGTTCAATCCTGACTTGTATGCTTTTAAATTTCTGTTTTAGAAATTAGAGAATAAAATCTGTTAGACTGTTTAATCCTAATAGATAGTAGATTAGGTAGAGAAGCATATGAACTCAACTGTTTAATCTGAGTTCATGGAGAAATAAGAAGTAGATTTAGATTAGTTTCTTGCTTTCAAAAGAATAAAATGTTGTAAGAGAGTTTTCCAATCCAAGTGCACTCTAAAGAAGAGAAAATGTTAGATTAGTAGGATTGGGTAGGTAGAAAGCTTGTGTTGATGAAGTTCCATTGTTTTTTCATGGCTGCTAATATTTTCAGAGCAAAATAAGATCATCCAAGTTAAGGAAAAAGCATCCCAATGGATGAGGCATTGATCACCCCCCCAAAGAATTCAATTCTGAAGTTCTTGATGCCTTCAAGAAGGCACCATCCCCATGTGGAGCCACTGTTAGCCACCTATAAAATTTGATATGACAAATGGTGGCTAAAACATTTTTGAAGCCTTCAAGAAACAAGTTTTATTGCAAAATTGTTATCTCTTGAAGCCTTATGAAGATATCTTATCCTATGATTAATCTTCACTGCTGTTTCCCTTTTAAAAACTCAGAAATTCTGCTGTTTTCATGAAAAAAAGACTGCTGCAAAAAATCCCCATTTTTCCCTCATTTTACCCCTCCTTTCACTTCAAAATTAACCTCCTTTTATTCCCCCTTTTTCCTATAAAATTCCTCCATTTTTCATTTATTCCCCTTCCCCCTTCATGAAAATCCATTTATAAGTTTTAAAACTCATTTTTAAACCTTACCGAAATCCCCAAATCCATCAAAAAAACCTTGAAAATTTCATAAAAAATAAGTTTTTTAGCTATGGGCCTAAGCCCCTTTGGGCAAAGCCCTAAACCACTTCCCCACATATACCCTAGCGCTGGAACGAAGCGCTAAAACCATTTGGTGCTTATCGCATCAAAGCAATTAGCCAACGCAAGTCTATTTGTTTTGTTGAAACCTCCGATGCAATTGACCCTTTTATACATAACCCCCGATCCCTTGTTTCATTCGCATAACCTTGGGCCTGTAGTCAGGCGCTTAAAACTTGTGAATAAACCTTTCTCGATCGTATTCTTCCTTTTTAAATTCATAAAACTCACTTTTCCTAAGTTTTTGTCTAAACCCGCTGGTGCAATGTTTTTTTTTTTTTTTTAATGAAAAGGACCGTCGATCTAAAACGCCGATCGACAGTTAGCAGGATCTCGCATTGGAGATTTTCTAATGGGTAGATTGAAAAGTCCCACTCCATTGTTCCGATGTGATTGGCCCTTTATATGCTTGAACCCCGGTCCCTTTATCTTTTTCATATATCCAAGGGCCCCGCAATCGGGCGCTAACACATAAATGAACCCTTCCCCAAAGCAAAAATCCTTTGTATTTGATAAAAAATTTGATTTTCTTATGTTATAAAGGATTCCGCCAGTTCATGATTTAAAGTAATCTCCACCGTTGATCTAAAATGATCAAATGGTCTATGCAACCTCGCATCAGAGATTTCCATTGGGCGCGTTAAATATTTTATTCCCTACTCCCGATTGGCGACCTCCCGATGTAATATTAGCCACTGATCTCCTCCCTGCCTTGCCAGATATGACAGCCCTTATCGCTCCATTGCAAAGCCTTTTCCCCTGCCATGAATTCCTCCCGATTCATTTCCCACCGTCGATTTGATCCGCAGATCGACGGTCCACAGTCAATCGCATCGGCACTCGTCTGTCTTTTCCGTCACCGATCGCGAAAGCTTTGATTACATCTGGGCCATCCACGTGTCAAGATCCGACGGTCCAGATTGCACCCCTCGACCTTTTTTGAAAACATGAAGCCCCGCTTTAGAAGGTTGTTTGGGGAGATCTCAACTGTTGATCCCTGTGGATCAACGGTCCATATTAAACCTTCCTCCGCCTCATATTTTATTTCTTTACACCCCATATCAAATCTCCACTGTTTATCTGTTTCATCCAACGGCTCATAATGAGCGCGACAGGCCCGACGACTGTGGGTCCTGACTTCCTTCAGATTTGATCTCGGTCGTCCAATCTTAGATCCAACGATTAAGATTGAAACCGCCCCACCTGCTTCCACCCGCGCATCTATCCAATATCGCGCTCACTCCTCACCATCCGATCTGAGACCCAAGATCTAACGGTTGACGCACATTTTCGCATAAATTCAAGCGTGAAGGTTAATTTCCCAAGAGCTACGCGATATAAGAGATTTTTTGATGCCATGTGGTGGCCTCAGAAGCATATCGCGTTCGAAAAGGCAATACTGCCTATCTGCCTTTTCGCTGCGCGATACCGTCGGTTCTTTGACCAAAACCACCCTTCCCCATTTGCACTATGATCCATCGCGTTCTTCCTCCGTCGTTGATCTTTGCAGATCAACGGTTCATGGTCAATTTCACATTTCTTAATCGCCCTCCATGTTTTCCAAGGGCCTTCTTAGACCATTCTCCACCGTTGATCTCAGGGGCCAATCTGATCTAACGACCTACGATCATCCGAGAAACCCCAATTTCCCTTTCAATGCATTTTTCTCTGCCAAAGGATTTTAGCCCCATTTATTTGTATTTTCCACCGTTTTCATTATAATGTGGCCCTCTACATTATGTTTTTACCGATAAATCTTGACCTTCGATCGTTGAAGATCGACGACCCTGACTTGATCTTTTGCACCGTTTCATCGACTGCCTCCTATCTGACCCCCGCAAGCAAATATCCACCGTTGGATGCTTACATCCAACGGTTGCAACCTAATCGCAACCTCTGAAGTAGTTAAACCAAAAAATATGCAGGATTTATTAATATTTCTTTGTTTATGCAGGTTTCAAAGGTTTTTCAAATATTTTAAAGAGAAAATAAAAGCCGAGGATGACGATGCTCCAGGCTTTCATTCATCAAAGAAGATTACCATACAGGGTTTGACACCACGTTTTATCAGTGCCTCATGAGCACTGATAACATTATAAAAGCCTTGTAACACCTGCACATCAACAAGACACAACAAAGATTAATTGAAACAGAGAGTATCTGTGTTGAAGACCCCAACTACAGCAGAACTGAAGAATTGAAGGTTGAATCACAGTTTTGGTGGATTACGTCTAAGATCGAAAATCAAAATCCTAATCCACTAAATTAAACATGGTTAAAGAACAAAAAGACAGAATTAGGCCGAATTAAGCCTAAACACACAGAATCAAATCAAATTAACAGTGTTTAAAGAAAAATAAAAAATATCTATCAAACAGAGAAAGTCTCCACTGCCACATCAGAGGCTAATTGATTCCTCTCAGCTACCTAATGCCACCTATAGCATCAAAGCATTCAACAGAGGCTGAGTAATGACCAGAACAGAGGATATTTTCCTCAATACAGCCAAACAGTTATTCCAAGCCAAACAGAGTTATTGCAAAGATGACACAGAGCCTTAAAGTCAACAAAAGCTTCCATCAAGCTTAATACTTAATGTAAAACAATTAATACAGAGGAAATATCTGTAAAATTCTCCATTGAGCCCCTCAAAGGCCGAGAAGCATTTATCTGTATTAATTGAACCTTGAAGATATTTTATCCCAGCCCACCTCCTCATTTCTTCTATAAATAATTTTGTAGAAGATGAAACAATGTTGGTTGCAAAACTTTGAAATATACTTGTGCTCGAAAATTCTACATGTAAATAGTGTTCAAAGGCTCTTGAAGCTCTGTTTGTGATTGAATAGTTAGGCTGAGAAGTGAAGATGATTGCTGAACCGAAACATTGGTATTTAAGAATGTAACTGGTTTGACATCAATAAACAAGCTGTTTCTTGGGAGCCTGGTCTATATCACTGGTGAAGTGCTTCTTTCTGTGTTATTGTTTTTCCTTTCATGTATGCCATTTTGTCCATTATTCTCTGATAAAGAACAACAAGCATAGAGTCCAATTGAAATTGATTACTGTGAAATCATTGCTGCATCAGACACTCCATCCTCTGATTTTTCTCCTTCAAGCGTGACTCTTGACATATATTATCAATCCCCTTGGCTTGGTGCTTTTGATTCACCGGATCCTTTGAAATAAGTGTTTCCTTTGTATTAGGCTATCATGGAAACCCTGTCTCTTGACGATCTATCGTGGGATGATGGTCATCATCGTTCCTCGTTTCTACCAAGTCTCGGGGCCATGTCTACTTGTCTTGAGCATTTTGCTTCTCAGGTTCCTTCTCCTCTACTTCAAACACCTGTTCAAATCCATGAAGTTTTTTCAGAAGGTAACTTGAGTAACATTACTTAGACGATGCCTATCGACATTTCCATTAAACCAGGAATCGTCGAGAACATCCATATTGGGGTTACTTGTTCTTCTGATGAAGTGCAAGTCTATACTAGCCTTTTTCACCAATTCCATGATGTCTTTGCATGGTCCTCTAAATAAATGCTCGAAATTGATCCTAACATCATGGCACATGAAATTCCTACTTACCCTGGTTTGAAACCTGTTCATCAGCGTCTTTGTCTGGTGCATCCTAGGAAAGCTGTTGCCATTAAGGCTGAAGTGGAAAAGCTTCTCAAAGCTGGTTTCATTTCTCCAATTCCATTGACAGAATGGGTCTCTAATATTGTTCCTATATATAAGAAAAAAGGAACTATTCATGTCTGTGTTGACTATCATGATATCAATCGAGCTTGTCCTAAGGATAATTATCCTACTCCCTTCATCGATCAAATCATTGACGACTGTGCCAGGAGCGAGATTTTTTCCCTTATGGATGGTTTTTCGGGTTATAATCATATCAATATTCTCCCGAATGATCAACACAAGACTGCTTTCATCTGTCCTTGGGGCACCTTTGCATATAAGAAGCTTCCTTGTGGTCTATATAATGTCGGGGCCACCTTTCAGCGCACGATGTCTTATGCCTTTCATGATATTCTCCACATCGTTCATCCTTATCTAGATGACCTTCCAGATCATTCAGCTAAGCATAGGGATCATCCTAACCATCTTCGTCAAATTTTTCTTCGTTGTAGACACTATAACATTCGGCTTAATCCGCACAAGTGTGTCTTCTGCGTCGATTCGGGGAGACTCTTAGGGTTTATCATTTCCAAAGACGAGATTCGCCTGGATCCTCTCAAGGTTGAGGCTATTATCAATCTCCCCTCTCCTTCCTCATTGCATCAGTTACAGAGTTTATAAGGGAAAGCTAATTTTCTATGCCATTTTATACCTAACTATGCCGAAGTAGCTAAAGGATTTACATGATTTTTAAAGCAGGGCGTTCCTTTCTACTGGGATGAGATCGCTCAAAAATATTTTGATGCATTGAAAACATTGTTGGTCAATGCTCCTCTCCTCCACCCTCCAAATTATCATCATGATTTTCGCTTTATTTAGCTGTCTCTTTCAGCATGATTGCCATGGTTTTGGTACAGGACGATGATGACGGTCATGAGCATGTTATTTATTACTTGTCTCGTAACCTTCTTGATACCTAAATGCGTTATTCTTACATTGAGAAGTTAGCATTGGCCATTGTTCAAGCCGTTCAACGTTTTCGTCCTTATATTATTTTACGTACAGTGACGGTGATTTATGAATGCAACACCATGACCTACATATTATCTCGACAATTGCTGGGGGAAAATACTCAAAGTGGATTGTTATCCTCCAAGAGTTTGATTTGGAATTTACTGCTGCCAAGTCTAAGAAATCATTGTTCTTTGCTAATTTACTCTATTCTCTTCCTTCTGACTACTCTCCTTCTCGTTCTGAGGAATCTATTTCAGACGATTCACTTTTCTTGATTAACACCCTCGATCCTTGGTACGGTGATATCATCGTCTATCTCCAGACTTCATCTTTTAGATCTGAGTTGACGAAGGATGCCCGCCGACGCATTCGCCGTCAGTCGCAACCTTATCGTATAGTTGGAGATACTCTCTATTGTATTGGAGTCGATTCCATACTCCGACGATGTTTGACTCTCGAGGAAGCTGAGAAAGCCCTGAATGATTGTCAAGTGGCTGTCACATGTCTAGTTATGCTACTACACAAAAGATTCTTCGTGCTGGTTATTTTTGGCCTTCTATTTTCAAAGATTGTATTGTCGCAATTCGTAAATGCCATGATTGCCAAATTTATCAACGCAAGTTGCAGGCATCACCCGTTCCTTTTCATCCTGTCATACGATTGGTCCCTTTGCGAAGTGAGGCATTGATTTTATGACATGTAACCCTCACTCGGTCGGGGGGCATGCTTATATTATCGTAGCCGTGGACAACTTCACCAAATGGGTCGAAGCAATGCCTACACTTTCCGCTGCGGTAAGATAACTGCTCAGTTCATCTTGAATCACATTATTGCTAGGTTTGGTGTCCCTCAAGCCATCGTTACCAATCATGGTTCCCATTTTCGGCATTATATGGTGGTAGAGTTGACTTTTAAGTTGGGTTTGCATCACGACAGCTCAACACCATACTACCCTCAAGCCAATGGCCAGGTTGAAGCCATGAACAAAGTTCTTGTCACAATGCTTCAACGTGGGATCCACAAATCCAATTGGCATCTCATGTTATTTTCGGCTAGTTGGGCGTATCGAACCTCAGTTAAGAACGTGACTGAGTTCACTACTTTCCAGTTGGTTTATGGCCTGGAAGCTACTCTCCCGATTGAATGTGAAATACCTTCGCTCAAATTGGCTATTGAATTACTGCCGAATACTTCACCAAAAGAAGAGAGTATCATTTATTTAGAAAGGCTGGATGAAACCCGCCGCTTTGCTGCTCTCGTTATTGAAGCATAGAAAAAGCGGGTCAAAGCTCATTTTGATCAGTCATTTTCCCCTCGTTCTTTCATGGAAGGAGATCTCGTCCTCCTATATGACCAAGCTCATGATATGCTGGGGGCACGCAAATTTCAACCTATGTGGCATGGGCCCTACATTGTTAAATGTGTGTTGTAGAATGGGGCCTATGAGCTAATTGATTACGAAGGTCATCCTATTGAACAACCCAGAAATGGGTTGTATCTCAAAAAATATTATGCGTGAGTCATTCATGCATAATAGGTGAACATAGGTGTTGTTTTCTTTTTTGTACATGTTTTTGGTTTGGTGTGATTTGTGAGCGTTTTCCTGCTTATTGGGTCTTTCTTATTGTGCAGATGTCTATTACCCCTTATGTTGGTTTCGCGGATGGTGCTTCCCGCAATACCAGGAATTTGTCTTCGACAGCCTGGGTAATTTATGATCCTACTAATGAGTTAGTAGATTTGTAAGGTATTTGTATAGGACGAACTACAAACAATGTCGCTGAATATAGCGCTGTCATTGAGCTATTAACCGAGGTGATAAATCTCGGCATACGCACATTGGTTGTAAATCTAGATTCACAGCTTGTCGTTCTGCAACTCAATAGTCATTATTCAGTTAGAAATCCACACATTCTAAGATTGTATTTACGTATTCGTTTGTTGGAAAGACATTTTGATTTTATTACCTATCAACATATTCCTAGACGAATGAATACATTAACTGATACAGTGGCTAACATTGTATTAGATAAACATTTGTGTAATTTGTAAAAGCATCATCATATGTAAAAGATCCATGTAGGAAAATAGATGTATATATATATTGCATGTTGCAGCCGTGTGCATCGTAACTTCAAAAAATATATGTGTGTTTGTGTTACATCTCGAGACATTATGTCTCTCAAAATATGTAGATAAAATAAAACCTACGTGTCTAATTAGCATGGTGCTCGTGATAACATGTCACTGCCCGTACAAGCTGCCTTAGCAAGCGGTGAATTCGGCTGGACACCCCTACGGTATGTCTCTGGTAGGTGCGAGGAACATCGTCAAAACATCCATAATCCGAGGCTCCTTGTGTGATTCCCTCTAGATTGCGCACTATCTCATCTTCCTCGCTGCCCTCACCTTGAGGGTCGAAATCGCGAGGGATTCGCCTCGCTATCGGTGACATGCCGACAGGTCTCTCTAGGCCAACATCTGCAATCACATGGATTTAATGTTAGAACATGCATACATAAAAAAATTATAATACTCATAAAACTTGAAAAATGAGTCTCACCCAAATCTTCATCCCAATCCTCTCCCTCCGGGAGTGGGAGGTCCGGATCATCAGTGAAATCTATACCAGAGTAAGGCCAATCCTCCATGACAATCAGTTGTTCGTGGAGCCAATCAAAGAATTCTGGTCTCCAGGACATCTTTTGACCTCCCCCTGCCCTTGGCATTAGTGCTGCCCATCGGACCATCCGTGGTTCTCTCACTGGTGGTGTCGGGACTATAACCTCCTGTTGTTGAAAAATGGGTAGTCGTTCCAAGAAGAAAGATACGAGAATAGATTCATAACCAAATTGTTTCAATTTGGACTTCTTGCATTTTGTTAGATGGCGCTTCATGTTTATTGTCATGGCCTCTGCCCAGTTGTAGATGGTTGGTTCCAAGCAGTCTACAGCAAGAATAAAATGTGTCTTTGTTGCTTCGTGCGGTGCTTGTGAACCCGCAGCTCGTGTGATGTTATGTAGCACCACTCATAGTGTCAAATCTGGGATAGTTTGAATATCAACTTTCCCACTACCTGATCCCTTCCGTGCTCCTAGACATACCTTGTCTATCACCATGGACATGTTTTCCATGCAAGGCCGGGTGCCGGTTAGGATTGGTGTTGCTCCCCTCTGCGGTAATCCTGTGATGAAATACACGTCAGAAATTTCAATCTCAAGTTCTTGATCCCGAAGGATGAACTTCTCTTGATTTTCGTCCCATATGCTAACCAGATACTGTAATAACTTTAATTGGGCTCAGAGACATGGCGTTAGGAAGAATTTTTTTTAGACCACAGTTTCTGAGAGCTTCCATGACTCCCTCATTCTCCATGGCCATCTCATCCTCTTCGCTATGTTCTCGTTCTTTCCATTCAATGACCATTTTGCCTCTTTCTACCTGCAAACACGTTCATATGAGTGGTATTATTCATTTTGAACCTTAAATTTGTGATTAATTGGGGTATTTGATTAACATTTTTGCCTAGAAATGGTTGGCGTTGTTGGCGCGCCCTAGCGTAAAAAATTGGGCGGTTGGTGCGACTCCATGCCCGAAACCCGCACCGACCGCCGTGCCCTAGTTTTGCATTTCCTCCCCCAAAATTCAAAATTGGAACTTACAGATAGTAAGAAATGACTTAAAATGATGATAGGGATCTCGCCTCTTACCTAGAGTTGACAAATTTGAGATTCGTTTGCTGGATTGGCCGCTATTGTCGCCGCAAGATTACACAGTAAAATGGGTGACTATTGCTCCACAAGAGGTAAAAAGTGAAAAGTAATTATTTTTACCATTTTATAACCTTTTCACAACCCTAATTAGGTTTTAAGACATGTTTTTCAACTATTTTATTATATTATTTTCGGGAAATGGGTTTTACGCATGTCTCTTGTGAAGCAACAGGTTTTTCATGCGACAATGATGAAGTAACAAGTTATATTATATACCTTTTCAGACTCGGTAAAAACACGAAAAAGTCACTACTAGAGTCATCTTTCAGCTCTTTTTTGACTGTATAAAATTGAAAATATTGTCGAGACTCTTGTCGTTTTGAACTCGTTAAATGGCTGCGAAAAGATATCTACCAAGTATACGTTTAACCCTTTTTCAGGCTGGGACAGATTATTTACGAAAAAGGAATACCTTAGCCTATCGCGACTAAGAGGTTCTCTCAGACATAGTTTTCTACCTTTTCGGATCTGTGAGACTACCTACGAAAAGGGACTGCTAGAGTTTTCTTTTTTGCATTCTTTTCAAACTCTCTAAACATGAAAAGATGTCGAGTTCTCCCTTTGTTAGACTTGTTAAACCCTGATGACATCAGACTTCGTCACCATGATGTTATTCGAGTTCCTCCTTCCTAGGGCTCATAAAATGTACTAGGTTGGATTTGTTCGAAGGAAAAACTTACAGTGCAAGCATATGCTATCCCCTTCAAGCTTGTTTAAAAAAAAATTAATTGGGGTACTCACCAGAAATGGTGGGGGAAAATGGAACCAAGTTTTAGTTGTGTTGGCAATATGTCACTCTTGAACATGGCACTTGTCTGCATTTGTGTCGGGTTGGGGACATCTCATTTCGTCATTTTTTCCTCCATGGGTTTGGGTAATCTCTTTTGACCTCTCATCTGCTCTTTTCCACGTCATCATGACCTCAGATTATTTGAAGCCAAATACTGCCAAATCTAGTGTCATGCTGTTGATATGTTCAAGAGAAGTTTGCCTCTGCAGTTGTCAACCTTGCTCTTATCTCCTATTGGTCCTGATTCACTTTCATCATGTTACTCTGTCTCGTGTCGATGATGTGGGAAACATTATGGCCCTCCTTCGACCATGTCACTTCCTGTCGACTTCAGCTCATTTTCTAGGAATTTGATCTAGAGACACCCTTCTGGTACCTTGGAGCCTGCATGCCTGAATGGCAGGTTTTTTGCATTCGATGAAAGGTTCATCATTGGCCTTCGATAGAGTGATTTTTCGGATGTTCGACGTCAGATCATTGTTCACATTTCATGGATTGTACCTTTTGTACCTTGAGGGCCATCGTCATCATTGGTGGTTTCTCTCGCGTCTATTAACGACTTTCATCATTGGCTAGTAATCAGACGATTTTCCTGCATGTTCGACTTCAGCTCATATATTCACATGCTCGAAATTGTGCTTGTTTGGGTTGAGATGGAGCATAAGACCCTGGGTTTTGTCTAATAAAATCCAGGCTGCAGATTTTTGTGGATTATTATGACTTATTGCATGACTCTTTTGATTGGAGGGCTCCGACCATACCTGATTTTATTTACTGATCCTTACTACTGGATGGCTGCGTCCATACCTCGGATCTCAATTTTTATATACTCTATTATGGATGGCTGTGCCCATGCCACTTGATTCATGTATCACATATATTGTTTGTATTTGTAATTGCAGGTCTTCTGACAATGGTGTTTGGTTCGAACGCATTCTCATAAAGCATTTCATCCCTCCCTCTCCCTCGGACTTCATGCTTTAGGGGGCATCTATTACACAACATTTTTTCACTATCCCTGCAATCCCCAATTTACATATTTGAGGGTCGTTTCTGTGACCAATAAGCAGTATCATGCCTTGAAAATACCATCCTTACATCCCTTTTGATGAAAGTAACATTCTTCTTGTTGACATTTCCCTGAGCAGAGCTGTAAAAATCCCTATTTTTGCCTTGGTGCGAGTAGCCAGTTAAACCCTTGCGCCGACTGGGAAATTTAACACTGAGCCTGTGCCAGTTAGACACTCATGCCAAGCTATTTATGGAATGTTTTTTAAAAATAGAGGCGGAGGTTCCATTCCAACCACCTCGAGGATGAGTCATTGGGAGTGGTTGAACTGAAAAAACCGCGAACTCCTTCCTTTAGTTAGTAGTTTCCACCTTCCTTGGAACTCTCCTAAAGGATAAGACTCCCTCCCACCTTTGTAGGGATCCCAACCTCCTCCTTTTCCTCTATAAAAGAAACTATCTCTCTTAGTAGAAGCTAGTTGAACTGGGAGAATTATACATACTATAGGCAAGCTACTAGAGAAGATAGAATAAGAAGGAATTATGTTGAGGAAGCTTGAGTCGATGACTTCTAAGAGAGCTTGAGCCCATGCCTTCATCCCCTCCAAATTCCCCGACGAATAGTTGAGACATGCTTCACTTGAACCCCGCTGGAGGAGACTGCGATGTCAAAGCATCGATTGTACTCTTCCTTCTATTCATTTATATACATGACTACTGTTTGGTTCCACTATTGTGTTATGATGTTTATTTGATACGATATGTTTAGCCCTCTTTGATTGGCTTATAGTTGTGAATGAAACTATTATATCGTATGTTGTTATTGTTCTTTGTTTTATGTGCAGATATCTGAGCGTGACAACGAACGGATTGTGATTTTCCAAGGCAGGAGCGAGAGGCCACTACTCTTTCTACAATGACGACAGCGTTGGATTCAAGGTAGGTCAATCTACCATGTGTTTGTTCATTCATTAACTAGGAAGAAAAAATTTAGTGTGTCATTTTGTTACTAGACCCACCCTAGGGATAGAGGGTGTTATTGCCTAAATCTACCTCAGGCTAAAGGAAGGCAGAGTTCAGGGTAACATCAAACCACGCTCAGTCTGGTAGCTAGCCCTACCAGAATAGGAGAGGGCTCTCTCCGGGTCAATCTCAGAAAAAATAATCAATAGGGCTTGAGATGAATTGAAATAAAAGCTAATTTTAGGCTAGGTATATAAGTGAAGGAGTTTGATTGTGTTTTTGGGGGTTTTTTTTGGATCAAAGGGAAAGGCAGTTTTGGGTGCGGGGATAAGGCCTAGTTTTTGCAGAGTTCTGATTGGGGCAAGGAAGGAAATTGTTTTGATGCTTTAGATTGAATGAATGGATGGATCAGACCAGTGAGGAGCTGAAGAGGGCAAGAGGGTCTCAAGAGTCCTCCTCAAACAGATGAAAAAATGGAAAATTAAACAAAAATGAAGGCAGAGCAAAGCAAGCTAATGAATTCCACCTTTAACACTCATTTGTTTAATTTAAGAAGAAAGGAGAAGGAAAATGGTACACATAAACATTAGTGAACTTAAAATTACATAGAGAAACACACCATCAAAACACAGAGCCACACGGATCCAAAAGAGTGCTGCAAACCCTGGTCTATTCCTTTGCCAAAATTGCAGAGATGAAATGTACAATGAAGTGCCAAGCAATCCCAAGTGTCCCACCCTGAAAATGACTGAGAAAATACATCATATAGACAAGCCTAACTCCTCCCTATGCCTCTAGGGGTCGAGCTCATCATTCTAGGAGCTGTTTCAACCATATCTAAACTAAGAACTGAAAAATAGGCAATGAAACAACTTGCTTCTATATGGTAGGAAATTGATTCATTCACTTACTTTTCACCTTTTGGTGAATGAATCTTCTAGAATGAGTAAAAATGTGCCAAAATTACATCATGGTCATGGAATTACATCAAGTTACATTAAAAAGTCAAACTCGCCAAAACTAGGCGAAATTCTGAGCTACTGAGTGAAAAATAGGCCAAATTCCTCTATGCGCCGCGCCTGGAATCTCTATGCGTAGCACAAGTTTGGAGCTGATTTTGAGGCCCTTCCCAAAGTCCAAATTGAGCACATGATAGCTCGTTGGAAATCCCTGCCTGTCTAATTTCCAACCCAAGTGGAATTTCTAGATTTGGTTGCCATTTTCCCCTCCAAAAGTTCAATCTCCCAACACTACTTCCTGTGTGTGCAAAAAGTGGAAGAAAGACCATTTTTAGGGTGTTTTTGACCCTTTAGGCAACCCAGAACTTGATGAAATCCTTAGGTAATCCATAAGCATGCATAAATTTTGATGAAAAATCCAAAAATGCAAAGTTTTTCTCCTGAAGAGCTGCCAATTATAAGGGCGCGCCAAGTGGCGCTACGCGTCAGGCAAGAAAATCTGTTTTTAGGCACAAAAATTCAAAATTGACAAAATTTTTCCCAAATTTCTTGAAATTTGGGCTGAATGTCCCTCATTAAGCACTATTCTAGGCCAAAGAATCTTCGGCCAAAATTTGGAGCCTATCATGCCTTTTGCGACGCTTTAGTGCCCTTCTTAGCCTTGCCTTCAGGATTTTGATCCTTGCTTTGCAAACATGATTGCGTGCCCAATAATGGTTCTTCATGTGTCTGAGCATGTTATTCTCCTTGTTTTCCTTCTCCAACAACTTCTCAAGATGAATGTTGACCCTCTCAAGCCAAGTCTCTCTATCAGCCTCAATCTCCCGCTCAATGGGTGTCATCTCTGTTGGGCTTCTTCGGGCAGCCTGCCGATTCTCACGGATGTTTTGCAACTCCATGATCGTCTGTTGATCCTCCAACTATTTGTTCCGCTGCTCCAGATAGTTTATGATCCATTAATCTCTCTGTAACTTGTCGTTCAATGTGTCAATCTCAACCTTCTTCTCCTGAATGATCTCTCTCAATTTTGAGCTTGGAGAGCTCAAATCCTCATCAATGAATATGAAATCAGTATCCTGGCCTCCTGAAGGGCCCTCATCCTGCATAGGCCTCTTTCCTTTGTCCTGTACCTATACCTATGCTACTGATGATGGCAACGAGACCCCTTCCACCCCGGGTGGAGATAATACTTGTCGGGCTGCTGCAAATAATGCTCTGGTGCCTCTCTGATAAGTAACAAACACTGGCACATTGATAGGCTCTGTCTCGTGACCTTCAAAATGATGTGAAGGTTCACTTGCATCATGGAAAATCTCCAAAGGAGGCTGAGGGGCTGTGAAGAAGTCACGGGAAATGAAATCTTCCCATGCAATGCCCTGCAATCCAAGCTGATGTACAACAACGATCTTGATGAGTGCATAGTGATAAATACTGTTGTACTGCTGCTTGGGAGTCTTCTTCTACACAAGAGTGGTCATTCGCTCGATGTTGTGGCACATGAAATAAGGTATGTTCATCATCCTCACTCTCGTGAAATGCATCAATAACTTGATGTGGTAGGCATAAAGGCGTGAGAACCGACCCTCACAACTGAAGTATCTGATAATGAGTCTCATCAAAGGCGCATATGATTCCTTCAGAAACCGGAATGGGAATACCTTGCTGAGCTGTCTCACATAGCTAGGCCTGATGTATGGTTCATAATGCACTTTGTCCACCTGATGTCTCGTTCCACTCTTCACCTAAATTCGATATTCTTGTTGCTTGAGAAATGGCTTCCGGTGTCAAGGTGAAATTTACACTAGCAAGAGTTACCTGACCATCATGCAAATGTAAAACAAACAAACGAGCCAACTCTTGATGATGTTGAATTTGAGCAATCATCTCACAGTACTGATAGCATGACTGCTCTCGAAAACATGCCATGGCAAGTGGGCAAGCCTGCATTTGAGTCAATGAGGTGGGCTCTTCTCTCACATGTTTGCCACCTTTACGAGGCCTTCTCAATACATGTAGCTCAGTGGTAGAATCATTGTCTTGTTCATATGATGTATCAGTGTCTGTCTCCATGGTGTTGCAAGGTCTATGCGAAGTATATGTTGATTTGTATGAGATGTAAATGAGAATTTGATGTCTTTGTCTTGATTGCAAAATGTGTCAAATAGGAAGGGACTGTGGGAAATAAGTCAGTGAGAATGATGGAGTTTTGTCAAGTGAATTTCAAGTATAATAACAGTCACTTGAATATTTGGGAACTTGGGGTTTGGGGATTTTATAAGTGAAATGAGAAAGGGAAAATGATAGGGAATGAAGTAGCTTTTAGGGATAGGAAAATGGGGCTTAGGAATAAGTCACTTTGAGGATGAAAAGGGGTAAGGGATGAACTGTAGTGATATAATAACAGTGAGAGGGAAAAACAAGGTGGGAAATAAAAGGGTTTGGCACCAAATTATTTTTAGAACACCAATTCAAAACCCTAAGGAGCAGTTTTAAAAAGGTTAATAGGGTTTACAATTTGACATTACAAATTCTCATATTCCTTCCTTCAAGCAACACCAAACACAAGCTAATAGCAATTCAAAGTCTCACACACTTACTCGGAGCATAGGAGATTGAGTCGATTTGAATTTATGGAATAGTGGCAAAGTTTTTGTGTGTCGGCCCTGTGCGCCGCGCGCACAATCCAGTGCGTCGGGCCTGGTGTATGTGCCGCGACCGTTGTATTTTGCACGGTGGAAAACGTTTCTATGCACTGCGACCACCTCCCAACATGCCGCGACTCTGAACTTCACCACAGTTTTCCTTCCAAGACTGGCTTTTGCTTCCTCCACGATTTTCTCTTGGGTCTTTGATAACTCTTGGTATGGAAATGATTTATGAAGACACAAAAATATCTTTTATGGCATGGGCTTTGATTTTTGATTTGGAATAACCCACTTGCTAATGTTTGAACTTTGGCACTTTGCACTTTTTAATATAAACTCTGTTTTCGTTTGTTTCCTTTGATTTTTGAGCTAATGATGAATCTCTTGTCTATTTTTTGCAGGGATAACTGGCATTGGATTTGGCAAAGGCGACCAGGGCTGCGCCTGAAGATCTTCACAACTGAATTTTTTTTGAAAATTACATAGCATTTATTACAAAAGACAAAATTGACGATTTTTCTTCAAAACAGAGTTTTGAAGAAGAATCATGATCAAGAAATATGATGATGAAATTTTTGCAATGAAAACTTATTTCGAACCTCCCTCATGTGCTTGTTGACATTATTAGAAATTCTGAAGACTAAATTTGCGAAACCCTAGACCTAATGAGGTTTAAAACCCTAAAATGACTCTTTGCTGACCAAGAGACCAAACATGATCGTGAATGACTGTAAATGATTTCGATGAACTTTGATGAACAGACCTGGGCCAACAGGTACAAGACATGAGGGATATGAGTGACAAGACCCTTCCGTCAGATAATCCATGCTCCTAATGGAATGCAGCTGACTGGACTGAATGAGACACCTAAAATGAAATGCAACAAAAGAGATTTTGATCTCTGACGGAGGGATGAAGAGACCGACTCTAGCAGAGGGATCATCTCTGTCCGCAAAGAGGATTTAACTTCATAACAACAACTGATAGTCTACTTCCCTTTAACTCCAATCTCAACTGGGTATTCCTTAGGACTGACATGCAAAAACTATTTATATCGAATTATCAGTTATGTGATTGAGCACTGCATGTGAATTATATCATATTTAATTCATCGGACCTCTCACTAGCTCATCTATCAGTTATAACTAGTTAAACTGATTTAAACTCAAATAATTAATTTAAACAATTGCAGCTCAAAATAAACCACAGCTGGACCCCCTAAAAATTAGAGTGAAATCTACATGCCTCCAATTTTACCCACAACTTGAATTGATTGAGCTAACTAAGTCTTCCCAACTTATTTAGCTTGTACAAGATGTCATGTGGTGTGGAATTATAATTACCTTCTAATTTAATTAAGGGAAAAATTCAATTAGAAGCCTCTTCTTGTTGCCAATTTCAACACTCCCTTTCAACAAGAAAGGGATTGTCTGCTACCCCGATCTTGCCTCTATGGAACTCGAATTTTCCTCTTGACAATGACTTCATCAATATTTCTGCATCCTGCTCCTTCGTGGGAATGTAATATAATGACATAATTCTCCTTTGCACAAAATCTATGAGCTGGTGATACCATATATCAATATTCTTGGACCTATGATGAAAAAATGGATTAACTAAAAGTTTGATGCAACTCTGGTTATCACAATAAATCACTGTTGGATTCATCTGTCGACCAAACAAACCAACAAGTATATTCCTCATCTAGAGGGCCTCACATGCTTCTTGATTGGATGCCATGTACTCTGCCTCTGCTGAACTGAGTGTAATTTATCTTTGTTTCTTGCTATACCAGGAAACTACTGCTGATCCATTGCTGAAGATGCCCCCTGATGTGCTCTTCTTGCCGGATGGACTCCCTGCCCTATCTACATCTATGAAACCTTGAAGCTTCATTCCCTTTGTCTATTTGTACCATAAACCAAACTATGTAGTGCCTCTGAGGTATCTCAATGCATGCTTGCCTGTCTTCCAAAAGATCTTGGTAGGCTTAACCATAGCTTGACTAAGCTAGTTAACCACATAAAATGTGTATGGTTGTGTGTTCAGAAAATACAAGAGTGAGCCCACAAGCTGCGTATAGATGGTAGATTCTACTAATTTTCCTGAAGTAGCATCCTCCTTCCTTCAGTTTCCTACTATAGGAGTCTCCATGTGTTTTCTGCCCTCCATGTGGAACTTCTTTAAAATCTTGTTGGCATACTTTCCCTGAGATACAAATAGATCCTCATCTCTTTTCCAAATTTCCAATCCTAGGAAATAGTGCAAAAGCCCCATGTCCTTCATCTCAAATTATCTTTCAAGATCCTCTTTTCAAGAATTTATGAGATTCTCATCACCTATCAGTATCAAATCATTGACATAAAGTACAATGATCAAAATTTTACCTTATGCCACAATATGGTAGGTTCACATCTGCTTCACTCTTGGTGAAGCCCAACCTCACAATGCAGTTTTAGATCATGGTGTACCAAGCATGAGGTTCTTGTTTCAGTCCATACAATTCTCTCTTGAGTCTGCACATATGCAACTCTTTGTCGAAGGTCTCAAAACCTTCAGACTTCTCAATATACACTTCTTCCTCAATCACTATGTTGAGGAAGGCTGCATTTACATTCATCTGATGTATCTGCCATCCCATATGCGTTGAAAGTGAAAGGATGGATCTCATCATAATTAATCCCCTCCACCTAAGAGAACCCTCTGGCCACAAATTTTCCTTGTACTTCTCCACACTCCCATCTTATGCCTGCTTCACCTTGTAGATTCACCTGGATCCTACAATTGACTTCCCCTCTGATCTTGGGACAAATTCCCATACAATGTTTATGATAATGCAGTAATACTCCTCAACCATGGAATCAACCCAAATTGGTTGCTGCATTGCTTTCTCAAAACAGGATGGCTCTATCTCTACACGCTTGCTCATAAGATCCATGCAGCCAATGTACCGCTCTGGGGACCTTCTCTACTTGCAGTGTGATGTGGGTGCTCCCACATTCTCTCTAGCATCAAGCACCAACTTTCCAGCCTCTCTCGTGTGCTTCCTTCCCTCTTGGGATGTATTTGTATGAGTGGTTTCTTCGACTCCCTGCACCCTTGCTTGTGGCTTCTCCACATCTTAAGGTTCTTCTTTTGAAGCTAAGAACTCCTCAACTACATGAAACTGAAGCTCCCTCTCAAGAGAAATTTGCATGGAATTACCTTCATTGAATTTCACATATCTTCTGACCACTGTCATCCTGTGTGCTGATCGTAAGTATACCCAATAGTTGCGAGGTGTATCAATGTACCCACAAAATATTCCCAACTCAGTTGTTGGTTCTAGCTTCTTCCTGGCATCTTTGCTCACATGGAAATAAACTGATGAGCCAAAATTTTTAAAATGTGCCACTTCTAGTTTCTTACCTGAAAAAGCCTTCTTTGGTGTACTCATACCAAGTATCTAAAGAGGACTGCTATTCTGCACTAATACTTCTGTGTTTCATGCTTCCGCCCACAGATGCAACCGTAGACCCTGATCATGCAACATTGCTCGTGTGGCTAGTACAATATTTATGTTCTTCCTTTTTGCAACCCCATTATTTTGTGGGTTACGAGGTGCTATCAATTCCCGTCAAATTCCTTTTGAAGCACATAATTTCTTGAATTCGTTCGAGACATATTCCCCACCATTGTTGCTTCTTAGAGCCTTCACCTTCTTTCCTGTATCTTTCTCGACAAGTGCTTTTAACTTACAAAACTTTGAGAAAATTTGATATTTCTTCTGCATGAAGAAAATCCAACACTTGCATAAAAAATCATCTACAAAAAACACATAATACCTGTGTTTCACTGTGGAGGCTATTGAGAATGGTCCACACACATTTGAGTGAACTTTTTTTAGGGATTGCCTTTGCTCAACTTTCTTTATCGTTAAAGGTTGATTTGGTTTACTTCCCCAATTTAAACCCTTTGCATGTATCTCACTACTCAAGTGCACACTTTCAAAGTCTATAGAAATCTGCTGCATGATCTTCAAAGCACCATGGTGTAGATGGCCCAATATTCTGTGCCATAACTCACTGATGTCTCGAATCTCCACCTTCTTTGCTTTCGTGCTCAAGGAAACACAATCTTCTACATCCAATTTTTAGAGGTTATTTACTTGAATCCCAATATTCTTCACCTATCCCATGGCTTTGTGACGAAGGAACACCTTTCCTTTGCTAAATATCACATCATAGCCACGGTCTTCCAACATAGTAACGTAAAATAAATTCTTCTTTAAACCAGGAACATACATGACATCTTTTAATGTGAGAGGAGTACCATAATCCCTCTAAAAGGTAACTATACCTATGCCAGTCGTGATATACCTTCTATCATCTCCCATATCGATGTGCATATGGAGATCCTTCTCCTTCAATTTACTGAAGAATTCTTTGTTTTCGGTCATATGGAATGAAGCTCCACTATCTAAGTACCAAACTGAACCCATCACTGATAACACCATGCATGTAATGAGGGTGAAATCTAACTCAAATTGTGAAGCAAGTGCTTCTCCTGAAACTCCTCCTAAGGGATTCTTATTGGCCTTCTTATGAAGACACCTGTAGCATAGTGTCCAACTTCATGACAGTGAAAACATTTTACCTTTGGAAATTTTCGCTTCTTTCTTGCCTGAAAAAAATCTAATTTGGAATAGGACGCATTCCATTTCCATTTCTTCATATTTCCAGCCAAGGCACAATTATCCTCATCATCAGTCTTTGATGAGGATCCATCTCTGGTGTTCTACCGAATCTCTTCTTATACCAAGTCAGACCACAATTGCTCCCACTATGGTAGCTTCTCCCTCCCATTCACCGAACCCAGGTAGCTGTGCCAGCTCTTGGGAAGGCATAGAAGTGCTAGGATTAACAAATCATCCTCAAAAATTGTCACACCAACACTTCCATGCTCATCTAGACATTAAGTGAACTTCGTCAAGTATTTTGGTATCGTGTCGCCCTTCTCCATCTTGATCTTTCTGAGCTTGTCCTTCAGCTCTAGCTTCTGTGGTCACTTCTATTCTAAAATAGATTTGTTAAGGCCTTCCACATAGTGTATGGATTTTCCTTTCCATGGAGGTTCGAGGCAATATTATCTCAAACTAATTCTAAAAAAATCCTTCTCACCATTGCTACATTCTTCTTCCATGCATCAAGATTTTGAGCATCTGCTATTGCGAGCCTGGGAATATCACTGTCTATGAATTCATCAAGTATGTTTTCCACCAATACTACCTCATCCCATCCTTCCAAGCTATGTAATTCAAACTACCCTCAAGGGCATATTCGAGGCTTAATCCACATAAAGACATCCTGATCTGTTGTTGGTCCTGAAGAATAAATTTGCAAATTCGATTCGCTTATTGAAAATAAACTCATATTCTTCTCTTCTATAGTGA
The DNA here is from genome assembly GCA_034641835.2 of Pinus albicaulis. Lineage (NCBI taxonomy): Eukaryota > Viridiplantae > Streptophyta > Pinopsida > Pinales > Pinaceae > Pinus > Pinus albicaulis. The sequence goes on along the minus strand of CM076577.1, from coordinate 274,937,717 downwards.
TTTACTCTCTGATACCATGTAGAAAGTCCACATAGATTCAACTGATCTTGTAATATGCTAAAACAAAATACTTGAATCTATTCTACAAATTGCGGAAACCAATTATGATCGCATAATCAAATGAACAAGAAAGAGAAATAATTTCAATTGCACAACAAAAATATATATAAGGGGAAAGCCTCAGCTAAAAGCATGCTATCTGTATATTGAAAAAAATAAAGAATATGAAACAATATAATGTTTATCTTGGGATTGAGAGCTCTCTGCACTATCTCTGACTGTATCACTCTGATGTGAGTAGGTTTGGTCCAATACTTAACCAATTCCTTGCCCTTGTCTAAACAACCTTGCTCAAGCATTTCTGAGGGAATTGAGCCCCTATTAATTAGTAAGTTCCAAATAATTGATTGTGTAATACATCCAAAGCATCCTAATGACCTCATGCATGACCTGTACAATTTTCTAATTATACAACTGATAGTCTACTTCCCTTTAACTCCAATCTCAACTTGGTCTTCCTTAGAACTAACATGCAATAAATATTTATAGAGAACTATCAGTTATCTAGTTGATCACTGCATGTGAATTAAATAATATTTAATTCACTGGACATCTCACTAGCTCATCTATCAGTTAGAACTATTTAAACTGATTTTAACTCAAATAATTAAGTTAAACAATTACAACTCAAAATAAACTGCAACTAGACCCCCTAAAACTTAGAGTGAATTCTACATGCCTCCAGTTTGACCCCCAACACAAATTGACTGAGCTACCTAAGTATTCCCAAGTCAGTTAACTCGTACAAGCTATCATGTGATGCATAATTACAATTTCCTTCTAATTAAATTAAGGGAAAAATGAAATTAGAAACCTCTTCTTGTTGCAAATTTCAACAGGTACAGGTGCACAAGATGTGGACTATCATCTCTCAATAGATGGATTTATAATATTTAGGGATAGGATATATGTGCCAGACAATAGTGAACTCAAGAAGGCCATCTTGTGAGATTTCATGCCAAACTATACTCAGGTCACCCAGGATACCAAAAGACATTGACAACAGTGAATAAGTTTTATTATTGGCTGAATCTGAAGAAGGATATGGCAAAGTTCAGGGCTAGATGTTTGGACTTCTTGGGAAATAAAGGAAAAGTATAAACATATAGGTGGAATACTATAACCGATTCTGATTCCAGAGTTGGATTTCATTACAGGTTTGTCGAGGACATTTAGAGAGCATGATTCCATAATTGTTGTGGTGGAAATGTTGACTAAGGTAGCATACTTCATTCCAGTGAAGACTGCATATTCAACTAGTGATGTGGCATATGTATTCATCAAATATGTGGTCAAATTGCTTGGTGTTCCAAATAAAATTGTGTCAGATAGGGATGCTATGTTCACTTCCAAGTTTTGGAAGGAGTTGTTTGCATGTTTAGGGACAGAGTTGTCCTTCAAAACAACTTATCATCTGTAAAAAAATGGACAAACACAGAGGGTCAACAAGATATTGGAATACATGTTGAGGATGTACGTGATGCATCAACAAAGGAGATGGGAGGAGTACCTTCTGTTGGTTGAGTTTTCTTACAATAATGGTTACTAGGAGTCACTGAGGATGATTCTGCTTGAGGAATTGTGTGGGTGGAGTTGTAATACTCCCATAAGTTGGAGCGATCCAGTGAATAGGGCGTTGATAGGACTGGACATGTTGGCAGAAATGGAACAGGAAATGCAAGTAATAAAGAATAATCTAAAGGCAACACAGGATAGGCAAAAAATCTATGCAGATTGGAATAGGTTGTTTAAGCAGTTTCGGGTTGGGAACAAGTGTACTTGTGCATCAAGCCCAAGAAGAGCTCCTTGAGGATTGGATCATGTGCCAAGCTAGCACCTTGGTATTGTGGACCTTTCAATATTATTGAATGGATTGGAAAAATAGCCTATTGACTTGCACTGCCTTTGACAGTGAAAGTCCATGATGTTTTCCATGTATCATTACTTAAGTAGTATGTTAAGGATGTTGATCATGTGATTGACCAGTTTGTATTGCAGGTGGAACTAGAAGGGGAATTCTAGCCAAAACCATAGTGTATTTTGTAGAGAAATATGCTCATGCTCCAGAACCAAGAAATCGATAAGGTTATAGTGTAGTGGAACCTCTTTGGGCTCGATGAAACTAATTGGGAGATGGCAGACCAGATGCAGACTATGTATGCTTCTCTATTCGCTAGTTGAGCGAATGTCCTTGATATATGTTTTGGTATGTGATTTGGTATGATATTTTGGTATATGTACATATGCATATGGATGTAAATACTGCCATGAGTTGTGTTATAAAGATCCAATAAGCGGTATGGGTGTCATGTCATTATTGTTGTATTGTTGTTATGTCGGTATGCTTCTTAGTAGGTTAATCACTGTAAACATTGCAATGAGCTAAGTTATAAAGCTCTATGGGCAGTATGTTTTGCTTTCAGCAGTATTGTTGGTTATAATGTCATTGAGCACCAAGGACGGTGTTCCCTCAAGGGGTAGGGATTTGTAACATCCCTAGTGAAATTCCATGTAATAAAAGTTAATAAAGAAAAAATAATAACCATGGTTATGGGACACATATTCCAAGCCGAATGTTGGGCAAAAACATCCTAGTGCGGGTGTTCATTTGGTTTAATATGGCTAAGGAAACTAGAAATGGCAATGAAAAAGGATTTGGAAAGGTGAAGTGGCATTAATTGGCATTTTATTTATGATAATAATGGAAATTAGGAGAAAAGGAAGGTGAAAAGTCACATGTTGCATGTGAGGAGGAAAATGAAGGAAAATAATGGAAAATTGAAGAAAATAGAGGCCTCATTAATAAAAAGGCTTATGAGGATCATTTGGTACCTTTTGTCAGTGCAACATTTTTTCATCTTAGCTTTAGAGCTCTCTCTCTGTTCTCTCTCTCTCACACTCTTGGACACTTAGAGTTTTCTTGGAGCACTTCAGCATTGGATCAAGAAAAGAAAAGAAAAGAAGGAAAATAGGAAGAAAATATCAAGCAAGGAAGAGCAATATCAAGTAGATACAACAAGATTATTTGCAAGTATCGAGTTGCATGTATGATTTACTTGCTAGTTTTGGTATGCATGGTTATGCATGTGTGTTCTTGGTTCTCTTGCTGTCATTGGCATGATTTTTTCCAGGTGTGAAAGTGTTATTCAACCTAGCCTTGCCATTTGTGGATAACCATGATTTGATGGGGTTCTCATGTTTTGGTTGAGCTGGATTGTCGGATGGATTCAAAACTGAGTGAGGTGGTATCTAAAAGAAAGAAAACATGGCCTAGTGATCCCTAAATCATACTCTGGATTGCGGTAAAGCCTTGGCCTAGTGACCCTTGAACCAGACAGTAGGTTGTGGTAAAGCCATATTTTTGTGTTAGCTCAGTGGGCCTAGGAATCCTCCACCGGTGAATGGTAGGATATATAGTAAAGGCTAGAGCTAGTTACCCTCCATCAGGCATAGGAATCCTTGGCTAGTGTTTGGTAGGATATACGGTAAAGGGTGGAGTATCAATTAGGCCTAGGAATATCGATTAGTGAATGGTGTGATATATGCTAAAGCCTAAAGACTAGGAGACACGAAAATTCCTCATGGTGTAGGTGGAGAAATTCGGTGGCATCCGTGCTTGTTTAGGGCCTAGTGATCTCATGGGGATTGTTGTAAGCATGGTTCTATTGATGAGGGTGAGGTGGTTTAGCCTCAGGAAGCCTGGTTGATTTTGGTTATGAGTCCCACATTCATGCTCGGAATATGGCATGGGGGTGATTGGCTGAAATAAATATTTGGTTCATCCAATCTATGGTCGGGTGGTACTTGGAAGTCCCAACCTATTTGGCTTTGCATTCATTAATAAGATTTCATTTCCTTGATATTTTATGTGCAAATGTACTACTTTATATGTGAAATTTATGGTTGTTTTATCCTTGTTATTTGTGTCATTTATATGTTGGTTATGAGTATGTTTTATGACAGTGATGATGTATGGCTCTCATCATGTTTTGATTTGTGAACGACTGAAAAATTAATATATGAACTAATATATGATAATGCAGCTAATGTGATAAGGCATCAATGCTTCTTAACAATTCTCAGATAAATATGAGACCCCGATGCTTAGATCTATTATTATGTCCTGTAGAATGCATATTTGTGACAAGTTTGGCGAAATTCCTGTCATGGCTAGTAGGGGTCCAGTTAAGTCATTGATAAAATGTTTGCATTAATACCTTTGCTAAAATGTTAGCTATCATTTATATAAGTCTCATGGATTTTTGGGCAGTGGCCTACGTCATGGCCCTTAAAAGGTGGCACAAAATCTAGCGTTGATGGCACAAGACTACCTAAAAAAGTCCACAGTTGCTGGGATGGCCTTGCTGTGGGAGCGACTAGAGGGTTCCAGTCGCACTGTTGCCTTGTCATGGGAGTGACTGGGGTGTTTGATCAATTAAATGTTTTATTTCTTCAAGAGTTAAGCACCTAGAAAAGGTTGGTTAGATCCTGGAGGTTCTGTAGGATGTGTGAATGGTCAGTTTGATTATCTTCCATGGATTCCGCTTCCTTAAGGTGACCTAGGAGGTTGAATCTCATCATAGTGGCCTGTCATCACATGTTTACCCCGGTGGACCAGTTAGCTTGAGTAAATGTGGGAGGAGCATATTACAAATGACAGATGATAACTAAGGAACCACATGCATGTACCATGCATGCGAAAACTAGCAAGGAAATCATATATACAACTTGGTACCTTCAAGAAAACTTCGTTGTAGTTGTTGATTCGTATGTCTTCTTGCGCTCTCCTATTTTTCCTTTTCCTTCTTTCTCCAAATCCCAAGTATGCCACACTCCTCCAAGAGTGCTCCAAGAAAACTCTAAGTGTCCAAGACTATGAGAGAGATAGAGAATAAAAGAGAGAGCTTCCAAAATTGAATTGTCAAAAGCTAGACTAACAAATTCCATGAAATTATCCTTAGATGCCTTTTTATCAATGAGGCCTTTGTTTTCTTCATTTTCCATTATTTTCCTTCATTTTCCTCCTCACATGCAACATGTTACCTTTCACCTTCATTTTCTCCTATTTTCCATTATTTTCATAAATAAATGCCAATAAATGCCACTCTACCTTTCCAAAGCCTTTGCCATTAATTAATCACAAGTGATCCCCGTCACTATGTTTTTTCCCAACATTCAACTTGGAATACATGTCCCATGGCCACGGTCTTATTTTGCCTTTATTAACTTTATTACATGAAGTTTTAACCTAGGGTTGTTACAGTCCCCTCCCCCTTAGGGGAACACCGCCCTCGGTGTTAAATGACACCTACAACCAACAAAACCACTGAAAAACCAAAATATATTTCTTATGGAGCTTTATAACTTAGCTCGATGCGAACACAAGATGGAAAGTTTCATCTACATTGCACTCCAAATGGACACCATGTGCTGTTGATATCATATATTATGTCGGTGGTGATGATGCTCCAGAAATGGAGTACACTAGAGGAATGATAAGGAGCACTCTGAAGTTTTTTGAAGCCTCACGGTTATTTTGGCATCCCTTCCTGACTGCATATGATTAGGGCTCATCCTTTCGACCCTGATGCTACTCCTCCGTTCATTACCATTGGCCCACGGACTTCACGTTGTTCCTACATTCTTGTCTAGAAGCTGCCGCAATATTCCCTGACCGTTTTCACCATTACCCTAGTATGAATACCCTAACTGCTGTCGTGGAGGAGGATCATGTCTATTACTCACTAGATCCATTTGAAGGGGTGTCGATGTGGACCACCTCCTCACCGCACCTTCCTCTATCCACAACATCGTTGGTGCGAACTTCATTTTCTCCCTCTACAGGTGGACCTAGGGTTTCCACATGGAAAAATATTCCATTTGACGGACCTCCGAGTCTGGAATGCCCCCTTCCCTTGGAATCCCCTCCATTTTCCCTGTTTGAGCATATTTCGCCTTTCTTTGAGCCCCCTATGGCGTCTCTAAACCCATTATCGACAACATCTGTACAATTTATCTCATCATGCCTACAACCCTCCGCATCCTCCCTGCACTGTGAAGGTATTTTTATCTCTGGTCCCCCTGATTCACTTCCCCTAGGATCTACCTTCCTCTCAGCTGAGAGTTTTGTCTTTAATGATCTGCCGCGGTCGGCCTCGTGACCACCCTCGTCGGGTATTTTGTTGGATCTATCTCTGTGACACCACCCGTGAATGAATCTGGGCCATATGAGGTACCATAATCTGAGCCCAAACTTGAACCACCTTCACATGATCCACACCCTCGCGGCACCAAGAAGACCAGGTGTGTCAAAACAAGAACCAAAGGCATTGATCTAACCTTCGATGACAGTCCCAAGATGGGAGAGGTTTTGGATACAACAGATCATGTTTTGGTTGGACATGTGCAAGGATGAAAATATGATCTGGCGAGGCTCCGTTTGTGGACTATGGAGATCTAGGGCCAGTTTATTGAGGTTCTGCCCTCTGTTATTATTCTCCCTCATGGATGGTTTACACTCAGCTTCCAGTGCCCTGAACATTTGCAATGGGTTCTATCTTGTTATTGGCACATGGAACAAGCATCGATACACCTAAAGTACTAGAGTCCACTTTTTGATCCAAAACATGAGAATTTGGGAGCCGACCCCATCTGGGTACGCATTCCTGGTCTCCCATTACACTTATGGTCGAAGGATACATTCATTCACATTGGGAATGCACTCGACACCTATCTAGACTATGGCAAGTCATTCACTGCTACTAGTATCATGACGATGGCTCGCATCCTGGTTCACCTAGACATGAGAAAGGGTCTAGAAGAATCTATCAATCTCATATGGAAGCAATTATCCAGGGTACAGGCACTGGACTATGAGGGATTCCCATTTCGCCATCGTAGATGTCATGTTGTGGGTCATCTTTATAAAGAATGCCCTCTTCTTCAAAATCAGGATATGCCATACAATTAAATTGAGCCTGCAACAGAGGTGACTCCTCCTAATCCTCCATCTACTCGGAATCCTCCTATGTGTGGTCGGGCTCAACAGACAAAACATTCGGCTATGGGTTCTGTCTCCAGCACTCCTCAGCCTCCATCTTCGCTTCTCACCCAATCCAAGGAGGCAACGATAAATCACACACTGGGTATTCCTCTTTCTCTTCCTTTTGCATCATCTTTTCTTACTATATCATCGGTTATGATCTCCACTTTGCACATCACTACTGTTGGAGAACTTCCCACTGTTTCCTGCCCTCCTCGCTCCACCCCTCCTCCCTTCTTTGATACCCCTTCGACCCTCTCGGCTCTATCCATCCCCCCCTCCATATTAGAGTCATCATCTGATTCTAGGAGTAGTCATTCCTATTTCCTCCGGTCCCTATCTAAGATATCCTCCTCTATAGCCGATGGTTTGGCTCACATCCCATCCCCCTGACCCTCTAAACCAACTCGGGGCTGCCACTCTTTCATCTCTAAAGCCATTATCCAGGATGGGAAGGATGTGGCCGATGGGCATCAACAAAAACTAGATCGGGTTCTTAGAGTACAAACCCACCCCCCCTAGAGTTACTCTACGAAGATCCTATCCATCAATTGTCGTGGCACGACAAGCTCTGCCAAAAAAATTACCCGTAGGAGATTATTTGGTTTTATCCTGGTTGATGTGATTTTATTACAAGAGACACTGGGCACTGTAGACTCAACCATTCATGCTCTCCAAGCCATTCGTCCTGATTGGACCTTTCATGCCATGGATGCTCACGACCGATCTGGGGGAATTTCACTGGGTCTCAATCCCCGATCGATTATACTTCACAATATCTGGGGGGCAATGGATTCAGTGGGGTTGATATCATATCTACTGGCATAAGAAGTGAATTTCGTCTTATGAATATATATGGACCCTGTACTGACCGGATCAGATTCTGGTATCATCTACTCAGTATCTCTATCCTTAATACAAAGAACCTCATTATGGGTGGAGATTTGAATTTATTGCTTGGCCAAGCAGAATCCTGGGGTCACTTCGCCCAAATCGACCCCCTATCTGAACACATTGGGGCTCTCATTGAAGAACATAGTTTGGTAGATATACCTACCCCTCGGCTAAAACCTACTTGGCACAATAGAAGAGTCGGAATGGGCTCCTTGGCTAGGAGATTGGACAAGTTCCTGATTCATGAATCTATTGCGGAACACACCCTCGTATTCAGGCAATGGGTCAGCTCTGGTGGTCTATCTGATCATTCTCCCATATATTTGGAACTTGCTGAAGTTTCACACAATCCCAGAGCCCCATTCAAATTTAATGTGACCTGGCTCAGCAATGCATCATATATTGACCTGATTACTCACTATTGGTCTACACATCCTGTTCCACTCGACCTTGATCCCTCAACTGCATTTGCATTCAAAATGAAAGAAGTCAAGAGGCTCACTAATGCTTGGGCAAAGGAAAATTGCATCAAGGATGATCAGGATTTGATAACCATTGAATATGAGCTTGTCTCCCTTAGTGCATCTCCTGATCAAGGATTCATATCTGATAAGTCCAAAGCTTGCATTATCCACTTGGAGTCTAAGCGCACTAGTATACTGAAGGGCCGAGAAGATACCTGGCACCTTTGGAGTCGGGCTATTTCATTAAAAGCTGGAGATGAGAACACCAAATTATTCCATCATTTTGCAAATGGAAGAGGCGCTATCAACATGATATGACATCTAGAAGATGAAGTTGGGCACCAAGCCCAAACCTTTCAACAATTGACTAATATGGGAGTCACACACTTCAGGAATCTCTATAAATCCCCCCAGACTACAACTCTACCGGAGATAATCAAAGTGGTCAGATTATTTCCTAGATTTGTGGGGCAAGATGAGGTAGAATCCCTGATTGTCCCAGTCTTGATGAAAGAATTCCAGGATACCCTCAAACGGTTTCGGAAGGATAAAAGTCTGGGACCCGATGGGTGGCCCATTGAATTCTACCTGGCATTTTTTGAAACCTTGGGTCAAGAAATTCTCAATGTAATGGAGCACTACAGATAGACAGGTCGATTATATGATGCTTTCAACTCCACCTTTATTGCTCTTATTCCTAAATTTGACTCCCCTCGCACATTTGCGGATTAACGCCCCATATCCTTATGTAACTGCATATACAAGATCATTTCCAAGATCATTGTCAACCAACTGAAGACAATCCTCTCTGCTCATATATCTTTGGAACAATTTGCTTTCCTACACCACTGGCAGATACATGAGGCCATCGACACTGTACAAGAAGCTCTATACTCCATTAAGATTAATCACCTTAAAGGCATTATACTCAAGATTGATTTGGAAAAGGCCTTTGACCACTCCAACTGGCTATACATTTGTATGCTCCTAACTCATCTCAGATTCCTCATGCTCTTTATCAACTGTATCATGTGCTGCATCAATAACGTCTCCTTTAGTGTTCTTATCAATGGCTTCACATCATCCTTTTTTCACTCTGAGAGAGGTCTCAGATAGGGCTATCCTCTCTCCCCACTCCTCTTCCTGAAGATCATGGAAGCTCTTAGTAGAATGATCTCCCATGAGCTTCGTTCAGGAAGACTTATGGGCATTCACATTGCTGGGTATGTTCACTTACTCGTCTTCTCTTTGTAGATGATGTCCTCATATTTCTCAATGGTTCGGTGGGGGACATCACTACTTTCTATGCCATCCTATCCTCATTCAACTTTGCTACTGGTATGATGTAAAATAATCATAAATCTACTCTGACTGTCATTGGATGTACACATTAGGAGCAGGAACTCTCCACTCATCGATTCCCCTTCACAATACTTGAATTCTCAGATGGACTCAAGTACTTGGGATTCAGATTAAAACCTCTTTCATATCATAATTTCGACTGGTCATGGCTCATTTCTAAGTTGGAAAAAAAGATCTCTATTTGGCACCATTGCTGTCTCTCTCGGGCGAGTAGAATAATTCTTATCAATTCTGTCTTGGCTGCCACACCTGTGTACTAGATGCCTTTAGTTTGGATACCCAAAGGAATTCTCTCAAAGATTCAAAAAATCTGTTGAATATTCATGTGGATGGGGAACAAATATGGTAACACATTTGCATGGATAAAATGGGATAACATTGCTCTACCCAAAAAATTGGGAGGTTGGGGCATAAAAAATTTGGATACATTTGCTAAAGCTCTCGCTGCGAATATGGGTTGGTAGATCCTGACCTCTCACAACCTTTGGACAGAGGTGGTCACTCATAAATACATCAGGCCGATTTTGATCATGGATTGGATTTGAAGCCCCTCCTGGAACACTCGCCACATTTCCATGGTCTAGAAGGTTGTACTCAACTCTCTATCATATAGTAGAGATGGCTTGTCATGGCATATCAACTCGAGCACATATGCCCGTATTGGACTGGATCCCTGGTCTGGATGCGGAAATGCACACCACCTTCCACCTGGAATCATTGATCATATCTCTAGATCAGGGATCACCACAATTGCATAGATTACAAACCCAAAATCTACTACTATTTTTGCCCAAGGATGAAATTTTTCTATTCAGCTTGATCTTCTTGAGCAATGGCATGAGGACTGACATAACTTCATGATGGCTCTCTCATAATCACATGTCTGCATTTCAGAGGGGGAGGATGAACTAATCTTACAACATGCGTCCCATGGAAAATACACACCAAAGGATGGCTATATATTCATATACTTAAATTTTCTACCTCTCAATACCACTTGGTGGTGGAATTTCCTTTGGAAATTAAAAGCACTACCCTGATCCATTCTGTTTATGTGGTGTATCATTCACAACATTTCTCCTACAGGGGATAACCTACATAAGCGTTCCATTTATGGATCTACTTGGTGTATTCTGTGCGAAGCCGATACTGAGTCCACTAGTCATCTATTTCTGCACTGCCCTGTTTCTCGGGCCCTCTGGTTGTAGACATTATCTTCTCTTCATATTATTACTCATTGGCATGGGACTGTGTTGAAGCGCCGAAAATCGGGTCTACAACAAGGGGGATACCCACCTGGTCTGGACCTTGGTTAGCAGCTCCTTTTCCGTTTGGTATAGTGGGTCTGACTGGGGATAATGGGACCAATTTCCCAATATGTGTATGTGTGTGTTGAGAATTGATATTTCCTTTCTAAAAGTTCCTAAGTGAAATGATTTTATTCTAATTATAATCTATAACATGCAATTTTATTCTAATTAAATAGAAATATCTGATTCTAAACTAACCTGGGATGTAATCTTTTCCTTATGCGATCTAAAATGATTTCAAATAACAATTGGTAATAAATATCATTCAACTATTATAAGAAAATAATTCAATAAAGATAAACCACTTCGTATAAAAAGTTAGACAAAACAATTGTGAAAAACATATCACATAATAAGCTATTCATATATTAAGCATAAACAAATAGATATCACCATACAAAAGTGCCAAATGACAACTCAAACATTCAAGCATTAATACATAAACAACTAAACGTAAATATCACTTTAACACAAAAGCAGAAACAATTAAGAGATAAAAGTGCCATTTATAACTAGTTCTACTCATGAGCTTCAAGCAATAATGACTTATCTCTTCTTAATCCAACATCCACTAAGAGTACAAAAGTGCAACATCAATAGTAGATATTAAATGCAGATATCAATAAATCCTGTTCCATTCATTCATCAAAACCTCCTCAGAGGGTGCAAAAGTGCATGTTCTGAGGACAAGTTTTTGAAAAATTTCAGGACCCTTCTCTAAATGCACGAGAAGGGTTTAAATACTACTAACTAAATCTAAAAATAATTTATTACAAAAATGGAGGATACAATTTAAATGACCGTCCTCTTTTTAGGCAAAAAATAAAGCAAAACTAATACTAAATCTAAAATGAAAACTTAACAACTAACTACTTGTGAATATGTTCTTTGAAATTGCAAGTGTTCAGTATTGAATTGAGAAGAGTACGCTGGCCGACTTCAGATTTTAACTGTCCTGTGAAAATGGAATTAGCAAGAGCTGGCGCTATCTTCTCGGCATAATTGATGATACATTTGAGAGTCATGCACTGGCTGTGTGGTTTTACCAAACATGCCTAGTAAGAATCCCAATTTAACTTTGTTAATCTTTTAATCGATTCTGCCTTTTCTTGAGCCTTCTGTCTCTAGCCTATCTGCAGTTGCTATGCTTTTGGAAGGTATCCTGGAGTAGTTTCAAATATCAGATTTGCCTCGTGCAAATTTTCATTTATACAATCAATAATATTGCTTGCTGCTGTGACTGCTTCTTCCGCTGCTTGCTCTACTTTCTTGATTTGTGCATCCCAATTATTAAAGAGCACTACTTTGTGATTGTCATTGATTATTGGTGCACCTGATCTTTTCCCCTCCTCTGTTTCTTTCCAAGATAAATAGTCAGTAACTCTTTTATCAATTAAATCATAATCATGTTGTAAGTCTACGACATGATTAGTGATTTTATCACTTTCTTCACAATAAGAGTTCCATTGTAATATTCTTTGGCATAATATTTCCTATTGCTGCAGTAGTTGGTCATTTAAGGAAATAGACTCTGTGATAAATTCTGTAAGCTTGGGATTATCTTTGTGCATCTCTTGCACATCCTGTAGCTGTTTCTCTTTTTTAGCCAAGCTATTCTGATATCCTATCTGCATTTGTTGGAAGTCTTGCTGTAATTCTTCAAGTTGTATCTGTGCTTCATTGTTAGCATTGGCTTCTTGCAGTTGTTGTTGCAGAACCTGTACTTGATATTCTTTTTCATTCAATAATTGACGTACCTTAGATGCTTTATCAATGGCTGCAGAGGCATATGCTCCTGTAATCTGAGATAATTTGGTGAGATTTTCAGTTGGATCAGTAGTAGGATCTTGCCATAAGACATCTAATTGTTCTGCATCATGAGGGAGCACATTTTCCAATTTTCTTTTCTTTCTTTGTCTTCTTACCACTGCCTTGTGTTGTGGACTATAGAATATATCAAGAGGAGGAATTTCCTCTATTTTGAGCATAAGTTCAGAAGATGGGGTAATGGGAATATGTTCCGTTTTCGAGACATTGCTAGTTATTCCTGTGACTATATTTTTTGTTGTCTGTACATTACTCACAGGTGTCTGTGTGTTTTGTCCTTCAATATTAATCAAATCATTGAATGTCTCCCATTCCTTGTCTAACTCAGTTCTGACTGATGGTTGCTATACAATGAGAGGGGGAATACTTAACTGTGGAGAGGTTGAAACCTGTTGCTGTGAAAGCTCCTTTGACTGGGCAGTATCCCTTACTGACCCTTCACTTTTATCATGATAATTGTCAGAATTCTTAGAGTGTTCAGAGGTTTCTTTCCCAGACTTAGACTTAGACCTATCTGTACCTGAACTTCCACTGATACTGATACTGGGATTTGGTTCCCTTACGGGTTCCAAACGTAATTTATCCAAAGGAATAATAGTCAACCTCCTTTCTCTGTATATCTTGAATTCTTGAAATTCTGCTGGAGGAAACTGTATTTGAGCCGAATGTAGAACCTCTTTAAGTGTGCTTTTTTCTTGGAACATGTCATCAAAAAGATCATCTTCTTTAGAAAACACTCTTATTTTGACTGTAGTAGTGAAATTTTTAACAATATCATAGGGGTCGAATGATATTCTTGGAAATTTGAACAAATGTAAACATGTAATGTTGTTTACTTCTTTGAATGCATGGCCAATATCAAATAATGAAAAGCCCCACAGGCCACAGGAAATTGTGGCCAGATAGCCTTCTTTTTGTCCTTCAAATCTTTAGTCAAACCTCCTTCTCCATAGGTTTGATAGGCAATTTATCACTCCATGAGTTTTTCAGGGACATACAGAGGTAAAACATGAGGGGAAGCAAAAATTCCAAATACCCTAACATATGTAAACAATTCTTCTCCAAACCATCTCGCAACAGGAAGTATGTCTACCTCTGCTTCAGGAGAAAACCTTGGAGCATCTTTATCATATAACATTCTGTACAGGGGAAACATGATTCCATGGCAAATATTGTAAAAATAGGGAATGAACTTTGAATCCCACAATTCTTTGTGATAAACATGAATGGGTAGGGGATCTTAAGTTGTCCATTTCCAACCCATTAAAGGAAACTTAGAAACATAACAAATTGAATCCATTACATAAGCAGATAAGTAAAAAGGGGGATAAATTCTCTGAGAAACAGTTCTTTTGGACCGATAATTCAAAATAACCGTGGCTAAGTTGTCAGATAATATCTTAGCCCAATCCACAATAGTAGCATTAACAACAACATTCAATAACGGTAGCCATTCAGATGAAAACTTATTAATATCCGGCTTTCCAAAAAGCTTAGAGAGCATAGCAGCAGCAAAGCAATATGGAGAAGTGAGAGAACCAGTACTATACATACCATGTTTATCCTTTTTTAATGGTTCCTCTCTCCTTGACCAGTCCTTGGTGCATTCTGCGGGTTTTATTTTCTTTGGCAAACTTTTCCATGAACTATTTGTTATAAGTTGCCTGTGGCTCCGACAAATGATACATGAGTCTCAAATCTTGTGGAGTAAATGAGCCAATGAGCTCTTGACCATGAGTCTTAAACTGTCTGTTCGTAATATTAGTACTGTCGAGTACCCATTTAACCATGTCTGTGTATGGAAGAATTCTAGGTCTCACTGCTATCTGGTGCAAGAATGAATAAGCTAGCTCTGTAATGGACTCATCAGAAGACCCATGTGAGCCTGCAGTAGCTGTAACCTCCATTACTCTGGAGTTATCTTCCTCAAATAGATTATACATGCCCTCCCAAGTAGTAATACCAGCGTCTTTGTTACAGGCGGTGTCTGTATACAAGGGCGTCATTTATTTATCTTTAGAACTCAGAGCCTTGTCTTTCTTTCCCATAATACCTCGAATACTGCTTTGTATATTTTTCTATTCTTCGCTCCTGCGGTTTACAAATTAAGTGAGAATAATGATAGGAAAAAGGTGACGGGAAAGTTTTAAATGCTGAAGACGTATAAAATATATCACCTTACGTGAAATAGCTCTTCGATTAGAACAAAACCATATTTCATTAATGATTGACGACCAATTCATTGATAAACATTAAAGTGCATAACGGGGTCTTGATTTATGGAGAAAGCTTCTTCGTACAACGAGCCTTAAGGACCTGCGATAAGGCAATCTGTGATTTGCTTCGCAATATCGCAGATCGCAGTATCGTAGATTGCAGTATTGCAGATCACAACATCACAATATCGCAACATCGCAACACCGCAACATCACAATATCACAATATCGCAACATCGCTATATCGCTGAAGCGGAACATGTGACAATCATTCGTTAACATATTTCTTGCGACATGCGATTTGCGATATGTGCCATCGCATATCGGTGATTTTGAGATTTTTAGCGTATGATATGAAATTTGAAGCACGCGATGCGATTGAATGTTCTTTTAGTGCGTAGTTTCACATCACAATTTTAGAATTCTGCTTATAAAGAGGTATTCATTACCTATTTGCGATGCGATATTTCTTTAAAGAATGATTTTTATTCTATCCTATCATAAAACTTAAGTTTTTTAGATTTTTCAAAGAATATTCTTCTAAGTTTATGACAGTAAGTTTTATTGAAAAAGGAAATACAAGCACTAATCGATTTTTTAAATTTTTTTACTAAGGGTCCCCACTTATTTAGTATTAGTGATAATACTAAATAAGAAGGGGGGTTGTTGCTGGCCACAACAATTGGCGATTCACTCGGAAGAACCAATTATCTCTACTTTTCTTTTGAATTTTCTAAACTTTCAAAATAGAAAATTTTCCAGAAAATCAAACTTTATAATAAAAAGACAAAGTACATTATGCTTTTATCTATTAATGATATTTCGTTTCTTCTTTATTCAAATTTGACTGTTCACTTCCTCAAGCTAGTCCTTGTATCTATATCAGTCACTACTTGGTCATAAAGATAAAAACAAAGGCCTCTCTGTAAATCAGTTTTTAAATTTTCTCATTTGTCGTAGGTAGAGCCTCTGCTGCCAGCAAGCGTTTATAGCCTCGACAGGGTTACCTGTTACCCAGCAATGATCCTGTATCCTACTTAGATAAATATACAATTTTCAAAGAGAAATCCATATCCACACTTATTGCTTTCATTTTTCTTTTTTTTATCCTTAAAGAACAATGTCTTGGTTTGGTAGCCAATCTATGACAGTGCCATTCACTTGATTTATAACTTTGCTGAACAAGCTGGCTTGCGATGAGACCCCTTGTCTTTTGATTGCAACAATCTTAAGTCATTGCCCTATTGTGGTATGCAGTATTGGCAAAGTCAGCAAGCTATAATATCTATGATCATGATAAGTCGGCTCGTGATGAGACCTCTTACTCTTTAAGTTAAAGTGTATCATTGGATTATTCTCTGAACATTGTAATTTCCTAGGTGGGGAGGAAGTCATTGTTTCCTTTAGATAGCTCTTGACGAAAATAGTAGAGTTTTTTGGAAAGAAATTTTCTACAGAGAATATTCATTTTGTTATTGATACTTTTCATTAGACTGATATAAAACAATTTCCCACTAAAAGTTGCTTTTTATCAAAATTTTCAAAGTTGAACCTAGTATCATTTCTAGGCCGAAAGCTTTTAACTGTATCTTTCAATAATAATGATCAATTTCTTAGAAGAATTCTATTTATACAAGTGAAAAAAAAAAAAAACAAAATCTAAAAGAGAATTTGTATCTTTTTCGTGAATTCCAAATGTAACCATTAACAACTGGTTTTATTATGAAAATAAAGAAAACTAATATACAAAAATAGAAGAATGATCTCCTATGGAAAATATTTTTTGAGGATCTGTCCATTAATAGGTAAAGACTCTCTTTTTCCTGTTAAATCCTGTAACATAAAAGTATATGTACCTATGATCTCTGCGATTTGGAAAGGACCAAGCCACATTCATTGAAATTTCGTATGTTTCCCTTTTTCCTCATGAGCCTTGTCCCATTTTAAAACTAGATCTCCGACCTGAAAATCTTTTTTGGATATCATGTTTGAATCAAAAGAAGCTTTAACTAATGCTTGGTGATGAGCATGAGTTATTTTGGCTTGTTCTCGTTGTTCTTCTAGCTTAATTATTTCCAGTTGTCTTAGTTGTAAGGAAGAAGTTGGTACTTCATCAATATTTTGAACTAAGGCCAAAGAAGGAATTGCTAGATGAGTTGGGAGAACCACTTATTTCCCATAAACTAAATTAAAGGGAGAAGTGCCAATGGAGGCTTTCTGTGTTATTTGATCTGCCCATAAAGCATATATTAAAGACTTATGCCAATTTTTATGATTTTGATCAATGGTTCGCTTAATGATTCTGATTAATTTTTTATTTGTAGATTCAGCTAACCCATTTCCCTGTGGATAATAATTGGCAGAGTATTTAAGTTTGAAACCTCTTGAGTGCAAATTCAGTCATAGCATTACTAGAAAAATACGATGCATTATCAAACATTAAAGCAGAAGGTAAACCAAACCTGGTGACTATGAACTGATCTATGAACTCGATGATATGATCAGCATTAGTAGTCTTAAGAGGAACTGGTTCTACTCATTTAGTAAAATAATCAGTTGCTGTAATGATATACCTATGTTGCTTAGAAGAATGAGGAACGATCTCACCTATTATGTCCAATCCCCATTGATCAAAAGGCTGTTCAATGTTGACTGGTTGTAACGGAAATGATGGTTTCTTTTGTCTTCCAGCAACGGTTTGACAAACTTGACATTTCCTTACGTAGCTATGTGAGTCTTTGAATAGTGTGGGTCAGTAATAGCCTGCGCGGAGGATTTTATGTGCAGTAGTATCTCCAGCATAATGTCCGCCTGCTGGTCCATCATGGAGTTCCTGCAATACTTTTTCAGCTTCAGATTTCTCAAGACATCTAAGGAGAACAGAATCATAATTCATTCTAAAAAGAACATTATTCACAAGCTGATATTGTTTTGCCTTCAACCTTAGAGCTCTTTTCTTGGTATAATTGAGATTTGGAGGAGCATATCCATTTTTTAGATAAAATATGATATCAGCATATAATGATTCAACATTGTTTAGGCTTACCTCATACGTTTGTATCTCTGCAGATGGTTTTTCAAAAATAAGTGATGCTCCCGCTAGTATTTTGCAAAAGCCTTGACCTCTTACAATATTTGTTGGTTTGATTTCTACGTCATATTCTTGTAAGGCAGTAATCCAATTGGCTCTTTTCTCACCCACATCTTTCTGTACTAAGAGATTTCTTACCGCTGGAAATGGTACTATGATTTTTGTATGGGTTTTAAGTAGAAAGGGTCTGAAATATTTAATTGCTTTGAAAACAACATAAGCTTGTTTCTTTACATCTGAATAATTCAATTTAGCCCCCTATAAATTTTAACTGAAAAAAGCAATTGGGGCTTCTGCCTTGTCTTGATTTTCTTGAGTGAGTATCGCAACATATGATTTATTAGAGGCAAATATATACAAAATAAAAGGATCGGAAAAATTTGGAGTTGCTAAAGATGGAGCATTAACAATTGCTTGTTTGATCAGATTGAATGCCTCATATTCATTTTGGCCCCATTTGAAGTTTGATTTCTTTTTAATCATTGCTTGTAAAGGAGATACAATTCTTGAAAAATATGACACAAATCTCTTTACAAAATTAATCTGGCCAAGGAAAGATTGCATAGCTTTCTTGTTGTGAGGTAAGGGTATTTTAGAAATCTCCTTGATTCTATCAGGATCAATATGAATTCCAGATTTTGACAATATGAATCCAAGAAGTTTTCCTTTACTTAATGCAAAAAAAGATTTTTTTGGGTTAAGTGAAATTCCATACCTTTGACAACGTTGGAAGATCTGTTTTAAATCTCTAAGATGATTGCCTCGTTTCTTGGAATATACAGTTATATCATCCAAATAAATTGCCACTGATTTTTTAACTAATCCCTTGAAAGCGATGTCCATTTCTCTCTGAAATGTGGCACCATCGTTGATCAGACCAAAAGGCATCTTTTGATATGCATAAGTGCCCCATTTGGTTCTGAATGTGGTTTTCAATTGATCATCAGGATGAACCAACACTTGGTTGTAGCCAGAGAAACCATCTAAGAAAGACATTAATTCTGATCCTGCAACTGCTTGCAATATTTGCTCCATAGGGGGCAAAGGAAAATTATCTTT
Organism: Pinus albicaulis; assembly: GCA_034641835.2. Classification (NCBI taxonomy): domain Eukaryota; kingdom Viridiplantae; phylum Streptophyta; class Pinopsida; order Pinales; family Pinaceae; genus Pinus; species Pinus albicaulis. The sequence goes on along the minus strand of CM076577.1, from coordinate 274,918,392 downwards.
TTGGCAGGCTTTATTAAGATTTAGAAAGTCAATGCCAAAGTCTTCGTTCTTCTTTCTAACAGGAACCATATTGGAAACCCATCTAGAATGTCGAACAGAAAAAATAATCTTGGCTTTTAATAACTTATTGAGTTCAGATTTGATCTGATTTTCTAGATTAGGATGGATCTTTCTCAACTTTTTTTGGACAGGTTTTTCATCATTTATCATTGGGATAGTATGTTGGATGATAGAAGTGTCATAAGTTTTGAGTTCATCGTAGTTACAAGCAAAGACACTTTTGTATTGTTTCAAGAGACGAACATACGCTAATTTTTCTTCAGGAGCTAGACCAAGGCCTAGGTTGATATTCTGTGGTTTGGTATCAGTTCCTAGATTTATTAATTCATAATTCAAAGTTGAACTTTGCAGTTTTGAATTGGTAGATATTTTGAATCGATCTTTCAAATCATAAAGGTCTTCTAACTTGACTACTGACTTTGGCATAACATTATTAGTGCTATCTTGTTGTAATTGTCTGTCATGTTGGTCCTCATCTATCTGATTGGTGTAAGATCCTTCAAATGTTAGGAAGCTTACAATATCCGGATCATCGTTGAAAATCCTCCAATTGGTAATGTTATCAGGAATCGAGGGTCTAAAGATTAATTCGATTGAAAATCGATCAGGGCTATAGTCTTCTGAAGGAATGAACTTAGAAGCTACGTTAGCTAAAAGGTCTGCACTAGCATTCTGGAGTCTGGGAATTGATGAAATATTAAATGCTATAAAGTGTTCAGTCATATCTTGAACTAAAGATTGATAATGTTTTAAATGACCTGATAAAAAATGTATAGTATTGCGTACCTGTTTGATTACAATTTCAGAATCCCCAAAAAATTGTATATATTTGATGTCTAATCCGATTGCTTTGTATAATCCTTGGACTAAAGCCTCGTATTTTGCGGTATTATTGGTGCAATCGAACTCGAGTCTGCAAGTTAGCATAATCTTGTTTCCCTCTGGACTAACCAATACGCAACCTGCTCCCGCTCCTTCATTAGACTTAGAACCATCAAAAAATAACTTCTAAAATACAGATTTATTTATAGGAGTATCTACAAAATTAATGCATCTAGAACTATTTGTTTGAGAAAAATTTTCTATTTGAGCTAAAACAAAATGTTCTAAGTAAGGTGAAGTATGAGCATTGAAATTTCCTAAGAAAGAATCAACTGAATAGTTGCCAATGATATTATTGCTGTATGCAACTGGTTCATTTTCTCCTTCCAGTTCTGTTACTATGTATTTCTGATGTTTTTCTTGCTCAACCTTTATCTGATTTGGTTTACCATTGTAAGGAAGCCACATGTGCAACCAATCAGTTGCAAAGTATCCATGAAGTTTTTTTGACCAATCTCTGCTAATAATTAAGCCATAAAATTCTGAATATCTGCAACTAAAATGTCGATAACTTGAAATACCTTTGGATTAGATGACAACCTTATGATAACCTGATTTAATTCACCGATCACTTCAACTTGCGATCGATCTAACTGAACTATACGTACAACAGAATTTTGCGGTTGAATGTTCAACTTTGCACATATTTATTTTGGTAGAATATTAGATGAAGCTCCAGAATCCACTAAACAATTATGTAAATTTTTATTGAAAACTTCGTAAGTAAGAAGAAAAGGAGGAGTATGAGATCTCGACCTTCCTCCAATTAAAGAGATATTTTCTAGATCAACTTTGCTAATCGCATTAGTTGGAGGTCTTCCCATCTCGTTGGAAGTTTGAGAGATTACAGGATCGGGCAAAGGTTTTTCTGGTACAACATGTAATTGTTTCAAAAGTACCTTTTGCTAGTGTTTTAACTTGCTCAATTCATAAAAAGTGATGTTAGCCCTAGTATTCTTCATGTCTTCTATGATATTATACTCCATTTCATCCGAAACGATCAGTGTTTTTGATGGAGTTGATGAATCTGTTTGGACTGGGTTAGTTTGAGTTGCTTTGGATGTCGTTTTCTTGGCTGCAACTTTATCCTTAGTCATTGAGCTTGCGCTCTTTGGCTTAGGAGTAGGTTGAGGAGGATCAAGTTGATTTCTACTTCGAGTGCTAACCGAGGATGCCTCTTGATCTTCCTCATTTGGGAGGATGAAATCCCACATACAATGTACCTCTACAACTTCTTCTTCATCAGTAGTTTCTTCAGTAGCAATCTCCTCTTCTTCTTATTCTGATTCAACATTAGTAATAGCATTTGGCAGCTTTGAATCAGTTGAAGGGTTTCTTCTATAAGGCTTGAAAGAATTTTTAGAAGATGTTTCTGCCACTTGTTTCTTAATGTCAACCATTTAGTTGGACATGGTTTTCAGAACTTTCTGCAATCCTTCTAAATCGAATGGATCTTTCGATTTTTTTTTCTTGGGTTCTCCCTTAAAAGTAACCTTTTTGGATTTTCGTTCCTCTATTGCATTTTTATTTTCTAGAGCAATGATATGTTTCTCTACTGCTATTGCTTTTTTCATATTGTCAGCTAAAGTTGTTTTGTTAGCCCTATCAACGAAGATTGCTATATTTGATGGTAAAGAAGAAATATACCATTCACTTCGCACTTCTTCGCTAGGCTTGGAAGCAGTAGGAATTTTATTTAACAGTTTATTGAAACGTGAATTAAAATACTTGATGGGTTCTTTTGACTCAGCTCGAAGATTGGACAGGTCATTGATTAGTGTCGCTATAGACCTGTCATCACCAAACTTAGTCAAAAATTGATCTTGAAAGATATCCCAACTAGTAATAGATCCAGACGGTAATGAGAAATACCATGATCCGGCTGCTCCTTGTAAAGTATAGGGAAAAAGTTGGACGACAACATCTTCATTAGTAACTCCATTGAGATTTATGGACAACATGAAGTTATTTATATGTTCTTTTGCTAGCATGCCTGCTTCAGGATTAAACTTAGGCAGCCATTTTTCAGGATGGGCTGGTATTTGAATCAAGGGTGCAGGCATTAAAACTGCCCCTGGGTTATTCCATGGAGAGGCCATCGCTGAACTAACAATAGAGGAAAGTGCAGAAGACGATCCCTGCGGTTGGGAAGATGAGGATATTACAATTTCAGATGTTTGAGAAGGAGAAGTGGAAGTTCCAATGGACTGATAGACAATAGTCTAAAGTGGAGGGGTGGATGGTTGACTTTGCAGTGAAAAGGTTGAGATGGATGATGATGATGAAAGAGTCTCGCTATCAGACCCTTTAGGTGATTTCCTTGCTCTCTTCCTTGTAGGTAGAGGTAACTCAGTTGGATGAATGCCAAGCTTTTTGCTCTGTAATCTGGTAAGGGGATGAGCAGGATTATATTGCGAAGTCACACTGCCTTGAGATTTATCAGATCTTTGAGGTGATATTAAAAATATCTGAAGTTTATGAATCAAAGATTCAACTTCAGGAGGTTCAATAGCAGATTCTTCTGAAAAGTCAGGGTTTGTGGCAGTGACTGTTGTTCTTTCGACTTCTGGCTCTAGATTTAAAGATTCTATGTGAGATGGAGAAGTCGAGGGAGATGGTGAGGGCGATTTAATCTCAGAATGGTATTTAGATTTTGAATTACTTGCCATTCATAGTTCGGGGCCCTCCTTCTAGCGCAAATACGTTGAAGCCCCGGAAATCGGGTCTACAACAAGGGGGATACCTACTCGGTTCGGACCTTGGTTAACAGCTCATTTTTCGTTAGTATAGTGGGTCCGACTGGGGATAATGGGACCAGTTTCCCAATATGTGTATGTGTGTGTTGAGAATTGATATTTCCTTTCTAAAAGTTCCTAAGTGAAATGCTTTTATTCTAATTCTAATCTATAACATGCAATTGTATTCTAATTAAACAGAAATATCTGATTCTAAACTAACCCGGGATGTAATATTTTCCTTATGTGATCTAAAATGATTTCAAATAACAATTGGTAATAAATATCATTTAACTGTTATAAGAAAAGAATTCAATAAATATAAACCACTTTGTATAAAAAGTTAGACGAAACAGTTGTGAAAAACATATCGCATAATAAGCTATTCATATATTAAGCATAAACAAATAGATATCATCGTACAAAAGTGCCAAATGATAACTCAAACATTCAAGCATTAATACATAAACAACTGAACGTAAATATCACTTTAACACAAAAACAGAAACAGTTAAGAGATAAAAGTACCATTTATAACTAGTTATACTCATGAACTTCAAGCAATAATGACTTATCTCTTCTTAATCCAACATCCACTAAGAGTACAAAAGTGCAGCATCAGTTGTAGATATTAAACACAGATATCAATAAATCTTATTCCATTCATTGACCAAAACCTCCTCGGAGGGTGCAAAAGTGCATGTTCTGAGGACAAGTTTTTGACAAAGTTCAGGACCCTTCTCTAAATGCATGAGAAGGGTTTAAATACTACTAACTAAATCTAAAAATAAGTTATTACAAAAATGTAGGATACGGTTTAAATGACTGTCCTCTTTTTAGGCAAAAAATAAAGCAAAACTAATACTAAATCTAAAATGAAAACTTAACAACTAACTACTTGTGAATCTGTTATTTGAAATTGCAAGTGTTCAGCATTGATTTGAGAAGAGTAGGCTGGCCGACTTCAGATTTTAACTGTCCTGTGAAAACGGAATTGGCAAGAGTTGGCGCTATCTTCTCGGCAGAATTGATGATACATTTGAGAGTCATGCATTGGCTGTGTGGTTTTACCAAACATGCCCAGTAAGAATCCCAATTTAATTTTGTTAATCTTTTAATCGATTCTGCCTTTTCTTGAGCCTTCTGTCTCCAGTCTGTCTACAGTTGCTGTGCTTTCGGAAGGTATCTTGGAGTAGTTTTAGAGATCAAATTTTCCTCGTGCAAATTTTCATTTATACAATCAATAATATTGCTTGTTGCTGTGACTGCTTCTTTCGCTGCTTGCTCTGCTTTCCTGATTTGTGCATCCCAATTATTAAAGAGAATTACTTTGTGATTGTCATTGATTATTGGTGCACCTTCTCTTTTCCCCTCCTCTGTTTCTTTCCAAGCTAAATAGTCAGTAACTCTTTTATCAATTAAATCATAATCATGTCGTAAGTCTACGACACGATTAGTGATTTTATCACTTTTTTCACAATAAGAGTTCCATTGTAATATTCTTTGGCATAATATTTCCTATTGCTGCAGTAGTTGGTCATTTACGGAAATAGACTCTGTGATAAATTCTGTAAGCTTGGGATCATCTTTGTGCATCTCTTCCACATCCTGTAGCTGTTTCTCTTTTTTAGCCAAGCTATTATGATATCCTATCTGCATTTGTTGGAAGTCTTGCTGTAATTTTTCAAGTTGTATCTATGCTTCATTGTTGGAATTGGCTTGTTGCAGTTGTTGTTGCAGAACCTGTACTTGATCTTCTTTTTCATTCAATAATTGCCGTACCTCAGATGCTTTATCAATGGCTTCAGAGGCATATGCTCCTATAATCTGAGATAATTTGGTGAGATTTTCAGTTGGATCAGTAGTAGGATCTTGCCATAAGACATCTAATTGTTCTACATCATGAGGGAACACATTTTCCAATTTTCTTTTCTTTCTTTGTCTTCTTACCATTTCCTTGTGTTGTGGACTATAGAATACATCAAGAGGAGGAATTTCCTCTATTTTGAGCATAATTTCAGAGGATGGGGTAATGGGAATATGTTCCGTTTCCGAGACATTGCTAGTTATTCCTGTGACTATATTTTTTGTTGTCTGTACATTACTCACAGGTGTCTGTGTGTTTTGTCCTTCAATATTAATCAAATCATTGAATGTCTCCCATTCCTTGTATAACTCAGTTCTGACTGATGGTTGCTGTACAATGAGAGGGGGAAGATTTAATTGTGGAGAGGTTGAAACCTGTTGCTGTGAAAGCTCCTTTGACTGGGCAGTATCCCTTACTAACCCTTCACTTTTATCATGATTATTGTCAGACTTCTTAAAGTGTTCAGAGGTTTCTTTCCTGGACTTAGACTTAGACCTATCTGTACCTAAAATTCCACTGATACTAATACTGGGAGTTGGTTCCCTTACGGGTTCCAAACGTAATTTATCCAAAGGAATAATAGTCAACCTCCTTTCTCTATATATCTTGAATTCTTGAAATTTTGCTGGAGGAAACTGTATTTGAGCCGAATGTAGAACCTCTTTAAGTGTGCTTTTTTCTTGGAACATGTCATCAAAAAGATCATCTTCTTTAGAAAACACTCTTATTTTGACTGTAGTAGTGAAATTTTTAACAATATCATAGGGGTCGAATGGCCTTCTTGGAAATTTGAACACATGTAAACATGTAATGTTGTTTACTTCTTTGAATGCATGACCAATATAAAATAATGAAAAGGCCCCACAGGCCACAGGAAATTGTGGCCAGATAGCCTTCTTTTTGTCCTTCAAATCTTTAGTCAAACCTCCTTTTTCGCAGGTTTGATAGGCAATTTCTCACGCCATGAGTTTGTCAGGGACATATAAAGGTAAAACATGAGGGGAAGAAAAAATTCCAAATACCCTAACATATGTAAACAATTCTTCTCCAAACCATCTCGCAACAGGAAGTATGTCTACCTCTGCTTCAGGAGAAAACCTTGGAGCATATTTATCATATAACATTCTGTACAGGGGCAACATGATTCCATGGAAAATATTGTAAAAATAGAGAATGAACTTTGAATCCCACAATTATTTGTGATAAACATGAATGGGTAGGGGATCTTGAGTTGTCCATTTCCAACCCATTAAAGGAAACTTAGAAACATAACAGATTGAATCCATTACATAAGCAGATAAGTAAAAAGGGGGATAAATTCTCTAAGAAACAGTTCTTTTGGACCGATAATTCAAAATAGTCGTGGCTAAGTTGTTAGATAATATCTTATCCCAATCCACAATAGTAGCATTAACAACAACATTCAATAACGGTAGCCATTTAGATGAAAAATTATTAATATCCGGCTTTCCAAAAAGCTTACAGAGCATAGCAACAACAAAGCAATATAGAGAAGTGAGAGAACCAGTACTATACATACCGTGTTTATCATTTTTTAATGGTTCCTCTCTCCTTGACTAGTCCTTGGTGCATTCTGCTAGGTTTTCATTTTCTTTGGAAAAATTTTCCATGAACTGTTTGTTATAAGTCGCGCGTGGCTCCGGTAAATGATACATGAGTCTCAAATCTTGTGGAGTAAATGAGCCAATGAGCTCTTGACCATGAGTCTTAAACTGTCTGTTCTTAATATCAGTACTGTCGAGTACCCATTTAACCATGTCTGTGTATGGAAGAATTCTAGGTCTCACTGCTATCCGGTGCAAGAATGAACAAGCTAGCTCTGTAATGGACTCATCAGAAGACCCATGTGAGCCTGCAGTAACCGCCATTACTTTGGGGTTCTCTTCCTCAAATATATTATACATGCCCTCCCAAGTAGTAATACCAACGTCTTTGTTACAGGCGGTGTCTGTATACAAGGGCGTCATTTATTTATCTTTAGAACTCAGAGCCTTGTCTTTCTTTCCCATAATACCTCGAATACTGCTTTGTATATTTTTCTATTCTTCGCTCCTGCGGTTTACAAATTAAGTGAGAATAATGATAGGAAAAAGGTGACGGGAAAGTTTTAAATGCTGAAGACGTATAAAATATATCATCTTACATGAAATAGCTCTTCGATTAGAACAAAACCATATTTCATTAATGATTGACGACCAATTCATTGATTAACATTAAAGCGCATAACAGGGTCTTGATTTATGGAGAAAGCTTCTTTGTACAACGAGCCTTAAGGACCTGCGATAAGGCGATCTGCGATTTGCTTCGCAATATCGCAAATCGCAGTATCGCAGATCACAACATCGTAGATCGCAACATCGCAACATCACAATACCGCAACATCGCAATATTGCATTATCGCAACATCGCAATATCGCAACATCGCAATATCGTTGAAGCGGAACATGTGACAATCATCCGTTAACATATTTCTTGGGACATGCGATTTTTGATGTGCCATCGCATATCGGTGATTTTGAGGTTTTTAGCGTATGATATGACATTTGAAGCACGCGATGCGATTGAATGTTCTTTTAGTGCATAGTTTCGCATCGCAATTTTAGAATTCTGCTTGTAAAGAGGTATTCATTACCTCTTTGCGATGCGATATTTCTTTAAAGAATGATTTTTATTCTATCCTATCATAAAACTTAAGTTTTTTAGATTTTTCAAAGAATATTCTCCTAAGTTTATGATAGTAAGTTTTATTGAAAAAGGAAATACAAGCACTAACCGATTTTTTAAAATTTTTTACTAAGGGTCCCCACTTATTTAGTATTAGTGATAATACTAAATAATAAGGGGGGTTGTTGCTGGCCACAACATACTGATATCGCCGAAGCATGGCGAAATTGGTGGTCCAATGCTTAAACCCACAAGGCATGAAACCTCCCCCTTATTATTAGATGGAGCCTTTGGATTATTCGCAACAAATGTATCTTCCTCGATGCCACTTCCAATTGGCCACTTGCATCTCCCAACATTATTTATTTATACCATTGCCTCCCACAGGACGAGCCACCTGACCCTCCACGCAACCTGATTCTAGAAGCCATAAATCGTGCACATCCATGGGCATATTTTGATGGATACGCCCAGAATCATGGATGTGGAGGAGGTGTTGCATTATACATAAATTATCAACACCATTACAAGATCAAACTGGGCTTGGGGCATGGTACAAATAAATTTGTTGAAATCATCACATTGAGCCATTTTCTACAATTTTCCATTGAACACGACTATCATCATTTGGAAATATTTGGAGATTCAAATATTTTTATCAGTTGTTTCAATCAGACATCTACATGTCACGTGCACACAGTTCGACACATATTGCAGGACTCTTAGCACTTAAAAAATCAATTTGATTCTATCATTTTTTTCCATATCTATAGGGAGCACAACCATCTTTCTGACTCGCTATCCAAAAAGGTTGCGCTCCAGCCTAGGGGGACATGGTTGATTGAGGAACATGCTATTCAAGATCACTACAATTATTATCACCGTCTATATATAGATCAGCATCCGACTGGGGGCAACTAACCCAATTTTCATGGATTTTGCAGGCATATGTAACATGTTTATATTTCTATGTATTTAACGATATTTATTAGAAACCTTTTTTTCTATATTATCATGGTAACCCCAATAGGGGAACATACCAGACTTCTCTTTTGTATGTGACGAAATTCACAATTTTGATGAATATGCCACTGGCATCTACAACATGTAATTTTCTATCATATAATGAAAATTATTATTTTTCCATGCGGACAAAAACTTAGCTCAATGCATTATTTACAATGAACAACCTATTGGGAACATAACCAACATGATAGTCATAAAAACATAACACCCATACCGCTTATTGAAGCTTTATAATACAACTCGATGTGGTATTTACATACATATACACATATACCAAAACATCACACTAAAACATATGCCAAAAATATTTTCTCAACCAACGAATATAGAAGGATAAATAGCAAGCATCTGATCAGCCATCTCCCATGTAGCTTCATCGGGCCCAAAGTGCTTCCACTGCACCTTAACCTACTCGATTTCTCGTGTTATGCAGAATTGTGATCTACGAATAAACCAAATTCCTTAAGTGTGGTGTTTGTCAATTAGAACAATAGAGGAAAGAATAAATATCACTTTCTCTAAAACAAGTAGATACACATAATGGTAAAGGAGCCTACTTGTGATTGAATCGCTTCTCCTTCTCCTTATGTCGCTGTTGTCATTGCTTTCAATCCAACTCAAGTTGCTAGATTGATTCCTGCAAACACAAACAGAGAACATAAAACATCATGCAATATACAAGATATCCACTTATCTTTCTCAAATCAAATTGATTAGATATGAAATATATACGTCATTCAAGAATACATTGCACAATAAATAGAGACATATGTATGGGAAAATGAACACCAATCTTTATTAAAGAGTAGAAGGGGAAGATTACAACCAATAGATTGATTTGTTGTCAACCTGCTCCAGCTTCATTCCAACCTCATCACATCCAGTAGCATATCAGTACTTTCACTCTCTTATCACATGATAATCCAACATCATAACTTTACCAAATTTCTTCCTTCCCTAGCACTAGAATGAGTGCTCAATTTATAGGGAAACTGATGGAATTTTCTCAATGAATGACTTTATAATAATAGGAAATAAATGTTTCCAAGTTTAGATGTGTTAGATGGACACTTAGATTCGAAGTTTGACACACATGGACTCTTTTAGAAGGCACTGGCCATGTGGAGATTCCCGGAACAATGATAATTCCACACCTAGGTGACCAAAACACCCTTGAGTGTCAGGAAGTGCACTGTAATGCACCCTTGAATGGAGTATTTTGCACTGAAACACATTTAGTCCCTTCCAAGTCAGTGTTGGTGAGTAAATAAGTGATATAACATATACTTTAGACCTTGGAAATATCACAATAGAAGCCATGAATTAAATGTTCTTCTCTTATGGAAAATAGAAATTGAAATATAAGGGGATGATAGACCCTATTTGATTGGTCCTGGGGATGATGTCCAGTTGGACTAGGTCATGGGGGATGATTCCAAAATTGACCTATGACAGCTGCCCCCTAAAGCATGAAGTCAAAATAATAATAGTATTTGGATGAGATGCTCTATGATGTGATGATCCGACACTGAAGTGGATGGTGACCTGCATCAATCTTACAATACATTACATCATGATATTTTCATATTGATAAAAAATTGTTGAGGGAAGCATTTCCATGTGCAGAACATAAACTATATAATAACATGTACATAGTTCAGAAAGTCGTCTACATTGGAATGTTACCCAATACAGACATGCCTACAGATATAGACCCATGTTCGGATGACGATCTGTATGTAAAGTCATCATATAGATGATGTGTAATACAATCCTGAAATCACAGCCCAGATGGATGAAACTAGATCCAGGGTATTTTTATCTCATTCACTCGATCGTTCAGGTACAAGTCTAGCCATGCAAATATATCATTTGTAGTCGAACATAGGAAGACATCGTTTGATTACCAACCAACAATGTGAGCTGTTAATAAACACGAGAGAACCACCATTGATGTTAATGGCCCTCAAGGTAATGCAGTACAATTTTTAAGGTGTGAATAGATGATTTGATATCAAAAGCCAAACAAAATCTTTCGATCAAAGGTCCGAAAGCGAGAAACTTGTCGATGATGTAACAAGCCTCATGGTACTTGAAGATGATGTTTCTAAGTAAACTTCTTGGATGATGAAATGATGTCGACAGGAAGTAAATTTATCGTAAAACGAGAGTTACTGATTTCGGAGACAAAATGTGACTTGATATAGCAATGTTCAGGGATGACTGTCATGAAAATGAAAGTTTATGAGTATTGCAGAAGGATGATTATTTACTGGATGACTTCTCTTGAACATATCGGGGACACTGAGATGAGTTGGCAACATTAACCCAAAATTGAAGTGAAGGTATGATGAACCATAAGTATGAATGAATTTTCAAGAAGATTACCCAACTCGAAAAGTCATGATGATAGAGTGAAGGTGTCATGTTCAATAACGACTTGCTACCATAAAGTGTTCTGTTCGCTTTCCCAAATTTTCCCCGGTCATTTGTTGACCAATACCTCTTTATTTTTTAACAAGCTTAAGGAGGATAACATATGCTTGATCTATAATTCAACCCTTCGGGCGAATGCATTGCTAAGTAATAATTTAACGAGTCTAGCGATAAATGAAACTCGATTCTTGCCATGATCGACAAGCCTGTCGCTATTTTATATTTTAACGAGCCTAACAAAAGTGACAACCCGGTCCTTTTTCATGTTTAGAGAGTTTGAAAAAGAGGAAAAAAGAAAACTCCATAAGTCCTGTTAGAGTCGGTCTCTTCATCCATCCGTCAGAGATCAAAATCTCTTTTGTTGCATTTCATTTTAGGTGTCTCATTCAGTTCGGTTAGCTGCATTCCATTAGGAGCATGGATCATCTGACGGAAGGGTATTTTCGCTCATATCCCTCATGTCATGTACCTACTGGCTCAGGTCTGTTCATCAAATTTCATCAAAGTCAATTTTACAGTCATTTACAGTCAATGTTTGGTCTTTTGGTGGGCAAAGAGTCTTTTAGGGTTTTTCAGTCTCATTAGGTCTAGGGTTTCACAAATTTAGTCTTCAAAGTGTCCAATAATTCCAGCAGGAACATGAGGAAGCTTCCAATAAAGTTTCATTGCAAAAATTTCATCATCGTAATACTTGATAATGATTCTTCTTCAAAACTCTGTTTTGAAGAAAAATCGTCAATTTGGTCTTTTGTAATAAATGCCATGTAATTTTCAAAAGTTTTTTAGTTGTGACGATCTTTAGGCGCAGCCCTGGTCGCCTTTGCTAAGATCCCATGCCAACTATCCCTGCAAAAAATCGACAAAAGATTCATCATTCAGCCAAAAATCAAAGTGGAAAAAAAAAAAACAGAGTTTATATTAAAAAGTGCAAAGTGCCAAATTTCAAACATTAGCAAGTGGGTTATTTCAAAACAAAAATCAAAGTCCTTTGTGTATATAAGGTATTTTCATATTCAAACAGTTCATTTGCACCAAGAGACATCAAAGAAGCCGAGTTAAATTGTGGAAGAACGAAAACAGGGTTTGAAGGCCGAAAGTGTTAGTGAGGTTACAGTTGTGGCGCATTGGGAGAAGGTCGCAGTGCACAAGCAAGTCGCGGCACATAAGGCCGCTCACCACAGTGCTGATTTGAATGTGCGTGGTGCATACACCAGGTGCGGCGCACTGGGTTGTGCGCGCGGCGCACAGGGTCGACAAACAAAAATTTTACCACTACTCCACAAATTTCAAATCGACTCAACCTCCTTTGCTCCATGTAAGTTCGACTGATCTTGCAATTGACATTAAACAATGTTTGGTGTTGTTTGAAGGGAAGAATATAAGAGTTTGAAGGTTGAAAACATAAACCCTATTTTCTTGTTAAAACTGCTCCTTAGGGTTGTGATTTGGTGTTTTAAAAGTGATTTGGTGCCAAACCCTTTTATTTCTCACCTTGTTTTTTCCCTCTCACTGTTATTATATCAATACATTTCATCCCTTATCCCTTTTCATTTTCAAAGTGACTTATTCCTAAGCCCCATTTTCCTATCCCTAAATCAGTTCATTTCCTATCCTTATCCCTTCCCCCATATCATTTGAAAAAATTCCTAATCCCAAATTCCCAAACACAGTCAAGTGACTGTCCTCACACTTTAAATTCACTTGACAAAACTCCATAATTCTCACTGCCCTATTTCCCACAGTCCCTCATTTGACTTTGACACATTTGGAAATCAAGACAAGACACCAAATTCTTATTTTCACCTCATACAAATCATCATATACTTGACATAGACTTTCAACACCATGGAGACAGACACTGATTCATCATATGAACAAGACAATGATTCTACCACTGAGCTACATGCACCGAGAAGGCCTCGTAAAGGTGGCAAACATGTGAGAGAAGAGCCCACCTCATTGACCCAATTGTAGGCCTGCCCACTTGCCATGACATGTTTTCGAGAGCAGTCATGCTATCAGTACTGTGAGATGATTTCTCAGATTCAACATCATCAGGAGTTGGCTCGGTTATTTGTGTTACATTTGCATGATGGTCAGGTAACTCTTGCTGGTGTAAATTTCACCTTGACACCAGAAACCATTTCTCAAGCAACAGGAATACCGAATGTAGGTGAAGAGTGGAACAAGAGACAGCAGGTGGACAGAGTGCATTATGAACCATACATCAGGCCTAGCTATGTGAGACAACTCAGCAGGGTATTCCCATTCCGGTTTCTGAAGGAATCCTATGCGCCTTTGATGAGACTCATTATTAGATACTTCAGTTGTGAGGGCTGGTTCTCACGCCTCTATGCCTACCACATCAGGTTATTGATGCATTTCAAGAGAGTGAGGATGACGAAAATACCTTATTTCATGTGCCAAAACATTGAGAGAATGACCACTCTTGTGCATAAGAAGACTCCCGAGTAGCAGTACAACAGTATTTATCACTATGCTCTCATCAAGATCGTTGTTGTACATCATCTTGGATTGCAGAGCATTGCATGGGAAGATTTCATTTCCCGTGACTTCTTCACAGCCCCTCAACCTCCTCCGGAGATTGTCCATGATGCAGGTGAACCTTCACATCAGCCTAAAGGTCCCGAGATAGAGCCTATCAGTTTTCCAGTGTTTGTTACTTATCAGAGAGGCACAAGAGTATTGTTTGTAGCATCTCGATGAGTACTATCTCCACTTGGGGTGGAAGGGGTCTCGTTTCCGTCATCAATGGTACAGGCACAGGATAGAGGTAAGAAGCCTATGCAGGATGAGGGCCCTTCAGGAGGCCAGGATACTGATTTCATATTGATTGATGAGGATTTGAGCTCTCCAAGCTCAAAATTGAGAGAGATCATTCAGGAGCAAAAAGTTGAGATCGACACATTGACCGAAAAATTGCAGAGAGCTCAATGGATCATAAACTATCTGAAGCAGCGGAACAAACATTTGGAGGATCAACAGATGATCATGGAGTTGCAAAACATCCATGAGAATCGGCAAGCTGCCCGAAGAAGCCCAACCGAGATGACACCTATTGAGTGGGAGATTGAGGCTGATAGAGAGACTTGGCTTGAGAGGGTCAACATTCATCTCGAGAAGCTATTGGCGAAGGAAAAAAAGGAAAAGAACATGCTCAGGCACATGAAGAACCACTATTGGGAACGACATCATGTCTGCAAAGCGAGGATCAAGATCCTGAAAGCAAGGCTAAGGAGGGCACTGAAGCGTCGCAAAAGGCATGATAGAATCCAAATTTTGGCCAAAGCTTCTTTGGCTGAGCATAGCACTTGATGAGGGACTTTCAGCCCAAATTTCAAGAAATTTGGGAAATTGTTTGTCAATTTCAATTTTTTTGGTCACAAAACAGATTTTCCTGCCCGACGCGTAGCGCCACTTGGCGCACGCTTATAATTGGCAGCTCTTCAGGGGGAAAAATTTGCATTTTTGGATTTGTCATCAAAATTTATGCATGTTTATGGATTAACTAAGGATTTCATCAAGTTCTGGGTTGCCTAAAGGGTCAAAAACACCCTAAAAATGGCCTTTCTGCCACTTTTTGCACACACAGGAAGCAGTGTTGGGAGATTGAACTTTTGGAGGGGCAAATGGCAACCAAATCCAGAAATTCCACTTGGGTTGGAAAGTAGATAGGCAGGCTTTCCAACGAGCTATCCTGTGCTCAATTTGGACTTCGAGAAGGGCCTCAAAATTAGCTCCAAACTTGTGTTACGCATAGAGATTCCAGGCGCGACGCATAGAGGAATTTGGCCTATTTTTCACTCAGCAGTTCAGAATTTTACCTAGTTTTGGCCAATTTCACTTTTTCATGTAACTCTTGATGTAACTTGATGTAATTTCATGACCATGAGGTAATTTTGGCACATTTTTACTCATTCTAGTAGATTCATTCACCAAAAGGTGAAATGTAAGTGAATGGATCAGTTTCCTAGCATATATAGGCAAGTTGTTTCATTGCCTATTTTCTAGTTCCTAGTTTAGATATGGTTGAAACATCTCCTAGAATGGTGAGCTCGACCCCTAAAGGCATGGGAATGAGTTAGGCTTGTCTATATCATGTAGTTCTTTAGTCATTTTCAGGGTTGGACACTTGGGATTGCTTGGCACTTCATTGTACATTTCATCTCTGCACTTTTGGAAAAGGAATAGACCATGGTTTGCAACACTCTTTGGGATCCATGTGGCTCTGTGTTTTGATGGTGTTTTTCTCTATGTAATTGTAAGTTCACTGATGTTTATGTGTATCATTTTCCCTTCTCTTTTCTTCTTAAATTAAACAAATCAATGTTAAAGGTGGAATTCATTAGCTTGCTTTGCTCTGCCTTCAGTTTGTTTAATTTTCCATGTTTTCATCTGTTTGAGGAGAAATATTGAGACCCTCTTGCCCTCTTTAGCTCCTCACCGGTCTGATCCATCAATTCATTCAATCTAAAGCATCAAAACAATTGCCTTTCTTTCCCCAATCAGAATTCTGCAAAAACTAGGCCTAATCCCCGCACCCAAAACTGCCTTTCCCTTTGATCCAACAAAAACCCCCAAAATCAAACTCAAACTCCTTACTTATATACCTAGCCTAAAATTAGCTTTTATTTCAAGTCATCTCAAGCCCTATTGATTATTTTTACTGAGATTGACCTGGAGAGAGCCCTCTCCTGTTCTGGTAGGGCTAGCTACTAGACTGAGCGTGGTTTGATGTTACCCTGAACTCTGCCTTCCTTCAGCCTAAGGTAGATTTAGGCAATAACAAGTCCTTTTTCGTAAATTTGTTGCCAAGGTTCGAAAAAGTGTAAAATGATACCTGATAGAACTTCCTAGCCATGTTCCACTAAGGTTTTCCTTTTTCGTAAATAATCTATCTTAGTCAGGAAAAGGGTTAAAATTATATTGAGTAGATTTTATTAATTTTTCTTTTATGAGCTCGAAAAGACAAGTGATCGGAAATATTTTCACATTATCGGAGTATGAAAAGAGCTAAAATAAGACTCCATGGGTTCCTTTTTCGCCGTTATCGAAGCTCGAAAAAGAGATAAAAGTGTGCTTCAAGTCCTTTTTCATTTTTATCAAAGATTGAAAAATAAGGATAAAAGAATGCTCTGTGGTCAAATCATTCTTGAATAAGTGTGCATGACTAATCTGCTATATAAGCTGTAAAAATTGTTCAGAACAACATTAAACATATTAAAAATACCTGTTTCATAGCAAAAATGAATAAAAACCATAGTCACAGCATTGAATATGACTTGAAATAATGAAATGACTAATTAGAAGAGGTTTTACCATTCATTTTTATCATTTGAAAGTTACTATTTGAAAAATGGAGCTCTGAACCAGTTTTTGTCCCCGAACTTTAGCAGTTGATTGCGATAGATTCTATGGACGATTTTTCTCGCTGTTCGATCTAGGTTGGAGCTATGAAGCTTCTCTTTCCTTCAGTAGTATTTATGTTTCATTTCATTGCAAATTTTAGGGTTTTGAGCCCCTTAGGGTAAATATATTATAAACTGAGGGAAACACACCCTTGAATGTCAAAAGGTGCGTTGCAGTGCATTGAAATTGAAGTTTAGGTGCATATGCAATGCCCTGTCCCTTGACCTGGGGTGCGTTGGGCACAATTTCTATTTTTGTTTCTTGCTGTGTGCCCAAATTTTCCCAAGCTTTTTGCATGAAATGGATTATAATGAGTCTTATGATTGTGTTTCAGGTATTCATCGAATGAAAATGATGATTACATGGAGGGAAAGAGAACATGAAGAACAAAACATGATTTCCCTAAATGATCTGGGTACAGTAAGAGCCCTCAGAGGCTGCGGATTCCTCAAGTACTTTAGATTGTCGGGTATGAGGCAACAATTAGAACTATTGGAGTTCCTTGTTCGTTCATGGGATCTGACGATATAGGCCTTTAAAATTGGGGACAAAGTGGTCCCAATATTAGTGGAGGACATTTATTTTCTCAAAACATTATCGAGGCAAGGTTCGTCCATTTGTCTTTTAGGGTTTGCTCTTGCAAGAGAGACAGTGAGAGATTACATACTGCAGCACTGCCATCCAGGGACTGAACCTAGTAAGGATGGGAAAATAAACATCCGTGATGTACGTGATTTTCCTTTGAGGACCATCCTATTCACTATCGAAAAACTTGCCGGTACCGCTACACTACATGTGGCAAACAGATCATATATGCAATATGCACTGGAGTGCTTGGAACCAACAATATTTAACTCGGTTGAAGCTCTCCTCTTTCATATGAAAGAATAACTAACCAAGGCAAAGGGAGGAAGGAAGAAGAATTTCAACTATGGTTTGATCCTGATTTCTTTTTCCTTAGAGAAAATTCCATTGATGCAGCCCCAGCATGTTACACTGGGTATATCTGGCCCTAGAGATCCATGGATGTAGAGATGGGTAGAACTGATGGCTAGACATGCTGGTCAATTGACCATCGTATTCTCTACTGCATTCTTCGCCTGGTTTAGACGACAGATGGTTGACATTTATGATTATGCATATGCATCCGTAGACTTCCAAGGAGATCCAAACTTGATTGTACCAGACAACACTCAATGGGGTGCAATTGGTACAAATGTTTTGACCATGTTTTTTGATTTTTCTAAGGTTTATACATATTTTTTTATTTTGATGTTTCCCAAGAGTAAACTAAAGTTTTGATGTATGCAGATGTAGGTCGATTTCGACCAGTGGGTCAGCCAGAGCAGAGAGCAGAGGAGCCATGAAAGAGGGTTTTTGGGAGAGCAGTCCTTCGGGATTTGGATATGACCGAGATTCTTTCTGAGCTACAGAAGCACATAGAGTGATTGAATCTCGAGATTTTGGATTGCCAGATCGAAGAGTTACCCATGAGAATGAAACACCACACTATTGATGTTCCTAACTGTTGGATGTAGTTATTGCATAGGATAGCTAGATCCGTAGTTTGTTATCACAATAATCACTAGTTTACTTGGAAATTTTGCATGCATTTTGAGGTTAGATGACCAATGTGTCTTGGGCACAAATTTTGTAAAAACCTATAACTATATATCTATTTTTTTTCAGTGTTTTCCTATGTTTATTGCACAATCCTATTCAATTATGTGATGTGAATTGAAAATATGTCTTTACATGTGTTGCAAATGTCTGTTTATAACATAATTCACTAAGGAATCAGTTAATGTGTTCAAGTTTCTGGAAATGTGTTGATATTGAATGAAATCAAAATGTCTTTCCAAAAGTTGAACTCTTAGGAACATATGACGCAATGTTGGATTTCTGACAGTATAAACACTAGTAAGTTGCAGTACCACAAGTTGTGAGTCTAACTTAATGAAAATGTGGTTAATACCAAATGAAATGTCATCAGAGAGAAGTTCGATCAATGTGCTATACTCAGCGATATTGTTTGTATATCAAACGATACAAATCCCTTGAAAACTCACTAACTTGCCATTTGGAGTGAAAAGGGCCCACGATACAGAGGATAGATTCTACGTACTACGACTTGCACCATCAACATACCCAATGAATGGTTCCAAAGATTCAAAAATTTGTTATAAAATGTAAAGCAGATTACTAACTTTAAGAAAACTATAGAAAAATAAACTAAGACAGTAAATGCAAATCAACAACATATATACAATATAATACAACAGTTTACTACGCTCATATTTAAGCATAGTAACATTTCAGATATAACCCATTTCGGGGCTGTGCCAATGAATTCCATCATAGTCTACCAACTCGTAGGCGCCCTTAGCAAGAACTCTTTTGACAATATCGAGGCCATGCCATAATGTCTCAAATTTTCCTGTACCTATTACATCAGCTTCCTGATCATAAAGTAAGACCACGTCACCCTCTCAGAAGATGCGAGACTAGACATGCTTGTCGTATTGTGCCTTTATACCTCTCTTATGCGCTTCATTAGCTAATGCGGCTTCATGATGCGTTTATTCAAGATGGATGAGGTTAAAAAGAAGCGCTTCTTCAGAAGAGGTGTAAGGTAACAAGTCAACGACAAGTTTTAATGAAAATATTTCATATTGGATAGGCAAGATAGCTTCCAGACCATACACCAATTGAAAGGGGGTAAATCCGGTTGCGTTTCTCACCGAGGTTTGGTATGCCCACAAAGCCGAGTACAGGATCAAATGCCAATTTTTTTTATGAAATCCTATCTTTCGTTGAATCATTAGTTTAAGAATCTTGTTAATAGCCTCAAATTGTCCATTGGATTGTGGATAATAAGGAGTAGAACTATCATGTGTCAGTCCTAATTTGGCAGTCAACTCATTCATCATGTGATTTTGAAAATGATTACCATGTTTTTTGACTATATCTTGTGGAACACAAAACCGTGAGATGACATGATTGAAAAAGAATAATGTAGCTATTTCACTTGTGTTGTTGAATGTAGGCATCACTTAGGCCCACTTGCTGAAGTAGTCTACTACGAAAATAATATAACCATGCCCCCAGACGAATGAGGGTTGTAGGTCATGAAGTCAATGCCCCATTTTGAAAATGGTCCCACAACGATAATAGGATGCATTGGCGCTGGTGGTTTGTGGAATTTACGATCAAATATCTGGCAGACATGAAAACTTTTGACCGCAAGGATGCAATTGTGAAATATGGTAGGCTAAAAGTAACTGGCCTGAAGTATCTTCTACGTGGTAGTGTATCCATATAAGTGTCCACCACAAGCCCCAACATGACAATCATTTAAAACCTTTTCAGCATCCTCATGAGTGAGGCACCTCCTTAAAATCATATAGAAACCACGACAATAAAATTTATCACTGACGATAAGATAATCTTTGGCTTGGTATCAAATACATCGTTCTTGAGAGTGAGAGGTGTCTCATTGAAAAGTCTTGGTTTGGAGATAAATGATAAAATAACCATACCAAGGATTAGATGATCTGATCAGAAATAAAGACTCATCAGGAATTGATGCTTTTGATGTAGTAGAAATACTATCAGACGGAAGGTCGCAGAGAAGCTCAGCCAAAAATAAAGAATTCTTTGACTTGGATTTGATGAATTTCAAATCAAATTCCTGCAAAATGACAATCCGTTTTGAATATTCCCTCCCAGAAATTGACGTGACAGAATGTGAGTCATTGGGTTGCTATCCGAAATGATAATGGTCTTCCAGAATAGGATATAATGGCGAAGTCTTTGGACAACTTGAACGACCGCCAAGGTGAGTTTTTCGACGTATGAATACTTAAATTCCGCATCATTTAGATTACGACTCAAATAATATATCAGATGCTCTATCCCATCTTCTTCTTGGACCATTACCATAGCAATGGTCGTATCAGCTGCAATGATATATAAGAAATAATCACTCTGATAATTGGGGGGATTCATTAATGACGCTCGGACAAGTGTATCCTTTACAACATTAAAAGAAGCTTGCACAACCTTATCCATATTGAGTCTCAAATCTGCATCTTTTCCATACACCTTTCTATACCTTTTTCATTCACCTGAACCTCCCAAGTTGTCAATATCATTGTATATTAATTGCAAAAGGGCATCTAAAATGGTTTTTAACTATATTTTTGTGTTTGCTGTTTGATTTAGATTTTGCTCATTTAGCTGCGGAATCTTGCCACTTTCCGCAGCTGCTGCAACTTTCCGCAGCCATTTTGTGAAACTCTATGTTACAGGTGTCTTCAGGTAAAACGAGCCACATGGGCAAGTCAGAAATGATGTGGACATGGATCGTGTCCTATTGGCTCGAGCAAATTCATCTAAGGAGGCTACGGTCAAAGGTGGCCAAGTGGAAGTCAACCATAGAGTCCCACAGTGACAGGACTCTGTTTCTCGTCACGTGGAGATTTATATGGCCGTTTCTGAATTGCGGGAGACAAATCAACACATGTACATGGCTCCATAAGCCGAATTCAAACATCCACTCTTCATAGATTTACTCCTCAACGCGGCCATGATCCTAGATCTCTGGACGTAATGGTTTATGTGTTCTCTATCAGCATAAACTTTAGGAAATTAGTTATATCACCTTCAGTATAAATAACGCGTTTGCATACGCATAAGAGTTAGTTTTTATTAGTCTCCATTAGCCTCCATATAGCTCTGTAATGTAATTATGTTGCCACTGTGCCATAATATCACCTTGCTGTTATGACTGCATTTTAATATATAAGAAGACTCTGTTTCCAAGCGTAATTCGTACTTGAAGTCTGTTGCTAAGGCTGGTGTAGAGGGCCCCTGCACAGCTGAGGTTTTGTGCATTATTGTATAGTTCTTATTTTATTTCTTTAAGCTCATTGTGCCATAATTCATTCATATGTTTATACATTGCATCTTTCATAGTATATATGCTTCATTTCTGTTTATAATCTTTCATGCTTTACATTTTACTTCTGTCTTTCATGTTTTGTGTTATTGTTAACTGATCAGTGTTCTTGTTTCAGGTTATAAATAGGCATCCCAGGCATTTGCATAACTTTTTGACTAATGACATGGAATTAATATTTTTCTGCTGCTAATTTAATTTTCCTAGTTTCTGTTTAATTTCAGTACTGCTTTGTTTATTTCAATCTTGCATATTTGTTTCAGTAGTTAGATTTAGATATATCAAATTGTTCATATCATTTTCAGTTACCTCCGAAAGCCACAGCTAGACTAATGGTGAGGGATTGAATTATGAATGTGTAGTTTGATATTAGTTTACTTTCTGCAAGTTAGATATATTAAATTGCTCATGACATCTTCAGTTACCTCTGAAAGCCGATTACCTCTGAAAACCACAATTTGGGCTTGATGGTGAGGGATTGAAGTATGAGTGTGTAGTTTGATATTAGTTTACTTCTTGCAAGTTAGAAATATTAAATTGATCATGACATCTTCAGTTACCTCCGAAAGCCACAGCTGGACTGATGGTGAGGGATTGAATTATGAATATGTAGTTTGATATTAGTTTACTTTCTGCAAGTTAGATATCAGGTTACTCAAGTTGTTTATGGTTACCTCCGAAAATCATAGCTGGACTAATGATGAGGGATCAGAAGATAAGTTGATGTAATTTGATTTAGATTTACTTTGTTGCAACTTTTGGATTTCTTTCAGCATAGTTTCTTTTGTGTTTGAACAACAACAAGAATAATAAGTTTCATGATCAGTAGTTCATTGTTTGATTTATTAGACTAGCAGCACATTTTCATTTCCTTTCAAGTTTTGTCATTGTATGTTTCAAATTCCTTTTGAAGTTTCAAGTTGGTAAATCATTATAAAGGATATCATTTCCTTGAACAATCATAACCATACTTGTTTTTATTTTTTTTTCATCTCACATTAGAAAACCAAAAACGACAAAAAGTTAAGAAATAGGTTATCTTGCACATATAGTGCGCCACACTTCATCAGCTTACGAATTCCGGATTGATAAATTAATGTAGCAATTTAGGACACACCAAATTGACCAAACATTTTGGCGCCGTTGTCGGGGAAGTGTAACTAGGTAGCCAATTTCTTAAAAAAAAAAACAAAATAACAAAAGAAGGGAGAACTTGATAGCTTCTTGAAGTATGCTCTCCTCTTGCACCTAGTGTGATCTGGAGGATCAGAAAAGAGAGTTATTGGTTTAGTAATTTCTTAAGTATGCTCTCTTCTTGCACCTAGTGTGACCTGGAAGATCAGAAAGAGAATTATTAGCCCAACTTTTTAAAAAATAAAAAAAAATAACATGCATAGAGCAAGAGATTCTAGGGGAAGGTTTATAACTAAAGCCAATAGTTCGATTTTCACAACTCCATCTTCTTCAAGGCATAGACCAGATTCACCACCATCTACCCCTAGCCTTAATATTTTTGGAATTCAAGGAGCAGCTGAATTAGAGGATTCTCCTATACCACCTACTAAATCCCATTTAGAAAGCAAAGAGACTCTCTCTCATCCTCCCTTGATAGAAAAACCAGAGGACTTTAAGGACTCTAAAGAAACTATCATGGTAGAGGAAATAATAGATGGATTTGGAGGGAGAGGTAGAGGTAGAGGAGGAGGAAACAATGGAGACAACAATGGTGAAGATAATAATGGAAGAAATAGGGAAGGAGATAACTTGTTTGGATTCCCTATAGTTGATGAGGAAACTCATACAATAATGAAAAATATCTCACCATATGTCCTCCCCAACTTTTATGGATTGCGAACTGAGGATCCTGAAACATTTTTGTTTGAGTTTGAAGTCGTGTGCCGAACCTATGACTATATGGAAGACTCTCAAAAACTCAAACTGTTTCCTTCAACTTTGAAGGGAGCTGCTTTGAAATGGTTTATGGGATTAGCTACTCAATCTATTAGGACTTGGAATGATATGAAACAAACATTTTTGGATAGATACTTGGACTATTGTATGCCCACCAATCACAAGGATGAGGTATTCAAAATGATGCAAAAAGAAGACGAAAATTTGGAAGATTTACTTGAAAGATTTCAATACAACTTGAAAAGAGAAAAGATGAGCAACTTAGATGATGAAACCTTGAAAGCCCTCGTATTAAAAGCCATTAGAGATGAATGGATAGATATTTTAAACATGATGGGGAAAGGAGACATTTCTCAACTCCCACTTCGTGATTTAACAGAACTATGTGTCCATCTCTCAAGAGGAAAATCTAAAACAGGAAAAGGGCCTAGGGATCCTTCTCTTATTAGGGCTAACAAATCTGCAACTGGATCAGTAAGTAGGGCAGAGATTGGTAATATTCTTGATGAATTCAAAACTGATATCTTAGGGAGCCTTATTGAACAACTAGACACCCTTAAAATCCAAAACAAGTAGAAAGCAGAAACAGATACTTTAGCCATCTTTTGTCCGAAATGTAGGAAGAAACATGCTTTAAGGGAATGTCCCTTGGATGCAAAACTTGTAGAAACATGTATGATTTGCTCAGAGAATCATGATATCAAGGATTGTCCTTCAATTCCTGGACTCAAAGCTGTTTTTCAAGAAGACCCAAATTCAGTAGAATCTCTCTGTTTTGTTGCAAGAAGACCTTGGCAGGGACAACAAACTCAAGGGTTTAACAACCCTATGAATCTTCAAAACCCACCAAATTGGAATCCTTGGCAACAACCTTGGCCCCAACATCAAAATCCATATCATCCATGGGTACAAGGGATGCAAAATCCTTATGGGAGATTTGCTCAATTTTATCAATATCCTCCATCTTTTCAAAATCAACAAGCTCCACAACTTCCAAACCCAAATCCACAACTTTCATTGCCATTTACACAACAACAACCTTCTCAACAAAATCCAAATCCTCAACTCATGCTTCCATACCAACAAAAGACAAATCAACTTCCAGCTCAGCCATTGCCAAATCCTAACAATAAGAATCCTCAGAATACTTACATGGTAGAAGGACAACAATTTCCTACCTATATGATTGTTCCTCTCAATGATGTACAACTCAGATCTGGTAGAGTTTTAGAAAAACCTTATATAGATATTCAAGAGCAAGATACCTCTGAGGAGGACTCTCTTAAGGTCAATAAGGGTTCTGAGGAAGAATCTCTTCAAAATTCAAACATTCAAAAAGAAAAAGAAAAGTTAACACCCACAACTCCTATAGTTGAGCAACCTGCATCTTCATATACACCTCCTTTTCCTGAAAGACTACAAATTGACAAGGGGGTGGAAAAAAAAATCTTGTTGCCTAACTATGATTTTCTAGATGAATTGAAGAATGTTTGTATCAAGATTCCTTTGTTACAAGCCATTCGAGAGATTCCTATTCTAGCAAAAACAATAAAGGAGTTAAGTTTCAAAAGACCAGGAAGGAAACTAAAAGACACAAGAAGAATCCACCTGGTAGGAAAAATTGCAGATATCATGACGGGAAAAATTACCATGCAGAAGTATGTAGATCCAGGAAGTCCAATTGTCAAGACACATATAAACGGGATAGAAATTCCAAACACATTGATTGACTTAGGGGCTGCTATCAACATTATGAGTATACAAACTATGGACCAGCTAAAACTTCCTAACCTTCTTTTTACACCTACTTTACTGCAACTTGCAGATCGATCCATTATTAAACCAGATGGTGTATTAGAAGATATTTCAGTCTCCTTAGATCCTTGGGAATATCCGGTAGATTTTATGATTTTGACTCCCAAAAGTAATCTAGGAGGGCACCCACTTATCTTAGGAAGACCTTGGCTAGCCACAGCTGATGCTTTTATTAGTTGTAGATCTGGGGATATGTACATTTCTAATGGTAATTCGACAAAGAAATTAAATTTGTATCCTCCAGCAAAAGCAATCACAGAAGTAGGAGACAATGAATGGGTTGATGATGAGGACACTATACAACCTGTCTTTACCATTTCTGAAATCAGTGAGGACAGTCAAATTCTGAACACATTAGAAAATTTTGAGACATCTTCAGAATATGACCCCACACAATTTCGGTTGGAATCTGACATAGAATATTTATCATCAAGACAAATGTCTCTTTACTCTATGGAAGAGTTTGGTAGTTCTACTATTGAGATTTTTCCAGGAAAAACATTGAATATCAACAAACATTTGGAAAATTCACAACAAGAAGAACTAATCAAAATCTTGCAAAAACATTCTACTGCATTTGCATGGGAGTATACTGACATGAAAGGTATTGATCCTAAGACTTGCATCCATCATATCTATATTGAGGAAAACAGTAGACCAATCGGACAACCTCAAAGAAGGATGAATCCAAATCTTAGGGAGATAGTGAAAGAAGAGCTCCAAAAATTACTCAATGTAAACTTCATTTATCCAATTTCAGATAGCCGATGGGTTTCTCCTTTGGTTATAGTACCTAAAAATAATGGTAAATGGAGGGTATGCATTGATTACAGGGAATTGAACAAAGCAAATTTGAAGGATCACTTTCCTTTGCCTTTTATCGATCAGGTATTAGATACATTAGCAGTTAAAAAGTAATTTTCATTTTTGGATGGTTTTAGTGGCTATAATCAAATTCAGGTAGCACCTGAAGATCAAGATAAGACCACATTTACCTGTCCATGGGGGACTTTTGCCTATCGAGTGCTTCCTTTTGGGTTATGTAATGCACCCGCAACATTCCAAAGAGCAGTACTAGGAATTTTTTCTGATCTAATCCATGATTGTGTAGAGGTTTATATGGATGATTTTACGGTTTATGGTAATTCATTTGAAGAGGCATTAGAAAATTTGGAAAAAGTTCTTATAAGATGTAAAGAAACAAACCTTTCATTAAGCCATGAAAAATGCTTTATGATGTTTACTGAAGGGATTGTTTTGGGGCATCATATTTCGGGAGATGGGATTAAGGTTGATAGATCAAAAGTTGAAGTCATCTCCAAGTTACCTATTCCAAATTGTCAAAGAGATGTTAGAAATTTTCTAGGATTTACTGGTTACTATAGAAGATTTATAGAAAACTTCACTAAAATAGCATCTCCACTCTTCAAATTGCTTACAAAAGACTGTGCATTTAAATGGGATCCTGATTGTCAATCAGCTTTTGAAACTTTGAAAACAAGAATATCTGAAGCACCTATTTTGAGAGGACCAAATTGGAAACTTCCTTTCCATATTTCTATAGATGCTTCAGATACAGCTCTTGGAGCTGTGTTGGGTCAAAAAGATTTAATTCCTTATGCCATTTATTACACCAGTAAAAATTTGACTCCCACAGAGTTGAACTATACTGTGACTGAAAAAGAGTTTTTAGCTATTGTTCATGCAATTAATAAGTTTAGACATTACATAACGGGCTATGAAACTTTTATTCATACTGACCATTCTGCAATTAGATATTTAATGAACAAACCTGTTACTAATGGCAGAGTGACAAGATGGCTTTTACTTTTGCAAGAATTCAATATTACTGTGTTGGATAGACCAGGAAAACAAAATACAATAGCTGATTTCTTGTCTAGGATTCAGAATACTAAAGAAGATTCTCCTGTAGAGGATAAGTTTCCTGATGAATACTTGTTTGCAATAACTATTAAGACTCCTTGGTATGCAGATATTGCTAACTATTTGGTTACAGGGAAACTGCCTTCACATTTATTTCCAAATGAAAAACGAAAAATTATTCAGGAGAGTTCAAAATATTCATGGATTTCTAACGAATTGTTTAAAACAGGGCCAGATATTGTGATCAGAAGATGTGTCAGGGAAGATGAAATGCCTGATATTCTTAAGGCATGTCATGATGAACCATACGGCGGACACTTTGCAGACAAAAGGACGGCCTATAAAATCCTCTCTTTAGGATATTATTGGCCTTCCCTCTTCAAAGATGCAAAACAATATGTCAAAAGGTGTGGCAGCTGCCAAAGAGTAGGGAAACCTACCCTTTCAAATGAAATGCCATTGCAAACACAGGTACTCATTGAACCCTTTGAAAAATGGGCTTTAGATTTCAGTGGACCTATTAATCCACCATCTAAGCAAAAGAAGTATATATTGGTTTGTACTGATTATGTTACTAAATGGGTAGAAGCCAAAGCATTAGTATCTGCTACTGAAAATTCAGTTGTTCATTTTCTTTATGAGGATATTTTTACTGGCTTTGGTGTTCCAAGAGAAATTGTGACAGATCAAGGAAGCCAATTCACATCCAACTTGGTGGAAAAATTGATGGAAGAATACAAAATCAAGCACAGAAGATCTACTCCTTACCATCCACAAGCAAATGGTCAAGTGGAGTCTACAAACAAAGTTCTTGAAAGTATCATCACCAAAATTGTTCATCTACATAGAAGAGATTGGGCAGAAAGGCTTCCTGAAGCCTTGTGGGCCTACAGAACTACATGGAGAAATACAATAGGACATTCTCCCTATGAACTTTTTTATGGGAAAGAAGTCTTGCTCCCCATTGAGTTCCAAGTCAAGACCTTCGAGATAGCAGTTCAATTGGGGATGAACTTATTAGAAGCCCAAAAGCATAGAATGGAGCAATTGAATGAGCTAGATGAGATCAGACAAGAAGCAATTTTAAGAACTGATCTAGTTCAATATCAAAGAGCTAAATGGCATGACAAGTACATCAAAGAGAAGAAATTTCAAGAAGGAGATTGGGCATTGTTATTTGATTCCAAGTTTAAAGATTTTCAAGGAAAATTTCAGACTCATTGGCTTGGGCCATATGAGATTGACAAGATCTTTAACAATGGAGCGGTAAGAATCAATACCATTGATGAGTTTCAAACTCCTCTTATTGTGAATGGCCATAGATTGAAAGTTTATCATAAGCCACTCTCAAAAGAGGATTTTGTCAAAATGTTTCAAGAAAATTCTGCAATCAGGCTGGTACAGAAGAATTCTTCTTCTCCACCAGCCTAGCTTTTGTTCTTTTCAATTTAAAAAAAATAAAAATAAAATAAATAAATAAATAAAAAAAATTGTATAAGCCTGAAAACCAATCACTGATTGGCAGTCTTATACAGAAAATATTGGGTGAAAATCAGGAACACCTGACACCCTATATTTTCCAAAAAAAAAATCTCTCTCTTTCATTTCACAAGTCTTGTGACCACCCACTCTATTCCATTCCACTTCATTCCACTTCACTTCACCCCACTTCATTCCATTTCACTTCATTTTTCATTCCATTTTCACCAATAAAATTCTTTTTCATGACCATTCCATTCAGTCATTTGTCATCCGTTCATTTCCATTCACTCAAATAATAGCTGTGTCAGTTTCCGCAGCTGACATCTGTTTCCGCAGCTGACACCAGTTTCCGCAGCCAGAAGCAGATTCCACAGCTACTACTCTGTTTTCAAAAGAATGTACAGCCAGATGTTATTTCCATAATCATGAAATAAAATGCAGGTAGGAGGACCAAAAAAAATGAAGACATGGAGCATTCAAGATATCAATGAAGAGCAACAAATTGAAGACCAAGGAAAAAGGCAAAGATTCCAAGGTATGAGTAAAATTCATTTCAAATAGCATTGAAAACACATTTTTATATAGTTCTAAAACCATAAGCTCCATCCATTATGTGCAATGATTATATTGACAAATTCCGTAACCCTTTCACGATCTCCATATGATCCTCCCGCATTCATTCTCAAACGGTTCCATAATTAAAACCCCCGATCTTCACTCATACTCCGATATTCCACCGGTGACAATGAGACGTAGTTGATTTGACCACGGTCTCTTACAGCCGCATAAATCCATAGCCGTTGTTTAAACGTGCTCACATTTATTTTGCAGCCACCAAATTTCAAAACACTGCTGGATGTGTTATACTCCTCCCATTGTTCTGTTAATCTCACAGCCGTATCTCTGCCGTGCTCATGAAACCCCTCTCTATTTTGCCTCACTCCATTTCGTTCTTTGTTACGCTACAGCCTGTATACCCACTCTCTGATATCTACCTACAGTCATTGTGCTCATTTCCATGCATTCAGCCGATCTACTTCCATTGAACCCTCACGCAGGCAAATTTTTGAAGAGCAGAAAGAAGAATGGGTAAATTGCTAAGAGCAGAACCAGAAAGACCTAAATTCATGGAGGGATATCCGCAAGTAAGGGATATATTGAAGAAAGCAAAGTGGCTGTGGTTTATCCAAAATTTCAGAGGCTATCATAAAGAAGTGACAAAATCATTTGCAAGGTCGTTCAATGGCTTGGAAGTAGAGATTGGAGACCTTAAGTTTGCGGTGAACGAGGCATCTATAGCATCTGCCACGGAACTTCTTCAAGAGGGTGAGCGTTGGTTTAAGAATAAAAGCATTAGTGATGAAGCCTGGAGAATAATCTTACGAAACCAAGGTATGGACATAACTATTTTTAAAAGAGGAATTCCCGTTCATGCATTGAAAGAGGAATGGGCTACTTTGCTGCTAGTTGTTCAAAAATTCATTACCTGTGAAGGCCGTTTTGGGTCCATGTATATGTACCATACCAGATTGCTGATGAATTTTCTAGATAATCAAACTCTCAATCTCCCATATTTTCTATTAAATAGTTTGAAGAAAATGTCTATGACTATTTAGAAACATTTAGGAGATGTAGAACCACATCTATATCACCACGGTCTTGTAAAAATTTTGATTGAAAAAGAGTTAAAGGAGAAGGAAGACACATGGGAACAATTTTTGATTAGAAATTTCTTTGAGGAACCTCAAGAAATTCCTGAAGGTAACACATCAAGAAGGAGTAGGAGAAAAAGAACAAATGATGAAACCCAAAGTACTCCTACTCAAGAAATTCCTGAAGGTAGCATATCAAGAAGGAGTAGGAAAAAGAGAACAAATGATGAAATCCAAAATACTCCTACTACTACAATTGAAAGAACTGATAGGGAAGAGAGACTGTCAAAGAGGAAGAAGAAATAAACTAAGGGTAAGAAGCCAATAACACCAAAAGAGAGAAAAAGTATTGAGGCTATACATCAAACCCCTTCTTCCGAAGAAGAAGATCATCAAGTGTTATCTGAAAGATTAGTTTATCTTCAAAAACAATCATCTATGGCCAAGAAGACAGGGAAAGGAAAACAAAAAAAAAAGACAGTGGTCCACAGCGTGTGAGAAGAAGTTCCAGACTTAAGGGGAAGTTGAGGAAAACGCAAATGAAAGGACCTCATTTTATCGATTTGGGAGAAGAAACATCTGAACAATCCCCAGCTGACCATAGTCCATCTCACTCTCAGTCAGTTAGTGAACTTGGTTCATTTCATTCTCAGTCAGACATTGAACATAGTCCATCCCATTCTCAGCAAGATGTTGATGTGAGCCCTTCTCAGCCAGATTTTGAAGATAACTCTCCTTCACGGAATTTTGGGGACAGCCCAATCAAAATGACACCCGATATAGACCCCAAGCAGCAGGAAGTATATGATTATATAGAATCTTTGGAAAAAGCAGCTATAGGTCCCAGTACTTCGTCCATTCAGCCTCACACAGTACAAAATGATTTAGTCTAATCACTGAAACAGGAAGTCTTTGAGCTAGAGCTTTTAAATAAACACATTAAAAATGAAAATGAGGCATTGAAGGAACAAGGTAAATTGGACAAAATCATTCATGATAATACCATGCTACATCTGGGAATATGGTAGAAGAAGAACAAGAAATTAAAAAATAAATGCCAGAAGTTAAGCAGAGCACTAGTGAATATCAAATTTAGATGCTTAATGAAGAAGCCTAGGATGTTGGCAACACCAAGGAAGAAGAGGAGAGGGCTGGATGTACTGGCTGAAGTGTCAAGGCATATGAACTGAAGAAGGATTATCAAAATTTTGGTTGCATGAGGACATGCAACACCTTCACAGTGGGGGTATGTTGAGTCTCAAATCTGCATCTTTTCCATACACCTTTCTATACCTTTTTCATCCACCTGAACCTTCCAAGTTGTCAATATCATTTTATATTAATTGCAAAAGAGCATCTAACATGGTTTTTAATTATATTTTTGTGTCTGCTGTTTGATTTAGATTTTTCTCATTTAGCTGCGGAATCTTGCCACTTTCCGCAGCTGCTGCAACTTTCCGCAGCCATTTTGTGAAACTCTATGTTACAGGTGTCTTCAGGTAAAACGAGCCACATGGGCAAGTTAGAAATGATGTGGACATGGATCGTGTCCTATTGGCTCGAGCAAATTCACCTAAGGAGGCTACGGTCAAAGGTGGCCAAGTGGAAGTCAACCGTAGAGTCCCACGGTGACAGGACTCTGTTTCTCGTCACGTGGAGATTTCTATGGCCGTTTCTGAATTGCGGGAGACAAATCAACATCTGTACATGGCTCCATAAGCCAAATTCAAACATCCACTCTTCATAAATTTACTCCTCAACGCGGCCATGATCCTAGATCTCTGGACGTAATGGTTTACGTGTTTTGTATCAGCATAAACTTTAGGAAATTAGTTACACCACCTTCATCTATAAATAACGCGTTTGCATACGCATAAGATTTAGTTTTTATTAGTCTCCATTAGCCTCCAGATAGCTCTGTAATGTAATTACGTTGCCACTGTGCCGTAATATCACCTTGCTGTTATGACTGCATTTTAATATATAAGAAGACTCTGTTTCCAAGTCGCACTGCATTTTTGAAGTCCGCGTTGGCTGTGTAGAGGGTCTCCGCATAGCCGAGGTTTTGTGCATTATTGTATAGTTCTTGTTTTATTTCTTTAAAGCTCATTGTGCCATAATCCATTCACATGTTTATACATTGCATCTTTCATGGTATATATGCTTCATTTCTATTTATAATCTTTCATGCTTCCCATTTTACTTTTGTCTTTCATGTTTTATGTTATTGATAACTGATCAGTGTTCTTGTTTCAGGTTATAAATAGGCAGCCCAGGCATTTGCATAACTTTTTGACTAATGACATGGAATTAATATTGTTCTGCTGCTAATTTACTTTTCTTAGTTTCTGTTTAATTTCAGTACTGCTTTGATTATTTCAGTCTTGCACATTTGTTTCAGTAGTTAGATTTAGATATATCAAATTGTTCATATCATTTTCAGTTACCTCCGAAAGCCACAGCTGGACTGATGGTGAGGGATTGAAGTATGAATGTATAGTTTGATATTAGTTTACTTTCTGCATGTTAGATATATTAAATTTCTCATGACATATTCAGTTACCTCCGAAAGCCACAGCTGGACTGATGGTGAGGGATTGAATTATGAATGTGTAGTTTGATATTAGTTTACTTTCTGCAAGTTAGAAATATTAAATTTCTCATGACATCTTCAGTTACCTCCGAAAGCCACAGCTGGACTGATGGTGAGGGATTGAAATATGAATGTGTAGTTTGATATTAGTTTACTTTCTGCAAGTTAGATATCAGGTTACTCAAGTTGTTTATGGTTACCTCCGAAAATCATAGCTGGACTAATGATGAGGGATCAGAAGATAAGTTGATGTAATTTGATTTAGATTTACTTTGTTGCAACTTTTGGATTTCTTTAAGCATAGTTTCTTTTGTGTTTGAACAGCAGCAAGAATAATGAGTTTCATGATCAGTAGTTCATTGTTTGATTTATTAGACTAGCAGCACATTTTCATTTCCTTTCAAGTTTTGTCATTGTATGTTTCAAATTCCTTTTGAAGTTTCAAGTTGGTAAATCATTATAAAGGATATCATTTCCTTGAACAATCATAACCATACTTGTTTTTATTTTTTTTTCATCTCACATTAGAAAACCAAAAACGACAAAAAGTTAAGAAATAGGTTATCTTGCACATATAGTGCGCCACACTTCATCAGCTTACGAATCCCGGATTGATAAATTAATGTAGCAATTTAGGACACACTAAATTGACCAAACAATCCCAATGGAAGGGAATCCCCTTTTGCAAGAGACGAGTAAATCCTTTAGCCATTTCAGCGTAGTTGGGTATGAACCTCCTTAGGAAGTTATCCTTTCCTTGAAGTTTCTGTAATTGAAGTAAATTTGATGATGTAGGAAAATCAAGAATGGCCTAGACCTTCAGCAGGTCGATTCGAATTCCTTCTTTTGAGACAATGAATCCTAGAAAACGACCAAAACCAACACAAAACACACATTTATGTGGATTGTATTTTATAGTGTTTGTAGCGTAGAAATATAGCTCTCAAATGCATCAGGTGATCAATCGAGTTTCGTGAATGTGCGGGTAAATCGTCTAGATAAGGTTGAACAATGTGCTTGATATCATTGAAAGAATAATCCATTGCTCTCTGAAATGTTTCCCCAGCGTTATTTAAACCAAATGGGAGTTTCCCATAAGTGAATGTGCCCCAGGGACATATGAATGTTGTCTTATATTGGTCCTCTGGGTAGATATTGATTTGATTGTAGCCAAAAAATCCATCCATAAACGAAAAAATTTCACGTCCAACACAATCATCAATAATTTGGTCGATAGAGGGAGTAGGATAGTTGTCTTTTAGACAAGCAAGATTGACATCCTGATAATCGACGCACACTCTGATTTTCCCTTGTTACTTCATGACATGAACAATGTTGGAAACCAAATCAGTTAGCAGAACAGGGTAAATGAAACCAACATGCAAAATTTTTTCTACTTCTGCTTTAATGGAAACAACCTTCTTCAGATGAACAGGACGAAGGCGTTGACGTACCGGTCTGAAATTAGGGTACATTTTAATGGCGTGTTAAATGATACTAGTATCTATGCTTGACATTTCCTCGTAAGACCAAGAAAATACATCACGAAATTCATGAAAGAGAGAGCGATAAGTTTCAAGTTCTGATGAAGAATAAGACACACTAACATGAATTTTTTCTACAACACCCAGTTTGGTCGAAATATGAATAGAAATGGTCTCTTCAATATTTGATAAGCTGCGCTCGGATTTGATTGCTTTAATGAGAAAAGAATTCAAAAATAATGTTTTGATCAATGGGTGATATAGCTCAATAATATTATCTTCTTCGTAATCTTGAAGATGGGAAGGATGATGATGATATTCCCATGGTTCTTCTTTTGGCATCATGGATTCAGAAATGCTCTCATCAGTCAAGAAAGTGGATGAAAAAGGATCAAATGGAGTACCAAAATCTAATGAATGATCGACCCAAACGATCAGCGATGGTGATTTCAGATTTTTCACCCAAGCCATGTAGATTGATTGCTATGCCAGCTCAATTAGGATGAGCAACAGAAATTCATCCAACATAACAACTTCAGAATCACCCGTAATCTTCCTTAAGCCAGATGGAGTGGAAGATATCATGTAGCAGGTCTCTATGTTTGCAATTTTTTTCGAAGTCCCAGGCAGCGGTAATGCAGAGGTTTCCATTAGGGAATACTCCTTTAAGAGTCCTACAACAATGTTTTGAAGTGCTAGTTTGGGTGCGTGAACTAACAGAACGCTTCCAGTTACCTAGGAACTGGAGGCAAAAAAGGAGAGTTGATTGATGACTGTAATAACACCTTTATGAAGAAAGGAGATCATTCTAAAATATGTAGAGATGATCGCAGTCATAGCATACACCCATGGCCTTTCGATTAAAATTTTGTAGTCAATGGGTCCGTCAACAACCTCAACTTCAAAAGTTAATGTTTTTCCCTATAGTTAGACATGCAGGTTATTGATGATACTGTCAGGCTTATATGTGCGTCTGTCGAAATATTTCAATGTTGTAGGCGATTGAGATAGGTGCGACGAGCCAAGTGACTTCTATCAGTTTAGAGACATAATTTAGGTAGATGCTCCCTCATCAATAATAGTACAATGAATGAGGTGATTGAGAAAATTTACTTGGATGGAGAATGCCAATTTTGCTGGTAATTGTGGCACATAGCCTGTATGATTAAAGACTACAAGATTATAATCTCTTAGATTGATTCCACCAATTGACGACAACAAAGCCTGCTTCTGGGAGGGACAATTTTGAAGTACCTCAAGCATTGAAAAAATTGAAGGGGATTGAGAAAAATCTTCAACTATATTATAATTTTGAGAAGCTCAGGCTCAAGGATTGAATGTCGATTTATGGATGACTCCCTTTGGTGGTTTTATTGTTAACTGAATAACATTTGGCAGAACAACTTCCATGAACGGATTTGTGGTTGAGGTAGTAGGTTGATCAGTAGCCTGACTACCGTAATATTTGTTTCGCGTTGATGCCAAAACATCAGTTTTTGGCTTCGTGATAGATAGCATAAGCACTTGGGAATTAGAAGATGGATCCATAGCAACAAAATTTGTGTCTGGATTTGGAAATGGATCTGTTAATACATCAGATGCATGCAAGGTCTTAATCAATTTTAAGACTTCGGCATGGTGAGGAAATTCTAGAACAAGGTTCTCCTCATTAAATATTATGCAAGGATAACGAGGTTTCCGATTTCCAGTTTGTTGATCAGATGATCGATCTTGCGGGGTAGAAGTTTGCTTTTTCTTTGGTTTCCACTTTTTCTTACTTCTGGGTTGCTTTTCACTTTTGACTTTTTCAGATGACACGACACAAATTTTAGAAAAGGGTGCATGATCAGATGCAATATAGTGATGTGTGCTTGTAGTACTGATCATACTGTCGCTGGCATGAGAGTCCTTAGATGGAGGAGGAATAGTAAAAGGAATTTTCTCATAGAGCGTGCTACACTGAGTGTAAATCAAATCTAAGTACTAGGCACAAGCAATGATCTGATCTTTAGTGATGATTCCACCTTAGCCACATCCTTGGTTATATATGGTAACAAGGACTTAATGAACCACTCAGTAAGGAGATGATCAGGAACAAATGTTTTGACCATTCCACGATGATGACACCACTCATGAATATGATCAAAAATGTGAGTAGCATTAGTCAGTTTGAAATTGGTCAAGATTTCCATTCCAGTTTCATATCCTATGGGTAACTGGAAGTGGGTTAGAAAGGTAGTAGCTAAGGAAGTGAAATTATCAAATGAAGCTCGTGGTAACTCAATGTACCACTTCACGGTCAGACCAATGAGCGTACGCTAGAAAAGACGTAGTTGAACAGAGTCATCATTTAAGGAGTTGGATGAACACCACAAATGATAAGTCATAACATGCATCAACGGGTCTTCTCCAGAGTTTCCATTGAACTTAGGAATATCCGAGGGAAATTTATGAGGTATCACCAGCCACCAAGGAGCATAGCTGATTGGATCATTGAAAGCCTGTTTAAATTAGGTAATTCTAAAGTTGCAACAAAGGGAAACTATCGATTTAATTCAGGTTGAGCATAGCTAGGGTATGATGGAATTACTTGGGAAAAAGGTCTTTGAGCACCAACATAAGAAATTTTTTGTTGGTAACCCAGACAAGGGTTGTTTTCATAAACAAACGCTTGAGAATTCTGTTGACCAAAACCTGGGTATGTTAATTGTTGAAATGAGGATTGTTGTATTTGCGCTTGTGGCTACCAAGGTGTTTTTCCACCAAGATTATAGCCAAAACTAGAATAGCTTGGACCCGGTTGTGAATAGGTAAAACCCGGTTGTGCATGTGAAATTCAATAATAAGGTAATCCAGCTTGTGAATAAATAATTCCAGATACAGGTGGTTGTTGTAAACCAGCTGAAGGAGTTGGAGTTTGAGGGCCCAATACTTGAGCGTATTGGGTGGAAGGAACCACATGAGACGGTTGAGGTACAACACTTTGAGCCTGTAACAGGGGTAAGGATGTATTAACAATAGGAGTATATGTGGGTGCAATAGGTTGAACCATTTGATTTGTTTGCACAACTGTTTATTGTTGGATGGGTAGAGTGGGCTTCCACTGATAAACAATCACTCCAAAATTAGGATGACCATATAACGAAAAAATACTGTCAAAATGGGTGACCATAAGTTGCCCCCCAACATTAGGAGTATAATAATATGGAATATATTGTTCTCCAAATGCCGGGAGTCTAGTTGAAATTGTATAGGATGGAATATACCTAGATGGACCAGCTTGATATTGCACTAAATATGTATATAAAGGATCAAGCCATTCATATGTACTATATTGAATACCAGATGATGAAATTGGTGAATTCCATGGGTTTGAGGATGCACCAGAGAAGGTTCCAGATAAGTATTGGTAACCAGGTGGGATGGAAGGGCCACCATATAGATGTGACTCTGGTGATGTGGCTAACATTGATAGGGTAGCAAGAGAAGGTGTTGTCGCAACTAGAATAGATGGTACAATCGAATATGTTGACTTAGCCATGGTCATACGACCCAATGTATACCCTATAGGATCTATGGGAACTCGAATTGACACAAGATCAAAGAAAGCAGTGTGAGGTGATTGAGGAAAAGGCTTGTAAAGTTAAAGCTCTGATCCAAAATGAGTTGGAGTCGAAGGTGTTTCTTCTTGTGGTATTTATTCAATCGAAATAAAACTAGGTGGAAGGATTTCGTCGTCAGGCCCGAAGTATATGGTTGACTGCGCGATATGGGAGACTCAATGACTACAATTGATTGTGGAGCGACTGATACAGGATCAAATTCTAGTTGTTCGACTTCAAGATCTAGATGTTTTGGTAAAAGAACGATGGGATTTAGATCAACTTCCAGTTGAACAACGTTGGGTTCGAGAGGTATGGTCTCACTGATTAGATGGATCGTGACCACAGGTAGCTGTGAGGACTTCGTTTCAACAACAATAGATGAACCAAGATTTGTAGAAATAATTCGAGATGACTATAGTATATGTGAGGATGATGTCTCACCAGAGGTACTAATAGTACTAGTTTCGGTAGAACGATGTCACCTTCGCTGAACAAAAATGGCTTCCGGTGGTAAAGGTGGTTTAAGTGATATTCTACGTGAACGACAGGGAAAGGGATGTTCTTCTTCCATGATGACTAATTTATTTTATGAAAAAAATAAATAAAAAATAAATAAAAGGCTAATTCTAGGCAAAAAGTTTACCAAGTAATTGTGAACTGCAGAATACCTCCTAGCGAACCAAGAATTACGGGCAGGCAATCTCCCCGAATGCTATGTTTGGTGTATCATAAGTTACAAGGCGACTGACTCAGTTACCTATGGATGGATAGAAACCTAAAGTTTTCCTCCCAATTATACCCAAAGGTACATGGAGGCCCAAGTCTGTATTAGTGTTGTCTAATGTGAAACCACACAGTGAGAGCACCCCCTTATAATTTTCGTACTAGAACACCTCCCGCTATACCCAAAGGTACGTGGACGAGCTCCAATATACTTATGTACGTGGAGTGAGGTATCACACTCGAAATGTATTGCAGAAAAGTTAGTGACAACTACTATGTTTAGCGATGTTGAACACATCTTTAGCCTAGACCTTCCAAATGTTATCATTAATGTTCCAATGCTTTCTTAGGTAAATTGATGTAAATTTTATGTTGATCTTGTTTAAAAGTTTGTCTTTGAGGTTCACCTCATGATGTAATGGAAATTTCTAAAAATGCAAACTAAATGATAAGGAAACTGTTCAATTTAGCTTTTTAAATGAAAATCCTAGCTATTAAGGGAAATAGCAATCAATTTTTGAGCAAACAACAAAGAGCACAAACTAAATGCAACTTTCCTAACTTGTTCCTATGCAACACACACAATTAACTATATGCACATGCATGTTTTTCTTTTTAGTTCCCTTAATGTGAATACAAGAAAGGAAACTATATGCATAAATCAATCAAACAATTTTTTTTCTTATGAGAAATGAGGAATAAAACAACACTTTCTCCTATGAAAATGAAAAATGGAACTACAATTTTCCTACAGGAAACGAGGAA
Source organism: Pinus albicaulis (assembly GCA_034641835.2). Lineage (NCBI taxonomy): Eukaryota > Viridiplantae > Streptophyta > Pinopsida > Pinales > Pinaceae > Pinus > Pinus albicaulis. The sequence goes on along the minus strand of CM076577.1, from coordinate 274,878,397 downwards.
TGAAACAAAAATTTCCTTTTCGAAAACTAAATTGATCTAATGTAGAAATAAAATAATTTGAATTTGATTTGCCAATGATAAATAAAAACACTAAAGAGACATTGAACAAATTTACTTTTCAAAGGAGGAAGAACATGAAAGTTTACTGGTCTTTAAGAGGTATCATACATCTGAGAATATAACAAACAAGTGGCTAGGAATGAAAGCAATGACAAATTTATATGTAATTTGGTTGGATGAGGGGGAAAAGCAGTCTCTAAGGGGAGAGAGTGCATTGCAGAGCACCCCTGAATGGGAGACAATGCATTGCAGTGCACTGTGTCTTGACTGACAGTGCGTTGGGCGCAACTCAGATTGAAAATAAAGCAGCAAGACACACTTCTAATGCAATTTGTTCATTCAAATGACTGCTAACAGAAAGTAATGCTACTGACGAGGATAAACAGAGGAAAAGACACTAGGAATGATAGGATAATTCCCAGCGGAGTCGCCAATTTGTTATGTGGAATTGTGATCTATGGATAAACCAAATTCCCTAAGTGTGGTGTTTGTCACTTAGAACAACAAAGGAAAGAATAACTATCACTTTCTCTAAAAAAAGCATATACATAGAATGGTAAAGGAGCCTAATTGTGATTAAATCACTTCTCCTTCTCCTTCCGTCGCTGTTGCCGTCGCTTTCAATCCAACGCAAGTCGCTAGATCGATTCCTGAAAACACAAATAGAGAAAAAACAACAACATAAAATATACAAGATATCTACTTATATTACTCAAATCAAATCGATTTAATATAAAATACATACATCTTTCAAGAATACATTGCACAAGAAATAGAGACATATGTATTGGAAAATGAACAACAATCTTTATTAAAGAGTAGAAGGGGAAGATTACAACCAATGGATTGATTTGTTTTCAACCTGCTCGAGCTTCATTCCATCCTCATCACATCCAGCATCATATCAGCAACATATCAGTGCTTTCACTCTCTTATCACATGAGAATCCAACAACATAACTTTACCAAATTACTTCCTTCTGTAGCACTAGACTGAGTGATCAATTTATAGAGAAAATGATGGTAGTTTCTTAATGAATGAATTTATAATAATAGGAAATACATGTTACCAAGTTCAAAGGTGTTATATGGACACTTGGATTCGAAGTTTGGCACATATGGTCTCTTATAGAAGGCACTAACCTTGTGGAGATTCCCGGAACAATGAGAATTTCTCTCCCAAGTGACAAACACACCCTTGAGTGTCGGGAAGTGCACTGTAGTGCACCTTTGAATGGAGGATTTCACACCGCAACGTAGTTATTCCCTTGTAGGTGAGCATTGGTGAGTCAATAAGTGATATAACGTATACTTCGAAACCTTGGAAATCTCACAATAGAAGCCATGAATGAAATGTTCTTCTCTTAGGGCATGTAGCAACTGAAATATAAGGGGATGATAGACCCTATTTCATTGGTCCTGGGGATGATGTCTAGTTTGACCAAGTCATGGGGGATGATGCCCAAATTGACCCATAACAACTCGGTTCCCGTGCATGAACATCTTTCTCTTCAAAATGCACAGAGGTTCCGACTGGAATTCTCCTTTTGGCTCCACCTGCAATACAGACCAATCAATCACACGATTGACATATTTAACATACTTCTTAAGAAATGAAACATGGAAAACATCATGGAATTTCACTGTCAGAGGCATTGTAATTTTGTACGCCACTGGTCCAATCCTCTCGAGGATCTTGAAAGGCCCACAATACCGAGGTTCCAGCGTCACACATGACCCATTCCTCACAAATATCTTAATGGGGTTGATGCACAAGTACATTTGTTTCCCAACTTGAAACTCCTTAAACAGCTTGTGATTATATGCATAAATTTTCTGCCTATCTTGTGCTACCTTTAAATTCTACTTGATAACCTACATTTATTGTTCCTTCTCTGCCAGCATGTTCGGTCCAATTAATACCTGTTAATTGGATCACTCCAACTGATAGGAGTATTACAACTCCGCCCATGGTGTGCCTCAAATGGAATCATCATCAAAGATTCCTGATACCCATTATTGTAAGAAAACTCAATTAGAGGCAGATACTTTTCCCACTTTCACTGTTGATGCATCACATACATTATTAACATGACCTCCAAAATATTATTGACCCTCTATGTTTGTCCACATTTCTCTAGATGATAAGCCTTCCTGAAGGCCAACTCTATACCCAAACCTACAAATAAATCTTTCCAGAACCTATAAGTGAGCTTAGCATCCCTATCTGGCACAATATTCTTTGACACACCATGCAACCTCACCACATCTCTGATGAATGCCTGTGTCACATCACTAGTTGAATACATAGACTTCATCGAGATGAAGTGCGCTACCTTTGTCAACCTGTCCACCACAACCATGATGGGATCATGTTGTTATATGTCCTCAACAAACCTGTGATAAAATCCATAGAAATGACCTCCCATTTCAACTCTGGAACCAGAATCGGCTGTAGTAAACCACCTATATTCTTACATTCTGCATTTACCTATTGAAAATCCAAGTATCTAACCATAAACTCTGTCATTTCCTTCTTCAGATTCGACCAATAGTAGAAATTGTTCACCACTATTAATGTTTTTTGATATTTTGGATGACTTGAATATGACTCAGCATGAAATTCCCTTAAGTTAAGCTTCCTTAGCTCATTTTTGTCTAACACATAGACCATGTCCCTAAATCTAACCAATCCATTTGTTGTGAGACAATAATCCACAAACTTCTCACCTGTACCCTATTGTAGCATTTTCCTAAGATCCCTATATCTATCATTCTGTTGACTCGCCTGCAAGATTTGATCCCGTAGATCTGTCCCATATGAATTCATAGTGGCAATATGATTTACATGTATCCTCTCGCTAAGAGCATCTACAACCCTGTTCTCTTTACCTTTAATGCATTTGATCTCAAAGTCGAACTCACTGATTGTGCTGACCATCTAGCTTTCCTTCTGTTCAGATTCTGTTGGTCAAATAAGTACCTAAATCCACTGTTATCATTGATTAATAAAAACCTCCTACCAAGAATATAGTGCCTCCACATCTTTAATGCATGAACGATCACTGCTAACTCAACATCACATGTGACATAATTTTTCTTGTGCTCATATAGTTTCCTTTATTCATTGCATACCACCTGTCCCTCCTACATCAAGAATCCACCAAGTCCTCTCTTGCAAGAATCTGTGTACACTACAAACTCTTTATCTCGATTTGAAATCTTTAGAAATGAAGTGTTTTTCCACAATTAATTCACCTGCTCAAAAATGATTACACATTCTTCTGCCCATTCAAATTTCTTACCTTCCCTTCGCAACTATATAATAATATAAGCAATCTGTGAGAAGTTCCCGATGAACCTCCTAAAAGAACCTACTAACCCCATAGATGACCTTACCTCATCCACATTCCTAGGAGCTTCCCATTCCATGATAAATTTTATCTTTTCCAGGTTCATTGCTATGCCTTCCTTGGAAACCACATGCCCCAAGTAATGTAACTTTGTCTGAAAGAAACTGCATTTGCTAAGCTTGTCATAAAACTAATGCTCTCTTAGAAATCTCAATACTGCTGATAAATGTTCGACATGATCTTCCTCATTCTTATAATATATCAATATATCATCAATGAACACAACAACAAACTTGTCCAGATAAGGATGCAATAGACTATTCGTCAAGTGCATAAATTAGCTAGAGCATTAGTCATACCTAAAGTAACTACAACAAACTCATAATGCCCATACATGGCCTGGAATGTTGTCTTGTAAATTTTCTCTTCTTTAATGTGTACATGATGGTATCCTAATCTCAAATCAATCTTTGAGAACACTGTTATTACCTTCAACTGATCAAACAAGTCATCGATCCACGCCAAAAGATACCTGTTCTTGATTGTTACCTTGTTCAATTTCCTGTAATCAATGCATAGCGTGAGAGTACCATTCTTCTTCAAAAACAACACTAGTGCACCCCACGATGACACACTTGGGCTAATGTACCCATTTCCAAGCATTTCCTTCAACTGCAACTTCAATTCCACTAACTTTGGAGTGCTCATATTTTATGGTGCCTTTGATGTTGGTGCTTCCCCTGGTACCAACTCAATAGAAAATTCCACTTCCCTATGAGGCAGAAACTCTGAAATATCCACGAAAAAACATCCTGAACCAGCCGTAGAACTCTGTACCTGTTCAATGCCTCTGCATCCTCAACATCCTTACCTTTATCACCGAAAATATGCACTGAAAATAATACACACCATTTTTTGCGATTGCGCTTTTCCTGCATAGTTGTCACCATCCTAAATAATGTTACCTTCTTCTTACCCTGTAAGATTCTTTGTTCCCCATTCTCATCCAAACACTCAATAGCCTTGTCATAACAATCCACCTTGGTCCTATGAATATACAACCACTCCATACCCAAAAACATACTATATGATCCCAACTAAAATACATTCAAATGTGCTAACGTAGGCATACCATTCAGTTCCAATGCATAATCTCTTACCCAATGATGAACACTTTTATTTGTACCAATAGAAAAATAAACTAACCAAGAATTTTCATGCACTTATTTTATTAAACCACACTTATCCACTAGGTCATTACTAACATAACAATAATTAGATCCAGGGTCAATCAAAATAGAAAAAATTGATCACAAAGCTTACCATCCATATCGATAATAGACACATAATGATCTGCCTGCCTATTATGCCACACTGCATAAATATGAGGAATACTCTGTCCAACATCCCCCACTGCCTGTGCCTCCTGAGGACTATAGATTTGCGGTCTAGCACCTTGATGTTAAGGACAATCTTCCCTACGATGATTCTTTCCACATGTCCAACATTGTAAAGGCTTCCAAACCACACCCTTTTTCTGCTCCTGAGACTAAAATTCCTATCCCCTGTCTGATGCATTGAACTTCTTAGGTGGTGTTGCATTCTCTTTGTTACCTGTGTCTTGAGGTCTTTCTTGTTTCTTGTCCTATTTTCCTTTATTCTTTGCATTACCTCTCCAATATTTCTTAGTATCAGATCTGCACTTCGATTGCTCATAACAATGCTTTAGCTTCATGATGGATTCCTCTAATGATCTCGACTCATCGAAATCAATCTTGTTTTTGAATGCTACTAAAAAACCACTGATGAATCTCTGAATATTCACTTCTCCTTTATATAAGGCACATACCTCAATAACTCCAAGAATCTGCTAGTATACTCCTCATCGGTCATAGATCCCATCTTCAACTCATAGAACTCCTTTTCCCTGTCATCATAATATCTCTCTGATAGCTATTTGTTCTTGAAAAGACTCTCAAACTCACTCCAAGTCAATTCCTCTTCGTTAATACCTCTGACATTATTTAAATCTTCCCACCAAATGTATGATTTTCTTTTAATACTGAATGTAGCTATTTTGGACTTCAGGTTTGCTGAGTAATCATGCAATCTGAAGAAATTATTCATCCCAATAAACTACACTTCTACATCTCGTGACTTATTCATTTCTCCATCAAATGTAGGTGGCTTTGATTTATTGAACTCATCTTAAAAATATCCCTGTCATTCCTCCTGTAAAGATGATAGAGATGATGACCATGATACCTGTTTGAACCAGAACTAGGGTAAAGACCATGTACATTGCCTGGTATATCATCTCTATCCAACTTGTGCCCACCATTTGACCTGCTACCATATGCTCCATTATTCCTATCCTCGTGTCCATGACCGATCGTAAGCGGTCCTTATCTTTGCAAGTATAACAAGATCTAAAGAATAATTGCATTGAGCTCTGCTTTTTTCTGCTGTTCCATGACAATTCTCTCCTGTCATTGAATGATTACGTCATTATCTATTTTGCAACTCCTTATTTTTTCCTTTAAACTTCTCAAAGTGTTTATTATGTGAGAGGAGTAATCATCACCATGTTTCTCATCTGATCTATAGGGAGAATCTCGTGAATTGTAATCTACCATTATGCTAGCCATATTTCATCTTCTCTTCCTACAAGCATATCATGTTAGCTAAACCAAAACATAAATATAAACATCGTACCTCAGTATAGTTCAGGGGAGGATATCTCATCTGCAAAATCAACCAGATTAACACAATATGTGTATAATCATAATCATAACAATATATAGACATCATATCAATCATCATCCAATTACCATTCATGACAACCACGTAGATGCTTACATTCTGCGTTTTCCTATTGACAATGCAAGTATTTAGCCACAAAATCTGTCATTTCCTTCTTCAGATTTGATCAATAGTAGAAATTCTTCACCGCTGTTAATGTTTTCTGATATCTTGGATGACTTGAATATGAATTAGCATGAAATTACATTAAGATAAGCTTCCTTAGCTCATTGTTGTCCGACACATAGATCCTGTCCCTAAATTTGACCAATCCATCTGTTGTGAGATGATAGTCCACATCCTGTTCACCTGTACCCTATTGTAGCCTTTTCCTAAGATCCCTATATTTGTCATCCTGTTGACCCGCTTGCAAGGTTTTCTCCTATAGATCTATGCCATATGAACTCATAGCTGCAATATGATTTACCTATATCCTCCCTCTAAGAGAATCTGTAACCCTGTTCTCTTTACCTTTAATGCATCTGATCTCAAAGTCAAACTCACTGATTGTGCTAACCATCTAGCTTGCCTTCTGTTCATATTCAGTTGGTCAAATAAGTACCTCAATTCAATGTGATCAATGATCAATACAAACCTCCTACCAAGAAGATAGTGCCTCCACATATTCAATGCATGAATGATCATTGCTAACTCAACATCACACGTGACATAATTTTTCTTGTGCTCATTTAGTTTCCTTTATTCGTTGCATACCACCTGTCCCTCCTACATCAAGACTCCACCAAGTCCTCTCTTGCAAGAATATGTGTACACTACAAACTCTTTATCTAGATTTTAAATCTTTAGAACTGAAATATTAATCCACAACTACTTTAACTGCTCAAAACAGATTGCGCATTCCTCCGTCCATTCAAATTTCTTACCTTTCCTTTGTGACTATGTAATAGGATAATAAATCTGCGAGAAGTTCTCAATGAACCTCCTATAAGAACCTGTTAACCCCATAGATGACCATACCTCATCCACATTCCTATAAGCTTCCCATTCCATGACAAATTTTATCTTTTCTAGGTCCACTTCTATGCCTTCCTTGGAAACCACATGCCCCAAGTAATGTACCTTTGTTTGAAATAAACTACATTTGCTAAGCTTGTCATAAAACTAATGGTCTCTTAGAAATCTCAATACTGCTGATAAATTCTCAACATGATCTTCATCATTCTTATAATATATCAATATATCATCAATGAAAACAATAACAAACTTGTCCAGACAAGGATGCAATATATTATTCATCAAGCACATAAAATTGGCTGGAGCATTAGTCAAACCAAAAGGAACTACAACAAACTCATAATTCCCATACCTGGTCTGGAAATTTGTCTTGTAAATGTCCTGTTCTTTAATGCGTACATGATGGTATCCTAATCTAAAATCAATCTTCGAGAACACTGATGTTACCTTCAACTGATCAAACAAGTCATCGATCCATGCCAATGGATACATGTTCTTGATTGTTACCTTGTTCAATTTCCTGTAATCAATGCATATCCTAAGAGTACCATCCTTCTTCTTCAAAAACAATATCCGTGCACCCCACGACGAGACACTTGACCTAATGTACCCATTGTCAAGCATTTACTTCAACTGCAACTTCAATTCCACTAAATTTGGAGTGCTCATCTTTTATGGTGCCTTTGATGCTGGTGCTTCCCCTTGTACCAACTCAATAGAAAATTCCACTTCCCTGTGAGGTAGAAAATCTGAAATATCTGCGGAAAACACATCATGAACATGATGTAGAGTTGGGTACCTGTTCAATACCTATGCATCCTCAATATCCTTACCTTTATCACCGGAAATATGCACTGAAAATAACACACACCCTTTTTTGTGATTGCGCTTTTCCTGCATAGTTGTCACCATCCTAACTAATGTTGCCTTCTTCTTATCCTGTAAGATTCTTTGTTCCCCATTCTCATCCAAACACTCAATAGCCTTGTCATAACAATCCACCTTGGTACTATGAATATACAACTAGCCCATACCCAACAACATACTATATGATCCCAACGGAAGTACATTAAAATGTGCTAACGTAGTTATACCATTCAGTTCAAATGCACAATCTCTTACCCAGTGATGAACACTTTTCTTTATACCAATAACCAACTGCACTAAACAAGACTTTTCATGCACTTCTTTTATTAAACCACACTTATCCACAAGGTCAGGACTAACATAACTATAATTAGATCTAGGGTCAATCAAAATAGAAACAAATTGATCACAAATCTTACCACCCATATCGATAATAGATGCATAATGATCTGCCTACCTGTTATGCCACACTGCATAAATATGAGGAATACTCTGTCCAACATCCACCACTTTCTGTGCCTCATGAGTACTATAGTTTTGCGGTCTAGCACCCTGATGTTATGGACAATCTTGCCTACGATGATCCTTTCCACAAGTCCAACACTGTAAAGGCTTCTAACCCGCACCCTTGTTCTGCTCTTGAGACTAAAATTCCTGTCCCCTGTTAGATGCATTGAACTTCTTAGGTGGTGCTGCATTGTCTTTGTTACCTGTGTCCTGAGGTCTTGCTTATTTCTTGTCCCATTTTCCTTTATTCTTTGCATTACCTCTCCAATATTGCTTAACCTCACATATACACTTCGATTGCTCATAAAAATGCTTTAGATTCATAATGGATTCCTCCAATGATCTCAACTCATTGAACTCAATATTGTCTTTGAATGCTACTAACAAACCACTGATGAATCTCTCAATATCCACTTTCTCCTCCTTTAGATAAGGCACATATGTCAATAACTCCAAGAATCTACTAGTATACTCCTCATTGGTCATAGATCCCATCTTCAACTCATAGAACTCCTTTTCCCTGTCATCATAGTATCTCTCTAATAGATATTTCTTCCTGAAAAGTCTCTCGAACTCACTCCAAGTCAATTCCTCTTTGTTAATACCTCTGACATTCTTTACATCTTCCCACCAGATGTCTGCTTTACCTTTAATACTGAATTTAACTATTTTGGACATCAGGTTTGCTGAGTAATCATGCAATCTAAAGAAATTATTCATCCCAAGCAACCATGGTTCTACATCTCATGACTTATTCATTTATCCATAAAATGTAAGTGGCTTTGCTTTATTTAACTCATCCGAAAAATATCCCCTGTCATTCCTCCTGTAAAGATGATAGAGATGATGACCATGATACCTGTTTGAACTAGAACTAAGGTAAAGCCCATGTACATTTCCTGGTATATCATCTCTATCCAACTTGTGCCCACCATTTGACCTGCTACCATATGCTCCATTATCCCTATCCTCCTGTACATGACTGATCCTAAGCAGTCCCTATATCTGCAAGTCTAACAAGCTCTAAAGAATAATTTCATTTACCTCTTCTTGTTTCTCCTGTGCCCTAGCAAGTCTCTCTTGTGATTGAATGATTATGTCATTATCTGTTTTGAAACTCCTTATTTTTTCCTTTAAACTTCTCAAAGTTTCTATTATGTGAGAGGAGTAATCATCACCATGTTTCTAATATGATCTATAGGTAGAATATTGTGAACTGTAATCTACCATTATGCTAGCCATCTTTGATCTTCTCTTCCTGTAAGCATATCATGTCAGCTAAACCAAAACATAAACATAAACTCGTACCTCAGTATATTTCAGGGGAGGATATCTCATCTGCAAGATCAACCATATTAGCACAATGTGTATATAATCATAATCATAACAATATATAGACATCATCTCAATCATCATCCAGTTACCATGCATGAAACTACCAACTACATACCATGACCTCATGCACGACAACTTTGAACATAAAAATACATACACAACAACATATAAAAACCGTCATGCATAACAAGTAGACATACAATCGACACACCTTCATGACAAACTCATTCGAACAAAAACATCATTGATTCCCACATGGTGACATAACTGTAACAATGACCATCACCATGTATACATAACAACGACATGTACAACAAAAATGCATACACGACATTCACATCCGTCCAAAGAGAAAGGGGAAATCAGACATCACCCAAGTAGAATGGAACCATGCTTTGATACCACCTAATAACCGTCTCCTCCCACATTTATCCAAGCTAACCAGTCCACCGGGGTAAACATGTGAAAAAGAGTTACTATGATATGATTCAACTCCCCAAGTACAGTTAAGGAAGTGGAAATGACATGACAAGACCAATCTGACCTTCCATAGATGCTACATAACCTTAAGGAGCCAACCAACCCTTTGAGGTTACCAACCCCTGAGAATTCTTATTTTTTTCCTAAAATAAAGCCCTAATCACACTAATGACAAGGCATGCATACAAATGATACCCTCCAATTGCTCCCACAACAAGGCATCCATGCGACTGTGGCCTTTTTTAGGGAGTTATGTGCCAACGACCTCAAATTCTGAGACACTTTTCAGGGCTAGGTATCAGGCCACTACACAAAACTTCATGAAACTTCCAGAAATGATAAATAACGTTATGGAATGGTTACTAATGCAAAAAAATGAACAAGGAATTGACGCCACCCCCACTATCCATGACAGGTATTTCGTCAAACATATCATAAACATGTAATTTACATGTCATAACAACAAATCTAAGCATAGGGTTCTCATAATTATCCGAGAATCGTCAAGAAGGACCAATATCTCCTCCAAATAACTGCAATGTTATCTATTAGGTCATTCATTTTAACATTTCATATACTAAATAAAACATGATGAGAACCATAACTCAAGTATGTCATAAACCATATTCATAATCAACATATAACCAACAAAATAATAATGATAAAAAAACCATCGAGATCACATAATAACAAATACATTTACCCATAAAATATAAGAGGAAAGAGATCTTATTAACATATGAAAAATGCAACCAGGTCTGGGACTTCCATGCACCACTCAACCATAACTTCGACTTAACCAAATATTTCTTTCATCCAATCGCAAATGTGCCATATTCCAAGCATGAATGTGGGATCTCATGGAATAAACCAAACAAAACCAGGGATTATAGAGGCTAAACCACCTCAACCCTTAGCTAGTGATTCCACCTCACGGTTAGACGTCACTAACCATCACCAGATCGGTCTCTACCCAATTTTTCCAGGGCTTCAGAGCGTTTGTTATAACAAGGGCTTACAAGACTAGTAACTAAAATCACAACCACTGCCGAGCTTCTAGAGCATTTTTCCAACTATGGAATCCAAGACTAGTAACTCAACCCACCAAGGGCTTCTAGAGAGTTTGTCCAACCAAGGCTTCTAGGACTAGTAACTCAACACAAGCTGTAACATGACTTCCAGAGTGTTTTTCCAACCAAGGATTCTAGGAACTAGTAACTCAACCCACAACCATAAGGAACATGAGAACCAATTAGAAAAAAAATGGGAAAACCCACAACACCATGGCTATCTAGGAAATGGAAAGTATAGGAAAAACCACTTTCAATCCAGGGAATCCTCCATTCCAATGAAAAATCATAACCAAGGAACCACATGCATACCAAAAATAGCAAGGAAATCATACATGAAACTCAGTACCTGCAAGAAAAAATTGTTTTAGCTGTTGATCCCACTGTCCTCTTGCGATTTCCTATTTTTCCTTTACCTTCTTGCTCCAAATCCCAAGTATTCCAAACTCCTCCAAGAAAACTGTAAGTGTCCAAGAGTATGACAGAGAGAGAATAATAGAGAGAGCTTCCAAAACCGAGCTATCAAAAGCTAAACTAACAAAATACATGAACTAATCCTCCAAATCCTTTTTATCAATGAGGCCTCTAGTTTCTTCATTTTCCATTATTTTCCTTCATTTTCCTCCTCACATGAAACATGCGACCTTTCACCTTCCTTTTCTCCTATTTTTCATTATTTTCATAAATAAATTCCATTAAATTCCACTTTGCCTTTCCAAATCCTTTTCCATTTCCTTTTCCAATTTCCATAGCCATTAATTAATCTCAAGTGATCCCCATCACTATGTTTTTTCCCTACATTCAACTTGGAATATGTGTCCCATGACCATGGTATTATTTTTCCTTTATTAACTTTATTACATAAAATTTTAACCTAGGGCTATTACACTGAGTGAGAAAAAATAAAATTTCCCAATGCTGACCACCAACTCACCCAACCACACAACACCAAAAACAATTAGAACATAAACTATTCAACACATTTCTGCTACCCTTAACTACAATCAGTCCATACAAATAACTTCCGAGATGCTGACAAAGAGTAATATAATTCTGAAACCACCGGCAGGCCTTGGCACGAATGAAACTCAACCAGCTAGAAAAATTCACAACCAAACTCTGCAAAATTGAAGACCACCATGAAATTCGACAACATAGGGAATTATTCTCCCTTTATTCACAATTCAAGACTTTACGGAGTACTATATTATCAAGAAAATAAATTACCTGAAGATTTGTTGTGGCTCCTAGAGACAACCTTGAGTGGCAAAAGACCAGCTCCTAGGACATCCTGAAATCAAATTTTAGAATGTGGAAAATTTTAAGGGTGCCTCTGACAAAATATGGATTAAGAAGATAATGATTGTGGTGGTTCAAGAATGATGAAGACTTTGGAGTTTGATTGATGTGAATTACCCTATACTGCGAGAGGGCTCAGGAGGCTGTATGGTTCGGTGGATTTTCAAATGGGCCAAGTATGAAACAATGAGTAGAGGCTTTCAAAATATGTAGAGGTGCTGATAAGGAATAGATAAGGAACCAACGAGAGACAAGCTTAAAAGTCTTAAGAATCTATCTCCCAAGAACTCAGAGGAAGTAGATGTAAGTGGAATGTGACCAACAATAGAGATTCTTGGAGCGCGAATTAAGGAGCACAAAAAGTTTAACACATGAGTGTTATCCATACACGAATTCATGAATAAAAATGCATACCACCAATAGCTACATTACACAAATCATCAAAGCAACAGAACATTGAAAGATGATTATACATAAATAAGAGATCACTCTGATAAACAAGAGAATATAGATACATACTACTCATTGCACTCATTGCTCCATCTGGAATCCAAATAAACAACACTGTATATCATATTATGTTCAAAGAAACTGTCCCAAATATGTGTCTTAGAGCGTAAAGAGCACAACTATACAAAACTACAACAAAAATTCTCCAAAATTTAGAAACTTTCTTTCATCCCTGAACTCTCTACATATAGAGTTCTCCTTAAGGGTTTACGATCGAATAAAATTTCATGATCGACCCACACATGTGAAAATAAAAAATATCATAACCAAATAGCAGAGCGTGCATCAAGAAATCAATCCCGTAATCAGAAAATCAAAACAGAATCAGGTGAAATTGAGATTTCAACGACTAAACATCATAATCAAACAATAAAAGAAACAACATAGTTGGCCACGGAGGCCAAAACCTGGAATCTTCAAATGGGGTGGCAAGGAGTAGCCATCACACAAGTGGGCAGTCTGGCTTCCATGACACGACTCCACCTGCTGTCGAAAGCCTCCACTCCCTTATTCTCATGATTTTCATTAACCGTTACGAAACAGACAGTCGTGCTACGCATGCCCAACTATTTAGTAGGAAGTTCTTGAACAAAATGAATATACCATAGTTGTGTTTGTCCCGTCAAAAGCCCATACTGTGTTTGACTTGCAAAACAAGAGACTGAGTTCTCGAGGGGGGTGGGGGGGGGGGGGGGGTGGGCGATCTAGATCATGAGCCATCAGATGTGTGATAGGGAGCGGAGATGAGGGGAATATGGTGGAACTTAAAGTGAGGCTTGCGAAATTAACAAACAACGGGATGGTTAACACTGAAAAGAGTAGGACAAAGGCCATGGGAGGGCTTTGATGACGTGGAAAGGAGGTGGGGCCACCCGTAAATCACAATCGGGGAATCGAGAGTTTGTTATAATGAGGAACGGGGGTAAAAGTTGCGAGTTGCGATTTGTGATGAGTGGAAGGTGATGTGGCATGACAGAGGTGGGGCCGCCCGAAAATCACAATCGGGGAATTGAGAGTTTGTTATTATGAGAAACGGGGGGTAAAGGTTATGACTTGCGAAGTTCGATTTGCAATGAGTGGAAGGTGATGTGGCATGATGGAGGTGGGGCTCCCCACAAATTGCAATCAAGGATTTTTTTTGTTATGAGAAATTTGGGGTAGAGGTTACGACTTGTGAAGTGCGATGTGTGATGAGTGGAAGGTGATGTGGCAGAGAGGGTGGGTCCCATTTACATTGCAATCGGGGAATTGGTGGAGGTGAAGTTGACAAAATTGTAAGTGCAAATGCAGTTGGCAATGCGAAAAGGTAAGTGGTAAGTGCTCTTTCCTCTTTTTATTGTGGGGTGTCCGCCCGACCTGTGCTTGAATTGCTTGGCCTTCACCTTAGCCATTCCCACTCTTCCTTTTCTTAACTCTCCATGTTGCCTTATCCGTTCATGAAAACCACAAGCCAACATTGGCTCCATTGGGGATGACACACTCATTTGAGTGTGTCAAGAACTCGCAGACCACTTGGTCATGTTCTTCTTGATATGCTTAGGATCGTCGTTAAAAAAATTTACAAGCAATTTTAATAAAGAACAAAACATAAATTCATGCAAAAATAACGAACGAAATATATAAAGTTTGAGGATATGTACAATGGGCCATCGTAGCCTGCTATCAATGCTAGAGGTAAGGCTTGAGAAACTGTCCATTGACAAGCATCTTGAGTATGTCTCCCTTCAAGTTCTCCAGCGCAAAGGCATTGTTGCCTTTGACCTCTGCCACCTTGAATGGACCAAACAAAAGGGGGTCGAACTTCCCATGTTTCCCTTTGTCTGACCGCCTGACATCCCATCATAGCACCAAGTACCTTGCTTGGATTTCCTTGTCTTTAGCTCTTTGTTCAAATAAGCCTTTCATCTTTTCCTGGTACTCTTCTAGTTTGAGGCTTACCTGTTCTCGTGTTTGATTTAGTTCGACCAATTGGTTCATTCTTCTGATAAGGTCATTTGGCTCTTCCTCGCTTTCTTGTAAGAATCACGCCATGGGCAATGCGAGCTGAATAGGGAAGAATGTTGCTCTTCCATACACCAACTCATAAGGAGACTTCCTTGTGGATCTTTTAGTGGTGATACGATTCAGCCAGAGTGCAAACTTGAGATGGGAATCCCAGTTCTTTTGGTTTTCATTGATGGTATTTTTCAATATCCTCACTAGTGCCCATTCCCCTGTGGGTAATATGCAGTGGAGTGCCCCATACTGATATTATAATGCTGACAGAACTTCACGAACCTAGCCGAATTAAAAGTCAGGGAGTTATCTGTTATGATTTTAGCAGGGAATCCAAACCTGGCTATTATGTTTTCCACCAAGAACTTGATCACCGCCAAATTTGTGGCATTCCTTGTGGGCACAACCTCCACCCATTTAGTGAAGTAATCCATGGTGATGAGGATCCATCGATGTTGGTTGCTAGAAGACGGGTGAATCTCACCTATAAAGTCGATTCCCCATTGTTTGAACGAATCTTCAACATGAAATGGGATCAATGGGAGAGGTGCGAACCTTTGCTTTTCGGCAAATTTCTGACACTTTTCGCAGGCCCGAACGCGAGCATGTACATCACAAAATAGCTTGGGCCAAAAGAAGACCGATCTCAAGATCTTGTGAGCAGTGGATCGCCAGCTGTAATTCCCACCACATATTCCTTCATGGAACTTTGTCATCACTTCGTCAACCTCTTGCTCTATTAAACATAGTAGTAAAATCCCAGCCTGGTCCCTCCAATATAGTTGCCCATTTGCCACAATATACTTTTGATATCTTAACCTTTAAGTGCGATACTTGGTCTTGTCATAGTTAGGGGGACACCTAAGGGTTAAAAGGTACTCCACTATATCTTTATACCATAAAGATAGAAGGTAATTTACATGTATCTTTTGTGTGGAAGATTTTATGCCTTGACGTACACCTATATCCTCCTGTGCTTCTCCTCCTGTCATAGACAGATTTATCCCTAAAGCTTGATAGTTGGATTTAGACAAAAAATTTTCCAGCCCTTGGCCTTTGACGAGTTTGGTAGGATTTATCTCCATCTCATACTCCTGAATCTTAGATATCCAATTTCCCCCTTTTCCTTCACTACTACAGTGGGTACGTAAGCTATTATGACAGACTATAACATGTACACCCGGAATTTTTTAAGTGACTTGACCAGAGCGTATGCTTGCTTTTCTAGGATATTATATTTTAGTTCGACATCTCGGAGGACTCGGCTGAAGAACGCAATAGGTTGTTCATGCCATTTATCGTTTTTTTGTAGCAACACCACAACTATTGTGTGGGGGGAGGCGAAAGAAAAAATCATGAATGGTTTTCCATAATCTGGACCCACCAACACTGGAGCTTCTACAAAGGCTTGCTTGATCCTGTTGAAAGAATCCCTAGATTGAGGGGTCCATTTCACTTCATTATTCTTCTTCAGCATTTCGGTGATGTTTCCGATGATCTAGGCATAATTTTTTATGAATCTTCTGAGAAAATTTATTCTTCCTAGGAATACCTGTACTTACTTTTTGTTTCTTGGTAGAGAAATTTCGTTTATCACCTCCACCCACTTCGGGTCAATATTTACCCCTTCTTTGGTTACTATATGCCCTAATAGCTTCCCTTCTTCTAGGGAAAACTTGGATTTTTGGGGATTAAGAGACATACCATACCGTCAAAATTTGTCAAAGGTTCATTGAAGATGCTCTATATGGTCAGCGTCGCTCTTCGAGAAGACAGTGATGTCATCCAGGTAAATCACCACAAACTTATCCTGGTCTCCTATGAAAGTGATGTCCATCTCACACTGGAATGTGGCACCAACGTTTATCAGCCGAAAGGAATTCGAGCGTACATGAAGGTTCCCCAAGGAGTAGTGAACATCGTCTTCTTTTGATCTTCAAGGAGCACCGCCACCTGGTTATATCTCGAGAAACCATCCATCATGGACATGCGGGAGGATCCCACCACCTTTTGCAAGATATAGTCCATCTTCAGGAGGGGATATTTTTCTTTGAGTGAGGCTCTGCTCAGATTGCAAAAATCCACGCAAAGCCTGATTTCGGTGTTTTTCTTCCTTACGGGAACCAGGTTCGCCACCCATTTGGAGTGCCTCAGACGGATAATGATCTTTGCCTGCAACAACTTATTTATTTATTTTTTAATAACTGAGAGAAGAAGAGGATTGATCTGCCTCAAATTCTATTTATGAGGCTGAACGTCTTCTTTTAGGGGTATCTTATGCTGTATGACGTCAATATTGAAAGTCTTCAAGTCTTAGTATGACCAGGCGAAGACATCTTTGTATGATCGAAAGAGATTTAGGTACTATCCTTGATATTCTTCAGGGACTCCTTTCGAGAGCTTCACCACCTTTAGGTATTCCTCTGTCCTGATATTCAAATCCTCAACTGGCTCATCAGGGGTCGGTTTGTTGGGGTTCACCGAGATATCATTTTTATCAAATAGTCTTTCCAATGGCACAAGACCCCTAGAAATGACATTTTCCTTTAATTGCAAGACATGGTGCCTAGCCAGTGTCTTCTCCCATCTTATTTTCGACTCTTCACTATCATCCTTAGTCACTGAGTCAATCAAAAAATTTGAGAATTCACCCACCATCTCCATAAAATGCTTGAATTTCTCTTTTTCCTCGAAGACCTACCAATGCTTCACATTGTCCAGAATGGAGGGGCAATATCGCACTTCCACCTTGTATCTGAGCAAAAGATTCTGAGGAGGGCGGAAATTACTAGTAGCCATAGTGAGTGAGTCAACCATTCTGTTCTTATCCCTTGGCATGAACTGAATTTTAAAAGCCGAGAAGAATTTCTCAACCAAATCCCATACCTTGTTCTTGTAATCCCTAAGTCGTGGGTGCTTAGCTTGGCATTGGTTCTTGACTTGCCTCACTACTAGCTCTGAATCTCAAAACACCTTGAGATTCTACATGTTCATGTTCCATGCTGCCTGTAATCCCAACAATAGGGCTTCATACTTAGCCACATTGTTTGTGGCTTCAAATTCTAGGTTGAAGGAGAGAGGCACTAAGCATCCTTTCGACGATATCAGGAGTGCGCCGGCTCCATTTCCTTATTGTGAATAAGCCCCATTAAACTGCAAGTTCCAAATCTTGTTCTCCACTCTAGTTATGGGATCCCCTTGTCTTAGGGGAAAAACCTTTGTTTCTTGTAGGAAATTTTCGTCCTCCTCGAGCATAAGACAGGAAAATTCATCCTCCTTGCCATGCATGAGAGAATTGGTCGAACCATCAACTTTGGTGACCATCTTTACAAACCTCGATTCATGGTATAATATTCTGTCTCCCCCACCGAACACTGGGATAGTGGTGTAGGTGAGATTGAGTTTTATTGACCCTCCAATCTTGGAACCCCAGGATTCAGACAGCAACATTTAGAACCGAGCTGGGATATCAGCTACAAAAATATTCATTACCACACTTTTGGTCGGAATCTAGGCTAGGTTCACTACCAGGTCTTTTATCATACCCAAGCACTTCACCCTTTTGGAGTCAAAAGAATACAAGTCTTTATAAGGCCTTGTAATTTTCAATCCCAATTATTCCATGACAGACAAAGGAAACATGTTATGTGAAGCCCCATAATCTAGCATGCAATTGTGCAATAGTAAGTCATGTATTTCTAGAGTCACATAGAACGGGGAGTGGCTAAGTCCTGCTCTTCTACATGAGATCCAAAAACCACCATGGGTCGTTCTTCTCGGATATTGAGGTTGTGAGGTAGAGATCTTACACCATAGGGCTACATTAATTGGAACACTTGAGCTTTGTATGAAGGCTGTTTCAGGAGCTAGATCAGGGGAACCGTGATCTTGACCTTCTCTATTTATTTTTGGAGATTAAAGGGTGTGGGCCCTTTTTCTGTAATGGCTTCTTTGAACTGTTCTTTGGGAGGGTCGAGAAATTTCAAGGGTATAGATGAGGACTTATCATTTTTGGGAGGATCAACTTCTTGCTTTGTGGAAGTGGATGCAGTGGCCTTATGAGGGGTTGACTCTTCTAATGTTTTTTTCCCTTTACTGGCAAGACTAGGATGGTTTTTTTCTCTTGATATCGACTCTTCATTTTGTTCTTGCACTCAGGTTCTCTTCTTGGAGGAACTGAGGTCATATTTATTGTGAAGTGAGCTTGCATGAAATCCATGAAATATTTGTAGTAACTATCAATATATTGATCCTCAGGAGGGACTTCCTTCTCGTCTTGCTCCCCTTGCAGGATGAGTTCACCCTCCCCATCATCAGAGTAAGCGAGGAATTGATTTTCTTGGCTGTCTGTGACTTCCTCGGCCTATCCCTCCACTTCTCCCTCCAAGTATATAGGGGGTTGAATGTGGTCTTTCTGTTCCTTCCTCTCCCGCTGCAACAACTATAGAGGGGGCTTATGATATTAAGGATTAAACCCCCGGTTAGGAATCATTTCGTTGGGACGAGGAGGGGAATTTTTGGTCACCAATTCAAGCTAAATAAACTTATTTGAAAGGTTCTTGATTAGCTTATTCATTTCTTCACTTCTATACTCTTGTGATTCCCTTTCCTGATTTGAAGTATAAGCTTCCTCCATGTTCCTTCTTTTGGCTTCATGTTCTGTCTTCTCCTTGAATTTACCAATAGAAGAAAAGTTTGCTTCTACCTCCAATGCATCAGTCTGGATCTGATCTAGAGATATGGATTTTCTTTCCCTTAGGGTGAACCCAAACTTCAGTTCGAAAGCTCTTGTGAAGACCACCTTAGCAGCTGCTTAGGGAGGCTTTATTTCAGCAGGAATATTATTATAGAGTTTATTGAACCTCTTTATGAATTCTGTTACATCCTCATTGTGTCTCTTCTTTAGAGCATTGAACTCGGTGAGAACGTATCCATGGTCCTTCTTTTCTCCCCATTTCAATGTGAAGAAATTCTCCATTTCTTCCCAAGTGTGGACCGTGTTGTCAACTAGAGACTTGAGCCATTTATAGGTTTCTCCATCCAAGGATTGGAAAAAAAGCCTTAACACCACATCTAAGTGCTCTACATTCACATTCATAGAAAATGCGCATAAGTTTTCAATATGTATTTGCGCAGAAGTATTATCTTCCCCGGTGAACCAAGGAATGAGCTTTAGATAATCTTGTGGCATGTCATTCAACAATTGAGGTAGTCCAATGGAACATACTTGTTGAGGAGGAAACCAGGTACAACCATGAGGGGCAGTGGTGGTAGGTTATGAGGATGAGTTGGCTGGGGTATAAAAGGTACGTGGTGAGTGGAGGCTTAGATATTTTTCTGTAAAAAGCTTTGGAGTGCTGCAAATTGTTTAGCTTCTTCAGACTCGGGAGTATGGTGCAAGGGAGGTAGAGAAGTTTCAGTGGATTCAGTTTCTTTTTTTTTGACTGAACTGGCTAAAGCAGAGGCTTCTAGAGAATACCCAAGTACACGAGCTATGGAACTAGAGACATAGATGTCAACTTTCTGAGATGAGGAAAGTGACTCTTCTAGAGAAAATGAGGGTAGGTTAGCCTGACTTGGTTGCTTTTCCTTCCAGATTCTCTTAAATATAATCTTTTCGGGATCATATACAGAAGGGGTTTTTAGCTGGGAAGTATCTGATCGAGTATGAGGCCTTGTGTAAGCCAGGATTACAATTTATTTTAACTTTGATAATAGTGGAGTCGCCAAGGTGAGGGCTAGGAAACTCTTAACCCTTCCTGCTCACCTGATTGAAGGGTGAAGAGAATGTCGTATCCCAGGGAAAATATTTTCTAATTCGGTCCCCTACAATGACGCCAAAAAGATGTTTTGGCCCCTAGAGATAGCCTTGAGTTGTAAAATACCAGTGCCTAGGACATCTTGAAATCAGAGGTTAGAATGTAGACAATTTTAAGGGTGCCTTTGATAGAATATGGATTAAGAAGGTAATGATTGTGGTGGTTCAGGAATGATGAAGAATTTGGAGTTTGATTCATGTGAATTACCGTATACTGCGAAAGAGCTCAGGAGGCTGTATGGCTCAGTGGATTTTCAAATGGGCCAAGCATGAAACAATGATCAGAGGCTTTCAAAATATGTAGAGGTGCTGAGAAGGAACCTGCGAGAGATAGGCTTAAAAATATTTAAGAATCTGTCTCCCGAGAACTCAGAGGAAGCGGATGTAAGTGGAATGTGACCAACAATAGAGATTCATGGAGAGTGAATTAAGGGGAAAAACAAGTTTAACACATGAGAATTATCCATACACGAATTCATGAATAAAAATGCATACCACCAGAAACTATATTACACAAATCATCAAAGCAATAGAACATTGAAAGATGACTATACATAAATAAGAGATCACTAATAAACAAGATAATATAGATACATACTACTCATTTCTCCATCTGGAATCCAAATAAATAACACTTTATATCATATTATGTTCAAAACAACTCTTCCAAATATGTATCTCAGAGCATAAACAACACAATCATACAAAGCTATAGCAAAAATTCTCCAAAATTCATAACCTTTCTTTCATCTCTGAACTCTCTACATATAAAGTTCTCCTTGAAGGTTTATGATCGAATAAACTTTCATGATCGACCCACACATGTGAAAATTGAAAATATCATAACCAAATCGTAGAGTGTGTATCGAGCAATCACTCCCGTAATCAGAAAATCAAAACAGAATAAGGTGAAATTGAGATTTCAATGGAAAAACATCATAATCCCTATCAGGGAATCAAGAGTTTGTTATTATGACGAATGGGGGTAAAAGTTGCGAGTTGCGATGAGTGGAAGGTGACGTGGCATGATGGAGGTGGGGCCACCCGCAAATCGCAATTGGGGAATCAAGAGTTTGTTATTATGAGAAACGAGGGGTAGAGGTTACGACTTGCGAAGTGCGATTTGTGATGAGTGGAAGGTGACGTGGCATGACAGAGGTGGGGTCGCCTGCAAATTGAAATCGATGATTTTTTTTATATTAGAAACGGGGGGTAGAGGTTATGACTTACGAAGTGCGATGTGCAATGAGCAGAAGGTGACGTGGCGAAGAGGGTGGGTCCTATTTACATCACAATCGAGGAATTGGTGCAGGTGAAGTTAAAAAAAGTGTAAGTGCAAATGCAATTGGCGATGCGAAAAGGTAAGTGGTAAGTGCTCTTTCCTCTTTTGACTGCGGGGTGTCTGCCCAACCTGTGCTTGAATTGATTGGCCTTCACTTTAGCCATTCTTGCTCTTCATTTTCTTAACTCTCGATTTTGCCTTATCTGTTCATGAAAACCACAAGCCAACAATACTTACACCCAACGAACTCCATGATCCTGCTCCAACTATCAACTCGAGACTCTCAATGTCTAGAAGGGAGCCTACTCCTTCGACCACCTTTATGCTGGTAGACCAAAGTGAATGGCTTCTGGTTGCTCACCAAGATCCCATAATTTCACTTGGAGTCACAAGAAAGTAGAGTGTCCACTCGCATTGAACCAAAATTCCAAGTTTTCCACGCACTAGTCTTATACAACCCTCGAAGCTCCAACATAGTCGAATCCCCAGGGAACTAAGTATTCACAATCCTCAGGCCACCAAAGTTTCATCTCCCACACTGTTACAATTCCTAACACACTAGCCAACAACCTCCTCATATTATTCCTGTCTGTCAAGTCCAAAAAATTCTCCCTTGAATCGAGAGCCAATGCCACCTTTTTGGCATGCATTAAATTATTGTTGGGGTACCTGCCTCATTTACACCGCTCCTCACCCCCATTGGGGAAACTAAAATATGGTTTTAATTCTCTAATCATAACTCAGTTCTTAATTTTCTTTCAAACCCTACTCCCTTACATGAAATATTTTCCCCTAATTCTATCAATGTTCCTCTCCTTCCACTTTAAAGAATCCCCCACTCCTCCCAAAACACCATCTATTTCTTATGTGCCAATGGTTGTAAATTTCTTCTCAATTGACCTTGATACCCCTTCCATCCATATTTTCAAAAAAGGCTTTAGCTTTTCCCTTGTCCTCAATCATGTTCCCATAAAAGATATTATGTGCTCTATTGAATCCATCACACACCATCTTCCCACATGTGAAGCTAAAGAAATTTGACTAAAGTGTGGTATAATTATTCATTTTTCCAAACCTCCAAAAATGAATTTACCAAAATAAAATTTTGAATCCATTTGTCACCTTGTTGATAACTCCAATATGATTATTTCGAACATTGACAAAGACAATGTTATGGTCATTATGCAGACATATGAATATGAATTTAGAGTTCAATACCTTATTTCTTTTTCTTCATATAAACATCTCTCCAAGAACTCGATCAGCGCCATAACTAGATTAGTCACCAAAGCCATCAAATATTCATTCTTAAACCCCATAATTAATAAATTCCTTATTCCTCATAACCCTCAAACCCTTAGGATATATGGGGAGCCTAGAATTCATAGAAAGATACATCTGTCTTAGATCGATAGTAAGTGTTATAGGAGCACCCATTAATGCCCCAGTTCATTTTCTTATTGATAAAATTCATTCATTTATTGGGAAAACTCCCTAATTTATTAAATTTCCTTTGATTTTATTCAAAAAAATATGCATCTTCACCTTGATGAACAAGACATCATGGTCAATTTTGATTTTGTGTCCTTATTCACCAATATTCCTATTTTTAAAGTGTTTAAGTCACTATAATCTTGTGGACCCAAAATACTTTAACCTCATTGAAATCTACCCCACTTAGACTTTCACCTTTAAAGGGATATGCTATGAAAAAACAGAAGGCACAACCATGGGGTCCTCCTTTGCTCCAATGGTTACCAATATTTTTATGTCACATTTCAAAGCTTTAAACTTGAATAATTTTCATCTCAAGCCCAAGTGTTAGTTTTAAATTGTTGAAAATGCCTCTGTCATTTGGCCTCATGGCCATTCCTCTTTGACGTATTTATTTAACCATCTTAATAGTATTTTTGTCATCCAATTTGTTGAAATTTGCAACAAGAAACAATGAAATTGGCATCGAGAAACAACATGACAACACCTACACTGGTGTAGGACCACAGATCATGTGGTGATGGGTCCTAGAGATACATTAGTGTGCAATTAAATTTATTTAATAAATTGGAAATGTGTCTAATTTATTTATCCCTTAATTAAATTGGACAATAAATTGTAATCTTATCTCATAAACACTTGTAATAGTTAACTGAGTGTGATAGATTCAGTTACATCATGAAATTCGAGTTGAGGGTGGTTGGTGAGAAATGAAAAGTGATTCTATTAGTTATGGAGTTTGAATTGCAGTTAGTGCATTAATTTAATGCATGAGAAATTGATTAACTCAATTTGTTGAGTTAAATTCAGTTGAACTAGTTGTAACTATTTGTTGCACTAGTGAGAGATCAAGTGAATTAAATCAATTTCAATTCACATGCAGTGTTCTGCCATGAAAATGATGATTTACTATTAATAGCTGCATGCATGTTAGTTCCAATGGAGACCCAGTTGAGAAAGAGGTTAAAGGGAAGTTGAATTTCAATTGTGTTATTAGCAAACTGCCCAGATGCAGTCAAAACACCACAGGATTGCCCATGATACTTGCACATTTGAGAAAGGCTAAAATTCCTAAGCAATAGGAATTGCATGAGCAAGGCAGACTAAAGATAGGCTGAGAATTGGCTAAGTGTTTGCCCGATTTTGTCTGAATTAGTGTGAGATGATAGGCAGAGTGCAAGAGACTCTTGTGAGAAGAGTGCATTGTAATTGTTTCATGATTCCTTGGTGAATATACAAGAGAAGATAGAGGGGTTTTGAGCAACAAGCTTTCCTCGAGAAAATATTTCTGTTGTGGTTTGATTTTCTTCTTTCTTTACTTGTTGTGATTGGCAATCGTGTTTATTTTCCGCAATTTATTTGTACAAGGATTTAGTATCTTGCTTTAGTACATTGCTTGATCAGATTGAATCCATTGATATACATATGTTTGTATAATTTCTACACAGTTTGGTTTGGAAATCTATAATGTACTCAGGAGGATAATATGGGGTACATGAAAAGGTGCCTAATAGGATAATGAATATAATGTGTCTATAATAATGGAATAGGCCCATTATGTAATTGAAAGGAATAACATACTCCCTAAAATACTCATGTGAAAGTCTACATACACGAGTATCATTGCATTGTGGTGTGTTGGATTATATTGTCTTGTAACATGCATTTCTTGTGGAGTTATCCTTTCCATAATGATAACGTGATTTTTTTACACTACCTTAAGGGTTCTTCTATCTATATTCTTGTGTTGTTTATGGTGAATGTCTTGGATATCTTTCGAGTTCGAGGGTTTATCTTGTAAGTTTTATGGTAGATTCTCTCTTATATCTTTGAAGTTTTATTACAAAATCCAAAATTAAAGCTCTCTTTCATTTTTGGGTGTTATCATTACCTATCTTCCCAATGACACCCTTACCCACCATGTTTATAGGAAAAAATCTCATGTCGACTAGTACCTTCATTCCCATTCTCATTGTTATCATGCCCAAAAATATGTCATTTTAAAAACTCAAGTTACTCAAGCCACTAAAATCTTGACTCCTCATTCCCTTGAGGAAGAAAAAGCCCACTTTACAAAAACCCTTGTAGGCAGTGGTTATTCAATATTTCAAATCAAGAAGATCTTTCACCCATCCTACCATTCTAACTCTAAAAACTCTCTTGCCTCTTCCTCACTGTAATTCTGATTTATCTTCCCTACATCTAGGGTACTACATACCATATTTCAAAGGTATTGGATTAAAATAATATCAAAACTCTCTTTAAACCCTATAAAACCCTTAAACATTTATTTATAACAACTAAGGATAAGTATGACCCCATGCTTGGCCAAGGAGTCTACCAAATTCCATACTCCTATGATAAATCATATATAGGCCAAACTAGCAAATACTTCAAAGCCCATCTCATATCACATATAGCTAACATATTCCAAAAATATATTTCTAAGTCAACTATCACAAATTGAACACGCCTACAATTCCAAGCATCTCATTTGCTTTGAACAAACCAAAGTTCTCGCTTCAACACCCTATCACTCCTCTCATATTATTTAGGAAGAATTGGAAATAGAAAAACATCCTAATATTAAAACTTAACTAATCTTGAAGGCCTACTATTCATCATATTGGTCAATAAGTCTTTTCTCTTTTTTGTTTTTGTTTTCTTAGGTTTTATTTTGTTTGCCTTATATCCCTAGCGACTAATGCTTCTCTTCCTTTTTACTCAAACCTCGTGCCTCCTCATTTTTCCATTTCGACCTTTCTTTCATTTAAAGTAATTTTTCTTATAGATTTATTATTATTATTTTTTTCCAATGGTTCTTTTATTATTTTAATCAATTTTCACAATTGATACATGGTTTGTCAGTCATATTACAAAACACTTATCTTTTGAATTTTTTACCCTATAAATCTCAACCCCAACGCTCTTTTTTGTTGTTATTATTTCAACTTTATTTCTCCTTATCCAATGGGTTGAGTATCCTCCCAAAACGTTGGACATTTCAAAATACAATAACAATTTATCTCCAAAGAGTTTATGCTTTATTACAAGTAACTATGAGAACCTACACATTCAGAGATATTGTACTTATATTTTCTTGTATTTGTGAAAGTGTATACTTAAATGTTAAATCTTAACAAATTTAATAGAATAAATGCCTTCTTGTGACCTTGCAATAAAATGAGTTTGATTTGCATATTTTAGGTTTTCCTATTTACATTAATAAACTCCTGAATTAAAGACAAGGAACTTTTTAAAAAATGTGGGAAAACCTATCATATCTCAGTTGTTAAACCAACAATGGGCGCAACCATCAATGACCGTTATCCACAAATGTAGGCTGGCTCATCATTGTTATTCAAGGAACAAGGAACTTACTCCATCAAGTTTGAAAACAAAATACAAGGTATGGATAAAGAGGAGGACTTACAATGAAAATAGAATATAATTTAGCTAGAGATGATGAAGAATTTGACGACAATAAATGATAGTAGGCTTTGATGGGTTTGTGCATTAGTTATAGTATTGTCATTGTTACCATTACTAGCTTCCCTTTAATCAATTTGGTTTTTGTTAAAATTTTGCTTAGTGTTCCTACCTATTACACGACATTTTATGGTTTCTCCAAGACTTAAATATGGGTCATGTAATCCATTTGCAAAGAGCATAATTCATGGCAGCTATGTTGGGATTTTATTCCAGATTAAGACTTATTTTCTAATATTTATGTGTGGGGGTTAATAATCTCATATACTTAATAATTACTATATAGAGATGGTTTATATAGCATTGGTCACACCAAAAGCTTTATTAGTCTAGAGACAAGTTTTGGGGTGCAACTCTGCTCATATTGTTAGAAGAGCCAAAGGATCAATGGGCCAGGTCTTATTGCAATTACTTGAAATGCATTTGGATATTTGGTCTAGAGACAAGTTTTGGGGAGAAAATCTATAAGTTAGTGTGATAATATCTTGCCTTATTTTGTATTAACATCATTGTGGAGTTATGTCTTGCGAGCATCTCTAGTTTCTGTTTGATGTCTATGTGATGTTAGAGGGCGTCTTACTATTGTGGCATATCCCTATATTGATATTTCATTTTACATTAATAGTCCACTTCTACATTGTGTACGTGTGTGTGTTAGTTAACTCTATTCTTGGATGTGTGTATTGTGTTGGGCGTGTTTGTTGTGAATAATGCTACCTACATAACAACTATGTCATGGAGATTATTTGAGGCATTACTTGCTCTAAAATATTAACTAATATTGAGATTGGATTTGGGATTCAAGTCCTCGAGTTGTTGTGATAGCACCCACCCCCACTTTGGTACTAACATCAATTATGGTCTTAATGACATGCATTGTTAATGATATTTAGTTTGTCATTGTTGTCTACATGACATTATGGGGTATATTGTTTCAATTGCATATATTTGTGTTGGGATTAAATTTTACATTAATACCCACCCTCAAACTTTTATGAATGTGTTTTAACATAATTGTTGGATACATGTGTTGTGAATAAAGTGACATGGATAGAAATTGGGGCATAAAGATGGTTTATAAAGTACTACCCTCACCAAGACCTTTGTCAACCTAGATACTAGCTTTCGAATGAAGTTCCCAAGTTGATGTGATGACTTCCTTTCTCACTTTGATATTAACATCAATGAAAATTGGTTATCGTGCGTTATGGATTAGTTTTTGTTTGTAGTTGCTATCAAATTAAGTATCTCGCATTAGATATGTCCATGTTGGGATTTTGTTCCATGCTAATAATCCTCTTCTAAATTATGTGTGTGTCTTAACATCTACATTGGGCATTTGTATTATAAATATTCCCACATTCATAATAATTATGAGATAAATATGATTTATAAGGCATTACCCACATTAAAATATTTACTAAGACACTCACTTTTGGGTGTAAGTTATTTCATTGATATGATAGAATTCTCCCTCACTTTGATACTAACATCATCTATAGATTGGATGTAATGTCTTATGGCCTATTTTATGTGATGTTGAAGGTAGAATATCCCTACATTAAGATTTCATTTCACACTAGCGGACCCATATAAATTAAATGGCTAGTAAACTATGATAGCCATTAAGACACTCATCTCATGATACATCTCACATTCAATCGTAAAAAACAACCAAATTATAACTTTATTTTTAACAACAATAACAACAACAACAATAATTATTAGTATTTTAATTATACAAATAATTAATATATGAGTTAAAAATATATACATTTAAAAAATTATGTAACAAGATTCTTAACCATGAAGATTCATCCCCATTTTACTATGGATATTCTTAACCTCTAAATATTATTTGTTACAAAATCATGACTTACTAGTATCACATACCTAGAAAACCATAAATCATGTTCTTATTACATATTTTTAATGAATTAATTTAATTAAAAGGACTAAGGACATAACTATTTTTGAGATAAATCTCAACCTTTGATTTATGACTACTACTATGTATTTTAGAATATTCCATGAAGGTTAAATCCCTACCATCGACTTAATAATTATTGATAATTAAGTTAAAATTTTGAATGTCTTAATTCAAAATAGATACACATATCAAAGTAATTATATATATATATATATATATATATATATATATGTTTTCATAATTTGTGTGTTAATATGTTCATTGAATGTATAATGAATAATTACGTACAATCATATATTCATGTTCCTTCGGTCGATTGACTTTAAAAAATTAAAATAAAATAAACGAGTTGAAATTTTGGTTATTACTAAAAAATTTAAGAATATATATATATATATATATATATATATATATATATATATATATATATATATATATATATATATATATATATATATATATATATATATTTTGCGAGTAATTACAACATTCATCCTTTCAAAATGATTCTAGCTAAAAACTTCGAAAACCACTATAGTTCATTATCTTTTAAAATTGCATCGAAGTAATTCTATAAATTTTTTAATTTTTTCGTCATTATCACAATCTACATGTGATGGGTTATGTGGGTTTGACTAATGAAATGAGAGGTGGCTACATTTAAGTGTAAGAGTGTCATTTTTTTCTTTATTAGTCCCTGCTGCCTGCGGCATGGCAGGGACTATAGTAATCGTTATTAGTCTCTGTATTAGTCAGAGCACAAAAACCAAGTCAACAAATTAGCTTATATTACAAAGTTTGTTATTTATATTTTAAAAACACTTTTTCGTTTGCCAGTAAACTTCACGTAATTAATTGTTTTAACCAATAGGAAACTTGGAGGTCTTATTTGGCCTCATATCGAAGCAAAACCTATGAAAATGAAAACTTAGCTTTCCATGGTGTAATGTTCTTTTATGCCATTTATTTTCCTGATCGCTAGACTAATGCTGGCATTAATATTACAGTATGAAATGCTAGGCTCAAGCCAAAGGTATTACTTACTATGATGATGTAGATGCCGATGTGGGTGAGTTGTCAATTACTTCCAAAGGTTGAAGGCTATGCTGAACATCTGTACAGGGTGCTGAAGGCTCTGCGAACATCTGTACAGAGTTGAAGGCTTCATGTCCTTACAACGATCAGGCTTACTCCGTTCTGTTGGCGGTGTGCCCCTTTAAGGGGCAACCTGGTCTAAATTTGAAGTAGCAATATTCCATTCACTTTCAAAGCTAAGCTGTAACCTGGTCTAATTCCTTGTTTGAAGCTCAAAGCTTCAAACACTATTTGAAGCTCAAAGCCTAGTACCTATTTGAAGCATCGCTGCAAACTGATTCTCGTCTCAAAGCCCAGTACCTGTTTGAAGCATCGCTGCAAACTGATTATCGTCGCTGCAAACTGATTCTAATTGCCTATTCATGCTTATGTAATCTAGGGCCAACAAATGGGTTAGTGATGCTATTTAAATCTATATTACTGATTGCATGTTGTTTCTTCAGAGTGGGATGATCTAAAACATTTTATGATTCACTTAACATTTTGTGATTCACTTGTTTTACTTTTGCTAAAAAAGATTAATTATTTGCCGAAAATCGTAACCAGATAAATTCTCACTAAAAATGCCCTGTTTTCGCTGATGCAAAATTTTAGGAAATCCGGGTTTAAAACAGTTTAGAGGATGCAGAGATGAAATTTTAACCAAGGCCAGAAAAGATTAATTCTTTTGCTGAATGTCCCAAACCTTTTTGGATGAGTTCTGGAAGTAGCTCGGTTTAATAGGTGCAATTTAATTTTGGATTACTTTTTTATTTTCAGTTTTCAGTTTTCAGGCTTGTAACTGAAAAATAGTAGTAATTTAAAGAAATATAAATAAAATTTTTGACAGGTTTGGCCGCCTGTAAACCTGCTGAAAGTTGAAATCAAAATTTTCTTTTCCATTTTATTTTTTAGTTGTTTGCAACTGGAAAACATAGTAATACTCTAAAAAATAAATCAAATCTTCATATTTCATAATATAAAAACTCCAATAGCATGTAGAACTAGGAAAATTTAAAATATGTATTTCTATTGTGCCTCTCACACGTCTTAATCTTTTTCTTTTTATGCTTGTGATTTTTAGCATTGTTAACGGTACCAAAAACCCCCAACAACTTGTGCAGTGTGATTGTTGCAGGATACTGCCTACCAGTGCGAGTAGTTGGTGCTGTTCCATGATTTCAAACGCCCTAAAGTGGCATCCATAATTCCGGCCTTGAAGCGCAGCAACGCCGTGAGGTATCCTCTTGTACATTGCAGCGATCCTCTAGTAATGGACGAGCCACCGCAATTCAGAGACAAAGTTGCCAATATAATGCATACAAAAGAACTTATGTACAAAGGAGTAAACTTCTGTACTTGGGTTGAAATTAAAATACGAAAAATTATCAAGGCTGACAAGCCATCAGAAAATTTTACCAAATCCATAACAATAATATAAATTCCACAAAAACCCTAAGGACTGAATTCATGGAAAACTATTTTCCAAGCTAGAATCCCCAAAGAATGACCCTGAAGATAGAGGAAAGGGCGTTAATTTGAGGAACAAGTATGTTTTCAATAAAACCCATTGAAGGTAGAATTGTTTCTTTACAGTTAAGGGGCAGTTATACAGAATAAGAGTATGCAGATCGGCTGAATCCATTCAGTAATGAAAGAAGAATATAGAGGAATACCTGAGTAGGGGTGTAGAGATACCAAGACATGTATAAGGAATGCAAATGCAACAGTCGAAAATATTGCAAATTTTTTATCCAATACTCAAACAATCTACGCTTCTCCATGCACCCCTCCTAAAAACCTCCACAATCTCTCCTATGCTGCTAACCTGGAATGCTGCTAACCTGGAAGGATTAAGGTGCAACGAACTCCACAACCTCTCATATGCTGTTAACCTGGAATGCTGCTAACCTGGAAGGATTAAGGTGCAATGAAATGGATAATAATCCTACAGGATTTACAGTGTGTCATCGAGCTTTTGAAGATTGTTCGGAAGTTGCAGAGCCGCTGTCAGAACAAGCGGGAAGTGAATGAGATTGAGATTGCTTGACTAGGTGGAGAAGTCGTAGATGTAAACACTCAAAAATAAGTGTCACTTAAATGTTCGATCGAATGCCAGATGGAAGTCAGGGTGGGTCACAGCTGTCAAATTTCATTCGCTCGGAAATCTTCAAACGCATGCCCATGTTATAATTTTAGAAATTCTCTGTGCCATGGATTAATTTGGGCATAATTTTTCATATCATTGTTTTCAT
Organism: Pinus albicaulis; assembly: GCA_034641835.2. Classification (NCBI taxonomy): domain Eukaryota; kingdom Viridiplantae; phylum Streptophyta; class Pinopsida; order Pinales; family Pinaceae; genus Pinus; species Pinus albicaulis. Next base: position 274,845,803 of record CM076577.1, on the reverse strand, counting down.
TTTTGGTTTATTTCTAATATCATCAAAATTTTCACATTTTTACAACAATCACCTACAGAGGAGTCTAGCCAAGTCCAATTTTCCATGGTATGGAATTGAATTTGGTAACGGATTGCCCACAGGAATATACACTAATGGCTAAACCATTTGTGATATAGTTGGTATTTCTTACTTCTCCCATCCACAATTCAACTTGTGAATATTTATTTGTTATATATTGGGCATTTTTGAAGTATTCATTTGATTGGGCATTGTTTCTAATATTGCAGCTGAGAAAACAGGTTTGCCAATCCCAGCGCCGATCCTGTCTCCATCCACTGACGAGAACACTATGTTGAAGCAAGGTGCCAACTATGCTTCGGGTGGAGGAGGCATTCTTAACGAAACGAGATCTCTTTTTGTAATAACTATTCCATCCACCCACTTCTCTGGTGTTTTTTTTTTTTGGTTAATTTCATAATTTTCCTATGTTAACTATCTACCCATGTAGATTCAACGACTGTGTCCATGGAGGCAAATAGAGATGTTCCAAGGAACCAAGATGATCATTGCCAATAAAATCGGTCAAGAAAAAGCGGAGAAATTCTTTAATGAATCCATCTATTTAATGTCCATTGGAGGCAACGACTACATCAACAATTATTTGCTCCCAGTGTAGGCTGATTCATGGCAATTTTCACCTAATGATTTCATAAATTATCTTATTTCCACATTGCGCCAACAACTCACAGTGAGTTTTCCCCAACCATAAATTTGAGACTATCATCATCAGGGCTAGACCTATTGTTAATAATATTTTATATGTGAAATTTGGCAGACGCTACATAAATTAGGCGTACGCAGGTTGCTCTTCACAGGAATGGGACCTCTGGGTTGCATTCCACTACAGTGGGTACTGATAATAGATAGAGGTTGCCAGCAGAATCTTCCATAGAATGTGACTAGGGATAGCAGTTTAAGGGGTATCCCAATAGGGAAATGATTCGCGGTCAAACCCGGTGTAATGCTTTCTTGTTGCTGTAAAATCACGCTCTTCGGCAGGGACTAGTTGCTCCGCAACCAATCTTGTTTATTCATGAGTGGGATCAATTTACAAACTTGCGTGTTTGATTAAGGAATGGGAGAGAGTTGTATCTTGTCAATGGGAAACCACCAAACAAGTGGATGAGGGTGGATGCCTTACGTAGTGCCTTCAAGGGCCGACTTGTAGCTACTCATTGTGTTGTAGCTTGTTATTGTGAGTTGCATCAGGGTTAGGCGGTTTTGCGTTAGGTTTCAGGGCTAGAGTAGGATTTATTTATTTATTTATTTTAATTATTTTTTACAAAACTCTAGAATCTCTCACGCCAGAATCTAGATTAATTTTCCAACAAATTTGAAGCAAATTTCAAGTGAATGTGACATTTTTTTCATGTTCGAGTTAGAATTCAGGTTAGACATGAGGTTCAAATTAAAGTTCGCTGAATTTAATGGAGCAAATTCAACATGGGATGAAGTTTGACAAACTTCAAATTTGATCAACAAAGTTCGTCGAACACACGGACTTAAATCCCACATATATAGAATTATGAGACATAAAAAGCTTGTTAATCTAAATATTTACTTTAAATGCAAGTCCTTGGATATATGTGATAACATCCAACTTCATTCAAATACAAAAATTGTTAATAGTTTTAATGCCAAACATGATATATCATCATTATTTTTTGACTTATAATAATTATTTATATAATATTAAAAGTTTATCTTAATTCTCTTATATAAAATTAAATTGCAAATTTATATTCCTTCTTATAACATTATCTCAACAGATGTTTTAATAAGTGTCGCATTGCAGTTTAGTCTTGACAGAAAAATTTGGAAAATATATAATGAACAATTAAACCTAAAATGACTAGGACTACACAAGTAATGAGTGTTTTTTCTTAGAAACTAACTAAAATAAGAGAAACATTATTTACTCATAGAATTTGTAAAAGAAGACTAGAGTGTCTATCCTAAAAGCAAAAGGAGATTTAAATCTTTCGAAGAACTACACAAGTAATGAGTGTTTTTTCTTAGAAACTAACTAAAATAAGAGAAACATTATTTACTCATAGAATTTGTAAAAGAAGACTAGAGTGTCTATCCTAAAAGCAAAAGGAGATTTAAATCTTTCGAAGAGCAAGTTCATGTGAATAATTATCAATTGTAAAATAGGTATTGACACTATTATAACATAATATATTCATACAATTTCATATATGTTAGTTATTAATCTTGTGCAACTTGTAAAATTACGGAATCTATATAAATTAAATGGTTGGTAAATGTGGATAAGCATCAATCCATAATAATCATCGAACACTTATTTCATGATAATTCTCACATTGCTAAAAATTAAAAAATCATAAAAATTAACTAAACTATAACTTTATTTTAAATTATTATTATTATTATTATTAAAAAGAAATAATTTATAAGTTTGACATTTATAGAGTCCCAAGAGTCGGCCCAAGTGGTCTAGAGCCAAATGTGAATTTCTTTGACAAAAATATAGTTGTTGTTGATCACAGGTTCTACTCTTTTCGATTCCCTTGGGGGTAAGGCCCCATAATCAAGGCTGACAATTTCCTTAGTTTACCATCCACAAAATGTGAGGAAGTACTCCCAGTTTCACGTGCTTTCATTCATAGTAAAAAAAAGATATCTATACATTTATAAAAACATATAACTAGATTATTAACCATGGAGATTCGCCCCTACTTTACCATGAATATTCTTAATTTATAAATAGACATTGTTACAATATCATGGGCTGATACCATTGCTTATCAAAAACCATAACTCATTTCATATGACACTTGTTCATATGATAACTTTTTTTTAATTAATCAATTTAATTAAAAGGAAGGATAATTACTTTGAAGATAAATCTCAACCTTTGATTTGTGATTATTACAAAGAATATTCTGTGGAGGTTAAATCCCTACCATCCACTTAATAATTATTGATAATTAAATTAACATGTTGGAATCCCTTTTCCAAAATAGACATGTCTATCACCATTTTTTTTGTAAGTTAAAGTTCTATTCATATAGAAAAAAATGAGTACATTCATCCAAACAGAAAACATGTGGTCTCACCCCGACCAGGTTTTTGGGGCCAAAATCTGCATCAGATTACAAAAATACAAAAAAGAGACTAAGGACAACGTCCATAAAAGACATGACTAGAGGCACCAAAATATAGCCAAGACATAAAAAACACTAGATGGCATACTAGTCATCTGACGTGATAGAAGCAGGGTTGTCCGAGGCTGTTCCTGGAGGAGGCGAGGGACAGAAGTTGCATTGGACGTGCCTTTCAAAGTGCACTAACCAAGTCTCCAGCTTTTCCACTTTCTTAGCCAGACCACCACCACTCTCTCCCTAACCATGCATTGAAACTAGTGCATCTTTTCCAACATATCCATCATCTCAGCATGCTCCTCCCGACGAACCCGCTTCGCAGTATCAACCCAGAGCATCAAACTATGAATTAGTGCCTAGAAATTTTATAGGAAACAATGTTGGATGCCCTGCTCTGCGTTAATTCCAGATTCGCAAAGACTAATCCCTCGATTCCTAATTCCTATATGCCTACCACCAACCTGGCACCGAGATTTATGGGCCCTCACACCTTCTCCACTATTGGAACCTCGTTTTCCTCCACCTCGAACCCCATGCGAGCGCGCACCAACGAGACGAGAATGACCAATGGTCTTGCCACCTCAGCGAGATGTTGCCGCCACAATCACCCCGACTGCGATACCCTCGAGCATAGCAAGGTCGGAGAGGGGAGCGCCTGAGCTGTACATAGGCCTTCATCTAGCTCTGGTCATGAGGACTGACACACACATGGAGAAAGGACCAGGCTACCCACATAACCATAGGCCGCTACCCCTGAAATACCAGGCCCCCGACACACAAGCCATCCACACGGATAACAATACCAATTAAAGAAGGGAAAAAGATAGAAAACACTCCCTAGATGGAAACTATCCAGATTGGTGTGTGTGTCTTCCACCAGGACAACGACCACCAGACGCCTATGTCTCCTAGAGAAAACCACCCACCGAGCCACCAAAGACAACTATTACCAGACCAGACGGCAAAAGCTTGGAGATAATTATCCCCAACTCTCAGCCACTCCCCTCTAATCGTCCCCCGTTGCAGCTTAAAAACACCGCAATTGACCCAAATGTCAAGACTTGCTATAAACCATAAGTAATTCAAAAAGGCGATGCTCGTCACCCACGAGCCTCCAAATGTTGCACACACAGAAAAGTTCAGAGATGCCAGGGAAAGAGTCCCAGTTTAGAGAACTGAACCAAAATTCACCGAGGGTTAACGTATATCATCCAGTAACACCAAAAAACGTTCAACGACATTTCTGCTGTCTCACTAGAGACCATCTAGGAGCCTAGCACCAGAACAAGGTAAAACCAGAAATGCCCAAGTCCTTCATTCTTCCATTCAAAAACCATGCGCCAGCCCTGAACTCCAATGCATCATTAAGGCTTGCACACTTAGACTTCATATCAGCTGTACACCTCTCGTAATACCCGTTGCGGTTAAATGACCGAGAGGGCCATCCTCCAACCCCACGCCACTTGTGTTCATTCATGAGGCGCAATCGCTGCGTGCATTGGAGAAATCACCCCCATCGGGGAGACATGTATATCATCATAGTTAAAATAATATATATCATATAATATATTATGTTTTTGTTGTTGTTGTTGATCAAACCACTTCTATTAATTCTTTAAAGCATTACAAAGGATTTGCAATGGATTTTATTCTCTCACTGACCTCACTCTGACTGAATTTGTTGGCCAAGAGAGAGAGATACAAAAGCTGATAGCAGAGTTCCAAAAACTATATCGTGTCCAGAAAAAAATGCATAAAGACTCCTATTGTCGCTCCTGCAACACCCTCTAAAAATTTCACTACATTATAATTTTGGAGCCTAATTCATGGCCTTGAGTGGGTTTAATGGTTAAGAGCATGTGTTTCCTCTTAAGAGGTCACAGGTTCAAAACCGGAAGGGGGTAGAGTATGAGTGCCTTCATAGACTTAGCAATCAAATCGCTGCGCAGAGGTGGGTCCCTTGTCCCACAAACAAGGGAGTCTCATACACCAATTTGGTGTCTGGCTTGGCTATGACCTTAAAATTGGATAATAATAATAATAATAATAATAATAATATCATGTGTCGCCTTTATTGTCAAGTGTCGCTTCATATGTCTTAAATGTTCTTGATCCCTCTAAAGTGTTGTCACATCAATTAGAACATATCTACATGCGTTTCATGGTCACAACACCTTTATCATTATAAAACGACACTTTTGGGATGCAGTCGCACACACTTCACTATTCATAGTTGGGGAATGTGCATGAAGTGGAATTTTCATGAATATTCATTTTTAGTTAAGTTTGTCTAAGTTTTCTCGATGTGTTAGTATGTGTCACACATGGTTTTATGTCTAGAACTGATCTTGGCCACCTCTCGACCAATCATCCAGACTTAGAAAAATTTCGGTTGCAAACGAGCCCATTAAGGCCAAGAGCACACTACGAAGCCTCGATGAGTGATCCTTCATTATTTAGAAGTGCGGCATGTTCCCTTGCACAAATCTGGGTGCACTCCAAAAGCATGAAGCCCCTTCATTGTTCTGAACTATGCCCTCAAAATCATAAAGTCTTCCTTGAGCGCACTCCTTCGGCTCAATGAAGTGCACCCTCCTTGAGCACACTGACGAACCTCGAAGTCTTGAAGCTCAATCCTTTAGCCTTCCCTTATGTGACCTATGCCCTCCTGACTAGAATTGAGTGCACTATTTCACTCTGAAGGCACAAAGCTTCAGAATTCAACCTTCAAGGGTGTGCCCTGTGCCCTTCCTGAGATCTTCTAGGCGCATGAGCACACCCCGAAGGAACGAAGCCTCAACCTTCAATCTTTAGGAGTACACATTGCACCTTATCTCTCCCCCTTGGGTGTATAACACACTTGGGAAGCCTGAAGCCTTCCCATTCATCCTTTATACTTGCGACATGTGCCCTGCCTTGATTGCTTACTTCCCTAGGGCACATGAGAGCATGCCGAAGCCCCAAAGATACTCCTCGTCCATCCTTTAGCCTTTTCAAAGTGTGCCCTTGCGCCATGAAGCTTTGTTGACCATTTTAAGCATTTCGAAAGGAAATGAACAAGAAAATATACATAAAACATGGTAGAGTAGGAGATTTTCAGACTGATAGTTGCTCGTCATGAGTGATCACAGAAACAGGTATTCCAGGAACCTTAAGGTAAGCACACACGAGGGAGATTGGGTAAAGATTATAAATGAATGATGTCTAAGATGTTCCAAGAACACACCTAAAACTTGATGATCAAAGAACCATGAAGACTCCAAACTTTGAAGACCCTTAAGAGGGTGGAAGCACCATGAGTAGATGATGATAAAGAATAGACACATCGGCAACAATGTTACGATTGAAGCAGATCCATGTCATCAGTCACTACAGTCATGTCCCAGTCATCCAAGATAGTGACAGGTCTAGTCTCATCATATGATGATATGGAAAACAAAGAAGAAGGTTACTGATCAAACGAGAACTATTACCTCAAAACGAGAACTCTAACCAAAAAAAAAAAAAAAACCATGAAAAAACACCTTGAAAACGAAAAGTGTTATTCTGGATATATATATATATATATAATATTTTTTATTTTTTATTTTTTAATTTTTAATTTTTTAAATTTAAATTTAGATTTTATTTTATTTATTTTAATTTTTTAATTTTTAATTTTAATTTTAATTTTTAATTTTTAATTTTTAAAATTTTATTTATTTATTTTTTTGATTTTTTAAAAAAATTATTATTATTATTATTATTTATTTTTTTTCGGGGTAAATTTTCAACATTTTTTAAAAATGGAAGTAAAAGCCAATTTTGTGTGTGCAAAAAACAACCTGAAAACGAAAAATGTTGATGCTGGGATAACGTCGCGCATTTTTGTGTGCAAAAAACACCTTGAAAACGAAAAGTGTTGATGTTGGAATAACGTCGTCGATTTTTTGTGCCAAAAACACCCTAAAAACGAAAACGGTTTATGCTGGAAAAACGTTGCCAATTTTTTTGTGCAAAAGACACCCTGAAAACAAAAACTGTTGATGCTGGAATAATGTCTTTTTCTTTTCGGGGTAAATTGTCAACAATTTTTAATAATGACATTAAAGTTAAAATATCATGGCTTTGAAAAACCCTAAAATTCCAACGATAAACATGACATTAAAGAAAATATCAAAAGTCTTAAAATTCCAACGATTTTTAGACATGGTATTAAATATAAAACATCATGTCTTTGAAAAGCCTTATAATTCCAAGGATGATATTAAAGATAAAATCACCTTTATGAAAATCCTCAAAATTCTAGCAATTTTCAGTTGTTGTTAATATTATTTTAAAAAATCATTACCATTTGATTTATATTAATTTATTTTTATTTTAAGCTTATCATATTAATAACAATTTATTAAATATATCGTTTTTATAATGTATTGAAATCACTAGATAGGAAACACTTCACTTATGATGAATGAACAATTTTACAAAACAAATGAATTTATATGCGATTTTAGATTTTTTGATACTCTCATTAAAACATTTGTTTTTTTGGAAATTTGTGTCAATATTTTATTTTAAAATAATTTTAAGATCTTGAAATTTGCAAATTGCTTTTTTAAAACTATATTTCATTATTGAGAAATATATATATTTTAATGTTATTTTCATATAAAATAATAATAATAATTTAATATTAAAATTATATCTCTTTTGAATTTAATAAATCGAAACTAATAAACATATTAAAGATTATGCAAAAAAAAATTGTCGTTTCTATCGGCCGCTAAGGAAGTACACCATCAACAAAAATTTGTTCTCCTAGACTATATTTTTTATTTTGACATTTATATCCAACCAAATATATCGAGAATATGAAAATATCGAAACAAAAAAAATAATAGTAAGAAGTAAATAAAAATACATATTTTATAATAAAAAAATTTAAAAAACATGAAAAAAAATACGATATAAAGACAAAAAAAATTCAAACATAAAAATGTAATAAAAAAAAAACAAAATTAACTTATAAATATCAGAATTACAAAAAAAAAAAAATCTAACAAAAAATAAAAACATAAAAAATAAATTAAAAAAAAACATTAAAAACAAACATTATTTAAGAAAATAATTTAAAAATTTGACAAAAGGAAAGAAACATAAAAAAATATTGATAAGATGAATTTAAAAAAACAAAAAAACAAAAAACCACATTAAAATAATTTAAAAAAGACCCAATAAAAATAATTAAAAGAACCTTTATAAAAACAATTAAAAAAAAACCATTTAAAAAAATTTAACCAAAAAAACATTAAAAAAATTGAAAGATAAAAAAGAAGAAATAAAAAACAAATTAAAAATCATTTTAAAATACATTAAAAACATTAAAAATGATAATTAAAAACATTGAAAAAAAAAACCTTAAAACAATTTTTTATTAAATAACCAAAAAAAAATGTTAAATAAACAAATTTTGAAAAAAAAAAACATAGTAAAAAAAACAACTTAAAATCTATTAAAAAAAAAAAAATTAAAAAAACATCCTTAAAAAAAAACTCATTAAAAAAAAAAAAAACAAAAGAATCATAATTTAATAAAAAAATTATAAAAAAATTAAAAATTAAAAATAAAAAAAATTAAATTAAATAAAAAAAATTAATTGAGTTAAAAAAATTTCAAATTAAAAAAAATATAAAAAAAGCGTGCGCCTGGTGGCCGTGAGGCCTGGTTGCCAGGCAGGGTGGAGCTTGGCTAGGGCCTGGCTGAAGGGTGAGCGGGGAGCTTGGTCGAGCTTTTCTTTTTTAAAATTTAATTTATTAAAATTTAATATTTATTTATTTTTCTTTAAATTATGTGTTTTTTTGAAAAAATTCTCCGATCTTTTATTTATGTATTTAATTCTTTGTTTATTTTTTATTTTTTAGTTTTATAAGTTAATTTTTTATTTACATTTTTATTGGTTTTTATTTTATTTTATTTTAATGTTTTATTACCAACATGAAAATCACCACTCTAAGAAAAAAGGGTTGATGTCGCATCAACACTTTTCAAAATTAGCATGAAAATCAGTAACATTTTAAAACAAATGTTTATACTTGATAAATAAATAAAATTATAGTGCCAAAAATATGCTAAAAAAAAAAGGTGATTCCGCATCACCACTTTTCAAAACCGACATGAAAATCATGACATTTAAAAAAAATGAAAGAAAATTAAAGTGCCAAAAATATGCACAAAAAAAAAGGTGATTATGCATCACCACTTTCCAAAATCGACATGAAAATCATGACATTTAAAAAAAATCATAAGAAAAGTTAAAGTGCCAAAAATATGCTAAAAAAAGGGTGATTCTACATCATCACTTTTCAAAATTAGGTGTTTTTTTGCTACCTCAAAAAAACGGGTAATTGGTAATTTTCTCATTTGATCGGTAACTATGTTAAAGATGTATTATTGTAATCATTGTAAAAGACAAGCAAGTAGAAGTCCAAGAGTTATGAGTTAACTCAAGAGTCATGGAAGTCCAAAGGACATGTAGTACCAAAATTCATAAGTAATTCCAAAAGTCATTTGGAACTTCAAAGGTTGTAGAAGTCCAAAGGTCACTAGGAGTTAGAAAGTTAAGAGTCACTAGGATATTAAAGGTCACTCCTAAAGTTATAAATAGATCCTCATTTCTCATGTAAATGACTTTTAACCTTGGCTTCTCCCATAAGACATAAGAGAGATAACTTGGTACTTTTGGGGAGCAAGTAGTGGCTTCATCACTCCACTATTAGAGCAAGTGATGTTCATTGTATTCATTCATCTCAAGACTTTTACTTAATAATTGAAGCCTAGCGGCCAAAAATTTTGATACATGGATTATGAATGTTTGCAATATTATTATGTGAATGTTTATTATTTATGTTTGTTTTTCACCAATACTAAGATAGTTGAACTATTTCGGTTATTTTAGTGCTTATCTGATTGAGAACGTGCTCTAATGCTTGTAACGATCGTCACATATTTGTGGAATATTCCGCTGGATGTTAGACGAGACATTTTGTGAATTTATTAGGGTGGTAATATTACCTCTCTCTTAGAGGCTCACTTTCTCTCCTCTTTGTGGTAGAATAACCTTGATGCACTTGCAACTGAACATTCACCAGGCACAGTAGATTTCTTTTCGAAGGAACATATGACATTCTATCTCTTTTGTTGGCAGTTAAAGCCAAGGCATACATTTAATTAAACGAAAATTGGGATGTATTCCTTATGGGCTCCTATCCCAAACGGTGTGAGGTCTAGTTGGGACAACATATCAGGGAGACCCCCTTGAATGTTGGTAGGTCTAGCATTGTCAACATTTCTGGCGCTAGAAGGAGGCCAGCTAGATTTTTATGGCTGATAACTCCACCCACCCACATCATACTTCTTCTGATTAAGGCAGTAACATTCCTAGCACATATTCGATTCATATTCCCGAAGTAGGCAGATCTTCTCAACCCGGTCCAGAATCAACTTGTGAAATTTCTTACGGGAACATCTAGACAATTTGGCCTATAATCCATTGCTTTGCAAAGGCTATTGGATTAATTACTAGAGCACATGATCTCCCTTATTTTCCACAGAGGAAAGAAATAACTCCTACCAAGGTAGTGGTTTCTATAATTGAATATTTGGTTTTTTCTACCCTCGAAGAGTTAGCAAGTCTACGTAAAACAAAAAGAAACCAGAGGAACCCCCATCATATAATGGGGGTGACGGGGATAACATTGTGCTCTCAGATGACACTTTCTGTGGGTTAGGCAGTCTCGAGGGAGATTCCTTAGATTCTTAAGAAGAGGAGGAGGATAGAGATGAGAACATGGCATAAAAAGGTCTATATTGGATGACTCAGGGTCCACTCGCTCCTCCCAGTGTTCTATATAATATGCCAAGGCACCCAGAAAAGTTATTTATGAAATATGACCCTGGCAAGGCGATGAAAGTGATATACCATTTGGATAATTTCTACCTACACTTGCAGATGCTCGAGGTATGTTATGACGATATTTCATGTAGACTATTTACTCGTACCTTAGACGGTAGAGCGACTGCTTGGTATCATAGTCTTCCTGCAAATTCAATTCAAAATTGGAGGGGGTTTAAAAATTTGTTCTTGGAAAAGTTCGCCGATGACAAAACCCCAGCCATGTTATTAAAAGAGATAGGGAACCTGAATATGGGGGAAAAAGAAAAGGTCAAGGATTTTAACCATATTTTCAATCGGGTATTGAACTAAATACCTCCAAATATGACACCTAATGGCTCCATTAAAATTGATTGCTATACTTCTGCCTTGCCAACATGCATATCATATTTTGTGAAGAGGGCAACGAAAGAAAATTTGGCCCAAAATATTGAAGAATCCATTGCTGTTGAGAAGGCTTGCATGCTATCAAAGTAATTGTTGACTATGAATCATTTAAAGACTCAAAGGAGACATGAAAAAGGTCTCATGCCTCTTCAAGCAAGGCTAAGGATAAATAAGCTACTGATCTAGAAAGATTGACTCGCATTATCAAGAAACTATCCAATGAATTGGAAGAACTGAAACAAAGGACACATGAGACCACTTTCAACAACAAGCTCCCGAAGTTTAACTCCGAAGAAGTTCAATAACAAAAACAACAACAATAGTCAGTCAGATAAGTTTTTACATAGCTCAAATGTCATGTCGAATGTCGAAAGTATGGGCATGGACCAATATTGTTCTTTTCACCAAGATTATCATTCAGAAAATCCATGCCCATAGTGGAATCAAAACATGAATGCTTTGGATGTGCATATTATTGACTTAGTACTTTCAAATGAAAAGATTGATCCAACAAAAGAAAAGGAATAATTTGAGGTGGCTGAAGAGACTGCAAGTGTCGGGCATGTAGTTAATAATTTCTTTATGTGTTCAATGTTGAGAAGAGAAACATTGAAGAACCACCGCCGAATGAGGTCCTGGATTAGAATAAAAATAACCTATATAATTTGAAAAGTCAAGGGCTTGTTCTTGAACAAGAGCTGATGAGGAAAAAGTTGAAAGAACATTTGTTAAGAAAACTTACTCCACCCATTTGCCAAGCTCCAAACAAGTCTGGAGATGTTACTACAACAAAGAACACTTCTGCCAATAGTAAAAGTAAGGCCATCTCTATGAAAGTTCCAAACAAAGTGACCCTTCCAGACCCGTCAGAAATTCCACTGCACTTGACTACAACATAGCCAAGGATATGAAGAAAGCACGCGCAAATATTTTGATCTTCGTCTACCCATCCACATCATACTTCTTCCAATCAAGGCAGTAAAATTCCTAGCACATCTTTGATTCATATTCCTGAAGTAGGCAGATCTTCTTAGCCCGGTCTGGAATCAACTTGTGAAATTTCATACGGGCACATCTAGACAATTTGGCCTATAATCCATTGCTTTGCAAAGGCTATTGGATTAATTACTAGAGCACATGATCTCCCTTATTTTCCACAGAGGAAAGAAACAACTCCTACCAGGGTAGTGGTTTCTACAATTGAAGATTTGGTTTTTTCTACCCTCGAAGAGTTAGCAGAGTGTACATAAAGCAAAAAGAAACCAGAGGAACCCCCATCATATAATGGGGGTGATGGGGATAACATTGTTCTCTTAGATTACACTTTATATGGGTTAGGCAATCTCGAGGGAGATTCCTCAAATTCTTAAGAAGAGGAGGAGGATAAAGATGAGAACATGGCATAAAAAGTTCTAGATTGGATGACTCAGGGTCCAATCGCTCCTCCTAGTGTTCTACATAATATGCCAAGGCACCCAAAAAATTTATTAATGAAATATGACCCTGGCAAGGCGATCAAAATAAAAGACCATTTGGATAATTTCTACCTACACCTGCAGATGCTCGAGGTATGTTATGATGATGTTTCATGTAGACTATTTACTTGTACCTTAGACGGTAGAGCAACTGCTTGGTATCGTAGTCTTCCTGCGAATTCAATTCAAAATTGGAGGGGGTTTTAAAAATTTGTTCTTGGAAAAGTTCGCTGATGGAAAAACCCCAGCCGTGTTATTAAAAGAGATAGGGAACCCGAAGATGGGGGAAAAAGAAAAGTTCAAGGATTTTAATCATATGTTCAAACGGGTATTGAACTAAATACCTCTAGATATGACACTTAATGGCTCCATTACGATTGATTACTATACTTTTTCCTTGCCAACGTTCATATCATAGTTTGTGAAGAGGGCAGTGAAAGAAAATTTGGCCCAAAATTTTGAAGAATCCATTGTTGTTGAGAAGGCTTGCATGCAATCAAAGTCATTGTTGACTACGAATAATTTAAAGACTCAAAGGAGACATGAAAAAGGTCTCATGCCTCTTCAAGAAAGGCTAAGGATAAAGAAGCTACTGATCTAGAAAGATTGACTCGCATTATCAAGAAACTATCCAATTAATTGGAAGAACTGAAACAAAGGACAAATGAGACCACTTTCAACAACAAGCCCCCGAAGTTTAAATCTGAAGAAGTTAAATAACAAAAACAACAACGATAGTCAGTTAGATAAGTTTTCACATAGCTCAAATGTCATGTTGAATGTCGAAAGTATGGGCATGGACCAATATTGTTCTTTTCACCAAGATTATCATTTAGAAAATCCATGCCCATAGTGGAATCACAACATGAATGCTATGGATGTGAATATTATTGACTCATTATTTTCAAATGAAAATATTGAGCCAACAAAAGAAAAGGAAGAATTTGAGGTGGCTAAAGAGACTGCAAGTGTCGGGCATGTAGTTAATAATTCGTTATGTGTTCAATGTTGAGAAGAGAAACATTGAAGAACCACCACCGAATGAGGTCCCGAATTAGAAGCAAAATAACCTATATAATTTGAAAAGTCAAGGGCTTGTTCTTGAACAAGAGCTAATGAGGAAAAAGTTGAAAGAACATTTGTTAAGAAAACTTACTCCACCCATCTGAAAAGCTCTAAACAAGTATGGAGATGTTACCACAACAAAGAACACTTATGCCAATAGTAAAAGTAAGGCCATCTCTCTGAAAGTTCCAAACAAAGTCACTCCTCCAGACACTTCAGAAATTCTGTTGCACTTGACTACAACATAGTCAAGGATATGAAGAAAGAACGCACAATTATTTCGATCTTTGTCCACCAACCCACATCATACTTCTCCCGATCAAGGTAGTAACATTCCTAGCACATCTTCAATCCATATTCCCGAAGTAGGCAGATATTCTTAGCCCGGTCCAGAATCAACTTGTCAAATTTATTACAGGCACATCTAGACAATTTGGCCTATAATCCATAAAGGCTATTGGATTAATTAATAGAGCATATGATCTCCCCTATTTTCCATAGAGGAAAGAAACAAATCCTACTAGTTTAGTGGTTTCTACAATTGAATATTTAGTTTTTTCTACCATCGAAGAGTTAGCAGAGTCTACGTAAAACAAAAATAAACCATAGGAACCTGCATCATATAATGGGCATGACGGGGATAACATTGTGCTCTCAGATGACACTTTCTATGGGTTAGGCAGTCTCGAGGGAGATTCCTCAAATTCTTAAGAAGAGGAGGAGGATAGAGATGAGAACATGGCATAAAAAAGTCTATATTGGATGACTCAGGGTCCACTCGCTCCTCCCAGTGTTCTACATAATATGCCAAGGCAACTAGAAAAGTTATTAATGAAATATGACCCTGGCAAGGCGATCAAAGTGAAATACCATTTGGATAATTTCTACCTGCACCTGTAGACGCTCGAGGTATGTTATGGCGATGTTGCATGTAGACTGTTGTAGATCCTAGAGACAAACTTGAGTTGTATCAAGACCAGTGCCTAGGACATCTTAAATGCAAGGAGCATATGACTCAACTGACTGTAGTTGGAAATTTTTGGCTCTCATGCAACTATCACTCGGATGAATGGTTTTAATAAGGGTGGAACCAAAACCCAAAAGTTAAACACAAAAACTAGGAAAACTACAGAAACTGAGTACAAACTGCAATAAGTAAATGCATCAGACAGCTCTAAAACGAAATGCTGTAAAAGGGGGTTGACTTTTAAAATGAATACACAATTATCAAGTTATATGTGAACGATGACTATGGCAGAAGATGGAGTAAGATATCAACTATAACCAAGCTTATTCAAGGATAAGAATCCATATATACTGGGCTTATTCAAAGATAAGAATCCATATATCTGGGCTTGTTCAAAGATAAGAATCCATTGTAGTTAGTATCGGAAGAACGACGAAAGAGATAGAAAATGAACAATGTATCAGGCCTGGGCCATATTTAAGGATGTATAAAACATGAGTATCTACTATGATAAATTCACGTCCAAACATGGGAGCACTCGCATTCCAAAACCTGTAGAGACAGGAAGTATGGAGAAATACAAAATGAACACTTATATTAAAATACAGAGAGAGAGAGAGAGAGAGTTACAAACTGTGAATCATCCCGAGTGGAATCCCCAATTCCAGCAAAACTTCTTATTACTGAATCCCTACGGGATCTTCAAACATCCTCTATCAAATTTCATACAAAATACATACAGAATACTCGAGCTAGTGAGTCCTTTGGAAAATCTGGAACCCTTTGTTAGTGTTTTCTTCCTGTTTTTATAACCTCTGATTCCTATGTGCGAGAAGACATTTTGGGAAAATATCTTCCCCGCGTGCTTGTATGCTGTTTCAGGTCTAAATCAAAAACATAAATTATGATGAGGTAGAACTACCTCTCATCATCTTACAACGCAGGCCTAAAGCCATTTCTAACTGAAATGCAAACAATTTACTAACTAAAAGTAAAAACTGCAGGAATGAACTAAAGATTTCACCCGAAATGACAATGTGAAAAGAACATAAGGTAAAAGGCCACGCGGGCCCAGTCATGAATTATCATTGCTGTTTGATGGGGCATAGCCACTGATGCTAGCGAAGGTGATACCGTTAGTCGTGGGAAGGACTGGCCTTCTGCGATGGAGGGTGCGACATTGCTGGTAGTGGATGAGTTGGCCTTCTGCACTGGAGGGTCTTATAGAATGGCCAATGGTCATGATCCATTGATTGAGATGTGAAACTGATCCTTATTATCACTTTTATTTGCTTTCTTGGGCATGGAGGATCGTCATCCTCAGCCTCAAGATGTTGTGATTGGCTATGAGACGACCTGTGTACTTAAAATGCCATGAAAACCTGCACAGACAACAAAACAGTTAAATAAATCCTGCAATGAGGGGCAGACTGCTTCAGAAGGCTCGGGTGAAGGCGGAGGATCAGTGCGGAGGCAAGGAATGCAGCAGAGGCATTTCCATGGTGAAAACATGGTTTGAATCCAATCTGGTGCGAAAATATGCGAAAGGCGGTTTTGCGGAAAACTGGGGGGGGGGGGGGGCGTTTCGCGTGGGAGCTTAAGCGGTATCAGGCTGGGGGCGCGCGATACATGTTAGGGAGCGACACGTGTCTTAAGATAACTGCTTATTTCATGTGGAAATAGCGCGATCAGGTTATTTGATGAAATGAACGCAAAGAGGAGCACGAACCGTCTGATCAGAACAATCTAGATCAACGGTGGAGGAAGAATGCGATGGATGAACCTGCGCGCTTGGGTGGGACCGGCGATGACGTCAAAAAATATGTCGTGTAGCGAGAAAGTAAATTGCGGGGTTAAAAAGTATGGTTATGCGCGAACCGTTGGATGTCAAGGATCAACGGTGGAGATTATCTCGGAGGATTGACATATCAACAGAGAAAAGGAATGCGGAAGATGGAAATGGGGAAGCGCGAGGCGAGAAGTGCTGATAAGCAATGAGGTAAGGACCATCAGATCATTGTGGAGATCAACGACTGAGATCTAATTAGAGCCGCGCACATTGGGGATCCAGACAGACGGGAAGAAAAGATGTGGGAGGAGCGATGCACGATGCGCCGAAGAAGCGAGAACCATTAGATCAAAATCGAGATCAACGATGAAGATTTTGTGTGGGGAAACGCATCGACGGAAAAGTGTTTGGGAACGAGAAATTTGGGTGAAGCGAAGTGCGATGTGCAATGGATAGGTGATGCATGATGGTGGTTGGATCTGCAGAGTTCAACGGTCAGGATTGTGTCGAGGTTTCGCACATCGATGAAAAAGGAGTTCAATGAATAAGGAATGTAGGGTGGCGATGAGTGATGTGCGATAGCTGATAGGCAAAAATGGAATGCACGATGGCCATTGGATTTGCGGAGATCAACAATCAGGATATCTTCAGCAAAGATGAACCTTGGCGGTGAAACAAAAGAGAAAATGAGTGGAGTTGGGAACCAGCGAAGTCCGATGGCCGAAGAAGGCTTAAGGAATTTTAGGCATTGGTCATAGAGCGGGGTTATATGAGAAATAGGGGCTAAGGGCTTAAGCCGAAAGGCGCTTAGAGGCCTGATATGTTAGAATGAGCACTTTTAAAGCTAAAAGGTGGATTTTTATCCCTTTCAAAGGTTCCAGTAGGTGAAAAATGGGTTTTGATAGTCCATACGGTCCTCCTTGTATTTGCTTTGCAAATATAGGGCCCCTTATCATTAGACATCCCAGCTCGATGAGGGATGTCATAACAACATTGGCTCCATTTGGGGATGAACCGTTTGTCTTCGAATATGTCGAGAACTCCGCAAACCATCTGTTAGCCTTCTTCTTGTGAACACAGTCTCCTTGATGCCTTCTCTTCTCCCTTCATGACAACTCAAAATAGCGAACATCATAATAAAAGAAACTGAATAATGTACAATATCATACAGCAGACCTTTCGGCTTGAATCAATACTGGAAAAAGGGTTTTAAGAATTTCCCATTCACAGGGGCTTCGAGTAGATCACCCTACAAATTTTCCAGTTTGAAAGTGTTGTTTCCTCCCTCTTCAGCGATTTTGAAAGGTCCGAACCATATAGGATTGAACTTTCCATGCTTTCCTTTCTCAACCCTTCTTATATCCCATCTTAGCACCAGATCTATGACCTGCATCTCTTTATCTTTAGCTTGCTGATCAAACAGGTCTTTCATTTTCTCTTGGTACTTAGTCAACCTCTGATTTACTCGACTTCGAGTCTCTTCCAGCTCTACTAACTGATTCATTCTTCTAGTAAAATCATTTGGTTCCTCTTGACAATCCTGCATGAACCTAGCCACAGGTAAGGCCAATTGTATCAGGAAAACCGCTGCTCTACCATAGACCAATTCATATGGGGATTTTCCTATTGACCTCTTACTAGTGATTCTATTTTCCCATAGCGCAAACTTGAGCTGAGAATCCCAGTTCTTCTGGTTTTCATTTATGGCCTTTTTCAATGCCCTTACCAATGTCTTGTTTGAGGATTCTGCCAACCCATTTCCCTGTGGATAGTATGCAGTAGAGTGTCCTAACACAATATTATATTGTTGGAAAAAATTGATAAATTTGACAGACTTAAAAGCCTGAGCATTATCTGTGACAATCTTAGCAGGGCAGCCAAACCTTGAGATAATGTTATCTTCCAAAAAATTGATCACCACTGTGTTTGTAGCATTCCTTGCTGGCACGACCTCTACCCATTTAGTGAAGTAATCGGTGGCTGTTAGTATCCACTTGTGTTGCCTGCTTGATGCAGGATGAATTTCGCCGATGAAATCGATTGCCCACTATTGGAAAGGTTCTTCTATGTGTACTGGGATCATAGGCAAAGGTGCGAACTTCTTCCTTTCAGCAAATTTCTGACATTTTTCACAGGCCCTTACCCGAGTATGAACATCCCTGAAAAGTCTGGGCCAGAAAAAGCCTGCTTTCAGAATCTTGTGTGCCATGGCCCTCCAGCTGTAGTGGCCACCACAGATGCCCTCGTGGAATTCCGTCATCACTTCTTCTATTTCATTTTCTGTGAGACATAAAAGTAGTATGCCCGATGGGTCTTTCTAGTACAAATGGCCATTTTCTATGATGAAATTTTGAGATTTTAACCTCAACGTTCGGTACTTCGTCTTGTCACAGCTTGGAGGACATCTAAGAGTCAAGAGGTACTCTACAATTTCTTTGTACCATGGACTGAGAAGGTACTTCATATGGGTCTTTTGTGTAGCAGTTTCTATTCCGCGCTGCTCATCTGCTCTTTCAGGCTCTTCATTGGCCACCATAGACAAATTTATCCCAAAAGTCTGACAGTTTGATTCAGAAAGGATCTTGGCTAATCCCTATCCCTTTATTAGCTTAGTGGGACGTATATCTGGCTCGTACTCCTATATTTTGGCTATCCATTTTCCTCTCTTTCCTTCACTATCCCCCTGAATCAAGATGTATTTTACAACCGTTGTGGGTATGAATGCAGTTATAGCTGACTCCAATACATACATTCGAAAAGCCTTCAGGGATTTGACCAAGCCATAAGCTTGTTTCTCCAGGATTTTATATTTTAGCCAAGCATCGTGAAGCACTTGGTTGAAAAAGGAGATGGGTTGTTCATGACCTTCCTCATTTTTCTGCAATAATACAGCTGCAATGGTGTGGGGAGATGCAAACGAAAATATCATGAAGCGTTTTGCATAATCCGGTCCTGCCAATATTGGGGCTTCTGCCAAAGAATTTTTAATTCTGTTAAAAGCTTCTCGCGACTCAGTAGTCTATTTTACTTCGTTATCCTTCTTCAACATCTCAGTTATGTACTGGACTATCTCTGCATAGTTCGGTATGAATCTTCTCAAGAAGTTGATACGTCCAAGAAAAACTTAGACCTCTTTCTTGTTTCTGAGCAAGGATATACCATTTATGACTTCTACCCTTTTCGGGTCAATTTTTACCCATGCCTTTGTTACAATATGCCCCAACAGTTTACCCTATTCTAAAACAAACATAGATTTTTGTGGGTTTAAAGACAATCCATACCTGCGACACTTGTCAAAGGTTCTACGCAAATGCTCCATATGTTCAGCATGGTCCTTTGAGAAGACTGTGATATCATCCAGGTACACCACCATGAATTTGTTTTGTTCCCCCACAAAAGCAATGTCCATGGCCCTTTGAAATGTAGCCCCCGCATTGATCAATCCAAAGGGCATTCGAGCATACATAAACGTTCCCCAAGGAGTAGTGAATGCGGTTTTCTTTTGGTCCTCCAGAAGCACTGCTACTTGATTATACCCAGAAAAGCCATCCATCATAGACATTCGTGAAGATCCTACCACCTTCTGCAATATATGGTCCATTTTTGGCAGCGGATAATTGTCTTTCAGAGATGCTCTGTTCAAGTTTCGAAAGTCAACACACATTCTTATCTCTCCGTTCTTCTTTCGGACTCAGACCAAGTTGGCCACCCATTCAGAATATCTTAATGGCACAATAATCTTAGCCTTCAGTAGTTCTTTGATTTCCTTTTCTATGGAGGGAAGGAGTAAAAGATTAATATGTCTTAACAACTATTTGTGTGGCTTAGCATCTCTTTTTAATGGAATCTTGTGCTGGATAATGCTAATATCAAAGGTCTTCAAATCTTGATAGGACCAGGCAAAGACATCTTTATATGTCTAAAATAGCTTCCGATATTGCTCTTTGTATTCTTTGGGTACCTTATTAGACAATTTCACAATCTTGGGATCAGCCTCAGTGCTGAGGTTCAGGTCATCTACCCGATTTTCTTCAACGATCTTGTTTGGCTTGATGGGGACATCGTTCTTATCGAACAACCTCTCCAGGGGGACCAGTCCTCTAGGTATTACATTCCCTTTGAGCTGCAACACCTTTTTCCCAGCTACGGTATCCTGCCATTTATTCTGAGGAAGCTCCTTAGTCTCATCGTCACCAACATCTATGTCCATATTGGAGAATTCCCCAACAGTATCCATGAATATTTTCACATTCTCTTCATTTTCAAACACCTGGCAGTGTTTGACATTGTCAGGGATGGAAGGACGGTAGTGAACCTATATTTCATACCTCAGGAGGGGGTTCTGAGGTGGCCGAAAAGTGCTTGCGGATACTGCAAGAGAGTCTGCCATTCTATTTTGGTATCTTGGCATGAATTGAATATTAAATGCTGAGAAGAAATTCTCTACCAAGTCCCATACCTCATTTCTGTAAGCCCTCAGTCATGGGTGCTTAGCTTGACATTGATTTCTTACTTGTCTCACCACCAGTTCTAAATCACCCAAAAACTTCAAGCTTTGAATATTCATATTCTTTGCTTTTTGTAGACCTAGGAGAAATGCTTCATATTCAGCCACATTGTTCGTGGCTTCATTGTTGGAAATAATGAGAGCGGGTGGGGGGGTGAATCAGTATTCCTTTCAATTAGAGCATTAGTTAATCTTCAATTATTATCAGTGTTTGTACAATGATAGCAGCAAACAAGATGAACACAAATGCACACATTTTTTAAGGTGGAAACCCACTCTGAGACAAAAACCACCTAATGCTTTTCTAATAATTCTTTAATATTCAACTCCAATTGAAAATAAAGCTCCAAATTCCTAGAATCTAGAAAATCATTCTTCTCCAGCTCCCACTGGATGGATTCTCCAACGCTTGAGATTCTTCAGTAGTCAACTGAATGGATGCCCCAACACCCAATGAGCTACAACTCACCCTAGCACCACCCTACCACCCTATAGAAGAATAAAAGAAGAATGGACTCCCGTACCAGGGAAAATAGTCCACTTTACAATGATATAGAATGATGTAGAAGAAGAAGATATACTAGACCATAACCCCAACTTTGACACAACCACCTAATGATGATCCTAGACCTCCCAACACTACCTCTTCAACCCTTGGCAAATAGACACTAGTACAATTTGTACAATAATGTATTTACAATGACTAAGTACAATGATACCTTTACAATGATTGTATGCAGTGCTGCCCACTTGAAGACTTCATATGATGAACTTCTTGCTACTGTTATGCACCTTGGTTGATGTTCTTGTCATGCTACCCTCTACTGCACCTTGCTTTGCTTTTCTGCCGTAGAAAGTTTGGTCCTTTGTAATCCTTGACAACACATGATCTAGCTTTTTCTTGCCTTCTAGGAGCTCAATATTGAATCTGGTGTATCTCTGTTACTTCAAATCCTCAATATCTAATTTTTGGTCTTGTAGTATTCCTCTGAGTCATCTTTCCAATTCCACAGGTCTGACCAAATTTTGATTCTTCAAGAGAGAGTTATACCCAATTTCTCACAATGCCCTAATTATGGACTGTTTCAGCAGAGCGCACTTGTACGGCGTGCCATGTGTCACTGTTTCTTCATTTAGCTCTAAAATTTATAGAGTGAAAACTACAGACTGTGAAATATCTTCCACGTTTTATGGAATTCCAATCCTATACTTAGGGAGAGAGTTATGAATATTTTACCAAGGTCACTTCTTTGAGATGAATTTCAGGAGCTTGCAAAAACCCTGACTTACATAGATCATATCTCCAAAAACATTGCGCACCTTGATCTAAAATTTTTACTACAGTTTCCTCAGGATTTCAGCTTCACCTCATAAAAATTTCAGCTTCTGAACCTTCGTAGAAAAAACGTTATAGCGAAAATTCCATGAAGACCTGTTTCAGATGGCCAAATTCCTTGCATAAGGAGGAAATGAAGATCACAATTTATATAAATGCTTAAGTTGAGAGGGGCTTCAACAAGTGAACGTGGGAGGGATTTTAGGAGCTTAAAAAATATTAATTATGACTTTTCAATGACCCATGCCCCAACCCCATGGGGTTTTAGCCCACTAACTGCGGGTACAAACTTCAAACATGAATATCTCTCAAACCGTGAAGAATTACATGGCATGCCATATATCAACGGAAACATCTAGACAAGTAGAAACCATAAAAAGCATTATTGACCCAGAATATATTAATTTGGTAGTTCAAAATTCCCATGCAATAATGGATTAGCCCATGGTGCTACTTGGGTTGACATCAATAACAACCGTTGATCAACAATCTCCCCCTTTGGCATTGATGGCAACACAAGTACTCCCCTTGCGATCATGACACCTCTTCCTACAAATTTCTCTCCCCCTTTGACATCAATGGCAAAGAATTATCCCCTTCAAAACATAACATCCTGGAACTGTGCCCCTTCCTCCCCTTTATAATGCAGAAAAGGAAAATCAAGAACTTGGAGAGATCCAGCTTACCGAAGATATTCCAATCTTGGCTAATCTTTTAATATATGATTCTTTTGGTGTTTGGCAGATTCAACTACTTGTCCAGCGCAAATAACATGCTCAGTTGGGAGGCCTTTACATATGAAGACTATTCATCATATATCTGTAGCATTTTATCCACATGTATGAATCGTCATCTATCAAACCCAACCTGTTACCATTGGAGTAAGGATGGGTTTACAATCTTCCATTTTAAATTTCCTGAGCATTTCCTTGATGTACTTGGCTTGACATATAAATATTCCTTTCGCTTGCTGAGATATTTGAAGCCCTAAGAAGTATGTCAACTCACCAAGTAAAGACATCTCGAAATCACTTTGCACCTTTGTAGCAAAATTCTTACTTAGTCGATCATCATTGCCACCAATTATTGTATCATCCTCTTTAGATATTAGACATGCTTTATTTGCTTCATCCAGAACATATATGTTGTTTGGAGCTCGACTTGCTGTAGCCACAATTTCACCATACACGCCTTTCCTGATTTCACCTTTCGTGGAGTTGAATAGTATTGTGTGTCCTTGATCACACATTTGTCCAACACTAAGCAGATTGTGATTCATGTTTTCAACCATTAGAACATTCTTGGCTAGAACATCTTTGCTTCCGAGAGTGACAATACCTGATCCTATAACATTTGAAGATCCATCATTTCCAAAGGACATGGTTCCATCCTTCTTCTCTTTCATAGATAGAAATTTTTTTCTATCTCCAATAATATGCGTTGAGAAACCGCTATCAACATACCACACATCTTTATTCTTTTGAGCCTTGAGAGCGAGAGCACAATTATCATTCTTCTTCTTCTTCCATGTTTGTTCATTCTGTGGCTTCGAAGATTCTTCTGGAGGATTTTCAAGTTTACAGTCTTTGGCTATGTGTCCAAAGTTTTGACATTTGTAACATTCAATATTATTTCTTAAATGTTCAAATAAATTGATGTTTCGATGAGCCCTGAAAGTTTCATATTTGAAAGATCTCCTGGAATTGTATTCGTTCCTAGGGTACGTGTGACATTCTACAGCTTTATGACCAAATTTTCCACATGAATAACAGTAGCCATAAAAAATATGTTGGTACCTGGATGGAAATTTTCATCGAGGAATTGTCTTCCAAGGCTGTTCTTGCAAATCTTGTCCAATGAAGTCTACATGCATGTCAGATCTCATAGGTTCATTGTATTTTGTTGTAGAAGGTCCTTCTTCTTATTCTTTGTAACCGATGCCAGTTTTGTCGTTGTAAGATCATTGATTTTTGATGGGTTCTTCCAATTCCCTTGAGCTATTGGCATAGTTTTGAATAGTTTTTCCTTTCTTCACTTCCTCATGCAGCGAGACTACTTCGGCTTCTAATTCTTCCCTTTCTTGGTTGCTTTCTTCCAACTTCTTTTGAAGTGACCCTTCAATGCATTTGTGTTCTTCAACTTCAATTTTGAGACCTTGAACTTGTACTTCAAGAGTTTTGGAGTGGATCTTCTCTGCCTTGAGATCTTTTATAGGCTT
The DNA here is from genome assembly GCA_034641835.2 of Pinus albicaulis. Taxonomy (NCBI): domain Eukaryota; kingdom Viridiplantae; phylum Streptophyta; class Pinopsida; order Pinales; family Pinaceae; genus Pinus; species Pinus albicaulis. The sequence continues at coordinate 274,820,959 of CM076577.1, read as the reverse complement.
GATTGCTCCCTCATAAAATTCGTCTATGTTCCATCCTTCTTCTTCGTTGTTTGATACCTCTTGCTTATTGTTCTTGGGTTTATTGTGCTTGGCCATAAACAATACTCTCTCATTGGCTTCTTCTTCACTATCATTGTCTTCATCGAATGATGAGCTATCTTCTTTAGAGAGAAAGTTCCTTTTGGATCCTTGCTTGTTGAATCTCTTAAAGCCTTTCTTTCTTTTTGAGTTTCCATTAATTTTGTTTGGACATTTTGCTGCAAAATTCCCAACCTCATTACAGTTGAAACATATCAATGGAATTTTACCTTTGAATTGTCCCTTACCAATTTGTAGTTTTCTCATGAAGTAAGCATATTCTTCATCTGAAAGACCTTCTTCATCATCTCCCTTTTCTTCACACTTGCAGGTGCATGTCTTTTCAATTGAAGGTTGTTTATCCTTATTGGTTTTCTTAGATGCAACGAACGCAGTTTCTAGATGCGAAGTACCCTCTTCTGTTGGAAATATGATGTAGAGTGTTGTCCTTGATGGCAACCCACTAAATGAAGATGAAGACATGCGACTGTTGACATGTGTTATCCTTGATGGCAATCCACCTGATGAAGTTATGCTTAACTTGATGGTCTTAGTAAATGATGTAAATCTGATGTGATATAATGTTTGATGCTAAGTGTTGTCCTTGAAAGGCAACCCATCTGATAAAGATGATGACAACTTACTTGATGAAGTTGTGCTTGAGAGAATATGTTCCTGATGAAGAAAATATGATGTTTCTACAGTGTGTACAGAAGGCAATGAAGAAAGGAATTCAGAATGCGCTCAAAATATGATGAAAAGAGTATGTATCTTTGTATACGCGGATTGGCCTAAGGGAAGTCGCGTATGCACGCGGAAAATAACGTGCCAAGTCGCGTATGGGCAAAAGCGCTCAAAAAGTGCAAAACCAAGGGTAACCACCATGGTATTAACCCATTGTATTGGGTAATGATCCGCCTAATTGACCCCGTCCAGGTAGTTTTGGGATTATGGTATTGTTTTGGTCCATGGTATTGAAAAAGGGGGCTCATGGTATTGAAAAGGGTAAACCTATATAAGGAGAAGAAATTCATTGTGCAAATCATGTGTGTGGGTGCAAGATGTCTGAGCTTGAATGAATACTTCTCTCTGAAGTATATCTGAATGGAAAGGGTTACACTTGAATGATAAATCTGAATGTATGATGCACCAATGATGAAGAAGGGGATCTAGATCTGAATTGCTCTTGTATTTGCTAGATCCGATTATGGAAGGCTTAGATCTGTGATGAGGCGAGCATCTAGGCGAACATCTGTCTGAAGCAAAAGGGTAGATCTGAACTGAATATCTGATCTGATGAAGTATGTTGCTCTGTAATGATTGAAGATCTATACGCTACTCCGCCGCGGAGGAAGCGCGTATATACGCAGCTTCAGCGAAGAGAAAGCGCGTATGCGCAATAAAATATACACTGAGGTATACGCTGGTTTGTGTGGACGGAAGCGCGTATATACGCGACATCAGTGAAGTGAAAGCACATATGCAAACTAGGGTTTGCTGAAGACTGTGGTAAGAAATGTCTGATCTATTCTGCTGTGTTACTGCTATCTGTATTCTACAGTGCTGAGTTGTCTGTATCAGTTTGTCTGTATGTTTGAGCATAAAAGTATGGAAAGGGTCCTAGTCTGAAAATATGATGAAATGTGGCCTGCAAATGTTGTTCTATTGAAGTGGTTGGATCCAGTGTGAAAATTGATGAAACGTGGTCCAAGGTGGTGCTGAGGGTTGTAGCCTTCAGTCAGGGGGTTGTAGCTCTCTTCCAGGTGAGGCTGGTAAACGAGATCAGGGGGTCGTAGCTCCCTTCCAGGAGAGGCTGGTAAACGAGTCAGGGGGTTGGAGCTCCCTTCCAGGAGAGGCTGGTAAACGAGCGCAGGTGGGTGCCTGCGTGCTGGTAGGAGTCTGCGCCAGCACATATGTTGTAAGATGTTTTCTATATAATAAAATATTGAAGGCTGAGCAACTGCAGCGGTGGTTTTCTCCCGACTTGGGTTTCCACCTAAAAATCCTGGTGTTCATGTGTGATGCTTTGTGTGATGGTTTATTCTGTTCTTACTGCACATGTTTACTGCTTATTGAATATCTGAATGGTGAAGTTTAATGACATATCTAGATCTCTGTGTATACGCGAGTTTCATAAAGGGGATCCGCGTATATACGCTAGTTTACTGAAGGAAAGTAGCGTATGGGTTTTAAGGAATGAAAAAGTAAAAGATTTGATTATGCAGTAAATACTGATTCACCCCCCCCTCTCAGTATTTTTCCCAACATCTTCTTCATCAAGTCTCATTTCATATGCTATGAGAACTCCATGTAATTCCTCTTTGCTGAGTTTGTCCAGATTTTCACTGTATTCTAAGACCGATACCCTTGGGTTGAATTTCCTTGGTAACGTTCTAAGAATATTCCGTATAATAGTCTTCTCATCAATTGGCTCTCCCAATCCTTCCAGAGTATTGGTTATTTCATCAATGTATTGAAAGTATGCAGCAATGTTGCAATCTTCTTTCATTCTGAGTTGCTCAAATTTTGCTCTATAGATTTGAAGCTTTACTTCTTTGACATTTGAGTCACCTGCATATATATTATCAAGCTTGTCCCATACATTTTTGGTGGTTTTACAACCCAAAACCTTATGATAAGAAAATTCAATAAGTCCACTGATAATAATATTCTTTGCTTTTGCATCACTTACCAATTTCTTCTTATCTTGTTCATCCGCGGTTGATGTAAATCCGTTTTGAACAGTGTCCCATACTTCGTAACCTTGCGCCAAGAGATAGACCTCCATTCTTCTTTTACAAAGTGCATAATTATTTTCATTGAATAGAGGTACACCATTATTGGTATGCTCCATGACCTCCTTCCAGCTGTTAAACTGCTATTGAAGGAACCAAGCTTTGATTCCAATTGTTGGAAATACTTTTGGGGGGGGGGGGTCAATCAATATTCCTTTCAATTAGAGCATTAGTTAATCTTCAATTATTATCAATGTTTGTACAATGATAGCAGCAAACAAGATTAACACAAATGCACATATTTTTTAAGGTGGAAACCCACTCCGGGACAAAAACCACCTAATGCTTTTCTAATAATTATTTAATATTCAACTCCAATTGAAAATAAAGCTCCAACTTCCTAGAATATAGAAAAGCATTCTTCTCCAGATCCCACTGGATGGATGCTCCAACGCTCGAGATTATTTAGTAGTCAACTGAATGGATGCCCCAACACCCAATGAGCTACAACTCACCCTAGCACCACCCTACCACCCTATAGAAGAATAAAAGAAGAATGGACTCCCGTACCAGGGAAAATAGTCCACTTTACAATGATATAGAATGATGAAGAAGAATAAGATATACTAGACCATAACCCCAACTTTGACAAAACCACCTAATGATTATCCTAGACCTCCCAACACCGCCTCTTCAACCCTTGGCAGATAGACACTAGTACAATTTGTACAATAATGTATTTACAATGACTAAGTACAATGATACCTTTACAATGATTGTATGCAGTGCTGCCCACTTGAAGACTTCATATGATGAACTTCTTGCTGCTGTTATGCACCTTGGTTTCTTCTCTTGCCATGCTACCCTCTGCTGCACTTTGCTTTGCTTTTCTGCCGTAGAAAGTCTGGTCCTTTGCAATCCTTGACAACACATGATCTAGCGTTTTCTTGCCTTCTAGGAGCTTGATATTGAATCTGGTGTATCTCTATTATTTCATATCCTCAATATCTAATTTTTGGTCCTGTAGTAGTCCTCTGAGTCATATTTCCAATTCCACAGGTCTGACCAAATTTGGATTCTTCAAGAGAGAGTTATACCTAATTTCTCACAATGCCCTAATTATGGACTGTTTCAGCAGAGCGCACTTGTACGGCATGCCACATGTCACTGTTTCTTAATTTGGCTATGAAATCTATAGATAGAAAACTACATATTGTGCACTATCTGCCACTTTTTACAGAATTCCAATCCGATACTCAGAGAGAGAGTTATGACGATTTTACCAAGGTCACTTCTTTGAGATGAATTTCAGGAGCCTGCAAAAATCATGACTTACACAGATCATATCTCCAAAACTATTGTGCACCTTGAAATGAAATTTTTATTACAGCTTCCTCAGGATTTCGGCTTCACCTCATCAAGATTTGAGCTTCTGAACCTTCGTAGAAAAAAAATTTAGAGCGAAAATTCCACAAAGACCTGTTTCAGATGGTCGAATTCCTTGCATAAGGAGGAAATGAAGATCACAATTTAGATAAATGCTTAAGTTGAGAGGGGCTTCAACAAGTGAACATGGGAGGGATTTTAGGAGCTTAAAAAATATTAATTATGACTTTTCAATGACCCATGCCCCAACCCCATGTGGTTTTAGCCCACTAACTGGGGGTACAAACTTCAAACATGAGTATCTCTCAAACTGTGAAGAATTACATGGCGTGCCATATATCAATGGAAACATATCAACAAGTAGAAACCATCAAAAGAATTATTGACCCAGAATATATTAATTTGGTAGGTCAAAATTCCCATGCAATATTGGGTTAGCCCCTGGTGCTGCTCGGGTTGACATCAATGACAACCGCTGATCAAAATTCATATTCCAATTTGAATGAAAGTGGGACTAGCTATTTGGTGGGAGAGATCAAGAGAACTCCAGCTCCATTCCCTTCCCTTGAGTTAGCTCCGTCAAAGTGCAAAGTCCAAACCCCACCTTCTTCATTATTTGAAGACTGTTCGGTCTTTACCTGACAGAAAGATGGCTCTTGCAGGTAATCTTGGTCTTCTTCAAGCATCAAACATGAAAACTCCCCTTCTTTACTGTATACTATTTAGTTTACTGAATTATCAGTCTTAGTCACTATTTTTATGAACCTTGTTTCCCAGTATAATCTCCTCCCTTGTCCTCCAAAAATGGGGATAGTTTCATAGGTTAGGTCCAACTTTATAGATCCTACAATTTTTGTACCCCACAATCTTGATAACAGCATTCCAAACCGAGATGGGATGTCGACCACTACTATGTCCATTACCACGCTCTTAGCTGGGATTTGGGTTAGATTTACCACCAAATCCTTGATCATCCCGAAACATTTGACTCTTTTAAAATCAAAAGAGTAGAGATATTTATATGGGCGAGTGATCTGCAGCCCCAATTTCTCCATCATCGACAGAGGTAACAGGTTATGGGACGCCCCAGAATCCAACATACATTTGTGCACTATCAAATCATGAATTACTAAAGAGACATAGAAAGGAGGAGTTGAAGCATCTAACTCCTCAACATGAGGACCGGACATTACCATAGGCCTTTCTTCCTAGAGGTTTAAACTATCTGGGATTGGGGCTGCTCCTTGAGGAAGCATGAAAGAAGACACCTGAGATTGGTAGACTGGCTGTTTTAGGAGTTCAGTTAGGGGACTGGGATTTTAACCTTTTCCAATTCTTTTTGAAGACTAAAAGAAGAGGGAGAGTTCTCTATGGTATTTTCCTTTGGTTCATTTATCATGGCTGGAGGTTTTTCTTCCCTTGGAATAGGTTTAACATTTGCATTTGGATTAGAGGCCAAATTAGAAGAGGAAGGAATGGAGTCATTAAAATGTATAGGTTCAGTTATAGGTCTCTTACCTTTATCTCCGACTTTCGAAACAACTGTCTCCTTCTAAGGCATCTCTTGTTCTTGTTCTTGTGTGCGCGTCCTCTTCCTAGAGGACTTGAGTTCGTATTTTCTGTTGAACTGTGCCTGCATGAAGTCCACAAATTTCTTGCAGTTATCATCAATCTCTGGATCTTTAGCAGCACTTGTTTTTTCTTCTTCTTCTTGCAAGGGGAGTTCGAATCCTTCATATTCTTGCAAGGAAAGCTCAACTTCTTCACCTTCCGAGTAAGTAAGATATTGATCGTCTTGCCCATCAGGGGTATGTTCTGTAGGGCCGTTCATCTGCCCTTCCAGGTACAACGGGGGTTGTATGTGATCCTGTTGCTCCTTCCGATATGTTTGTAATATTTTCAAAGGAGGTTTTCTGTATTGGGGGTTATAACCCCTGTTCAGAGCAGCTTGAGGTGGCCTGGAGGAGGAATTATTTGCTTCGAGTTCAAGCTTCACCAACTTGCTTGAAAGGTTCTTGATCATTTTATTCATCTCCTCAATTTTGTAATCAGCTACCTCTCTGTCTTTATTAGAGGTAGATGCTTCTTCTTTCCCTTTGCGCCTAGCATGATGGTCTAGCGTCCCTTTGGATTTTCCTGTAGAAGTGAAGTTAGCTTCGACTTCTAGTGCATCGGTCTAAGCCTAGTCCAAAGTAGCATACTTCCTTTCCCTAAGGGTGAATCTGAATTCTGACTCAAATGCTGCTATAAAGACAACCTTAGCGGCGATCTGGTGTGGCTTCATTTGTACAAGCAGGCTGGTATATAGTTTATTAAATCTCTTAATAGACTCAGACACGTCTTCGTTATGTCTCTTATTTAAAGCATTGAATTCCGTAAGACAGTATCCATGATCCTTCTTTTCTCCCCACTTCCTTGTGAATGCATTTTCCATTTCTTTCCAAGTGTTGATGGAGCAGTCCCCCAAGGTCTTGAACCATTTTCTGGCCTCTCCATCTAGAGACTGGACAAACAATCTCAACACCACTTCCAAATTCTCAACATTGAAATTTTCAGCAAAGGCACAGAAAACTTCCAGGTGTTTCTGAGCAGCAGTATTATCTTCCCCATTGAAACGAGGTAAGACCTTTAGGTAATCTTGAGGCATGTCATTCAGGATCTGAGGCAATGCCAGGGGGGAATATTTGTTTAATAGGAAGCAAGGAACAACCATCAGAGGTTGTGGGGGTGGCAAGAGATTCTGATGTATAATAGGAGGTGGTGGAAGAGAAGTATGTATGACAATGGGGATATACTGAACAATGGCTTGAGGGGTTCATTGAATTGCTGGAATATGAGAAGTGGAAACCTTTGTGATTTCTTTAACTTCTTCGGCTTCAGGAGTGGGATGCAGAAAGAAGCTCGTGGTGTCTACAAACTTAACCTCATATTTGACTTCAATATTTTCCATGGAGGGGCTATCTGAAGTATAGTCAAGGGTTCTTACAGTAGAATTAGGACCTTGATCTTGAGCTAATTGAGAGGAGGATGAAGAGTCTTCCAAGGAGAATATGGGAATATATGTATAAGATGATTGTCTTTCTCTCCAACTTCTCTTGTGAAAAATCTTCTCTGGACCAGACACTGAAGGTGTTCTCAACTGGGATGTATCTGACCTCAGGTGTGGCTTTCGGGAAGCCAGGACTGCAAATATATTTATCCTTTGAATGACAGTGGAGTCGCCAAGGTGAGGGATCTACAACTTCCAACCCTTCCTGCTCACCTATTCTGAAGGGTGGATGAATTTTTTTCGAGGCCCAGGGATTTAGTTCTTTAAATTCTTTCCCCAGCAACGGCGCCAGAAAGATGTTGTGGCTCCTAGAGACAGCCTTGAGTTGTATAAAGACTAGTGCCTAGGACATCTTAAATGCAAGGAGCATATGACTCAACTGACTGCAGTTGGAAATGTTTGGCTCTCATGCAACTATCACTTGGATGAATGGTTTTAATAAGGGTGGAAACAAAACCCCAAAGTTAAACACAACAACTAGGAAAACTGCAGAAAATGAGTACAAAATGCAATAACTAAATGCATCAGACAACTCTAAAACAGAATGCTGTAAAAGGGGGCCGACTTCTAAAATGAATACACAGTTATCAAGTTATATGTGAGCGATGACTATTGCATAAGATGAAGTAATAAATCAACTATAACCGGGCTTATTCAAGGATAAGAATTTATATATACTGGGATTATTCAAAGATAAGAATCCATATATCTGGGCCTGTTCAAAGATAAGAATCCATTGTAGTTAGTATTGGAAGAATGACGAAAGAGATAGAAAATGAACAATGTGTCAGGATTGGGCCATATTTAAATTGCTATGGATGTATAAAAAATGGGTATCTACTATGATTAATTCACATCCAAACATGGGAGCACTCGCATTCCAAAACCTTTAGATATGGGAAGTATGGAGAAATAAAAAATGACACTTATATTAAAAGACAGAGAGAGAGAGAGTTACAAACTGTGAATCATCCCGAGCGGAATCCCCAATTCCAACAAAACTTCTTATTACTGAATCCCTACAGGATCTTCAAACATCCTCTATCAAAGTTCATAAAAAATACATACAGAATACTTGAGCTAGTGAGTCTTTTGGAAAATCTGTAACCCTCTATTAGTGTTTTCTTCCTGTTTTTATAACCTCTGATTCCTATGCGCGAGAAGAAATTTTGGGAAAATATCTTCCCCGCGTGCTTGTATGCTGTTTCAGGTCTAAATCAAAAACATAAATGATGATGAGGTAGAACTTCCTCTCATAATCTTACAACGCAGTCCTAAAGCCGTTTCTAACTGAAATGCAAACAATTTAATAACTGAAAGTAAAAACTGCAGGAGTGAACTAAAGATTTCACCCGAAATGACAAAGTGAAAAGAACATAAGATAAAAGGCCACGCGGGCCCAGTCATGAATTATCATTGCTGTTTGATGAGGTGGAGCCACTGTTGCTACTGGTGAAGGCGATACCGTTAGTCGTGGGAAGGACTGGCCTTCTATGTTGGAGGGTGCGGTATTGCTTGTAGTGGATGAGTTGGTCTTCTGTGCTGGAGTGTCTTATAGAATAGCCAATGGTCATGATCCATTGAATGAGACGTGAAACTGACCCTTATTATCACTTTTATTTGCTTTCTTGGGTGTGGAGGATCATCATCCTCGGCCTCAAGCCGCTGTGATTGGCTATGAGACGGCCTGTGTACTTAAAATGCCATGAAAACCTGCATAGACAACAAACCAATTAAATAAATCTTGCGATGAGAAGCAGATTGATTTAGAAGGCTCGGCTGAAGGTGGAGTAGCAGTACGGAGGCAAGGAATGTAGCGGAGGCTTTCCATGGCGAAAACATGGTTTGAATCCAATCTGGCGCGAAACTGTGCGAAAGGCGGTTTTGCGGAAAACCGGGGTGGTTTCACGTGGGAGCTGAGCGGTAAGTGGTATCGGGCTGGGGGCACGCGATACACGTTAGGGAGCGATGAAAATCTTAATAAAACCACTTATTTCACGTGGAAATAGCGCGATTAGGTTATTTGATGAAATGAATGCGAAGAGGAGCGCAGACCGTTTGATTAGAACAATCTAGATCAACGGCGGAGGAAGAATGTGACAGATGAACCTGCGCGCTCGAGTGGGATTGGCGATGACGTCAGAAAATATGTTGCGTAGCGAGAAAGTCAATTGCGGGGTTAAAAAGTATGGTTATGCGCGAAACGTTGGATGGCAAGGATCAACGGTGGAGATTATCTCGGAGGATCGGCATATTGGCGGAGAAAAGGAATGCGAGAGATGGAAACGGGGAAGAATGAGGAGAGAAGTGCCGATAAGCGATGGGGAAAGGACCGTCAGATTGTTGTGGAGATCAACGAATGAGATCTAATTGGAGCCGCGCACATCGGGGATCGAGATGGACGAGAGGAAATGATGTGGGAGGAGAAATGTGCGATGAGCTGAAGAAGCGAGAACCATTAGATCAAAATCGAGATCAACGGTGAATATTTTGTGCAGGGAAATGCATCGGTGGAAAATATTTTTGGAATAAGAACTTTGGATGAAGCGAAGTGCGATGTGTGATGGATAGGTGACGCGCGATGGTCGTTGGGTCTGCGGAGATCAATGGTCAGGATTGCGTCGGGGTTTCGCACATCGGTGGAAAAGGAGTTCAATGAATAAGGAATGTAGGGTGGCGATGAGCGATGTGTGATAGTCGACAGGCGGAAACAGAACACACGATGGCCTTTGGATCTGCGGAGATCAACAGTCAGGATCTCTTCGGCAAAGATGAACCTCGGTGGTGAAACAAAAGAGAAAATGAGTGGAGTTGGGAACCAGCGAAGTCCGATGGCCGAAGAGGGCTTAAGGAATTTTAGCCGTCGGTCATAGAGCGGGGTCATATGAGAAATGGGGGCTAAGGGCTTAAGCCAAAAGGCGCTTAGAGGTTTGATATGTTAGAATGAGCACTTTTAAAGCTAAAAGGTGGATTTTTATCCCTTTCAAAGGTTCCGGTAGGCGAAAAAGGGGTTTTGATAGTCCATACAGTCCTCCTTGTATTTTCTTTGCAATATAGGGCCCCTTATCATTAGACATCCCAGCTTGGAGAGGGATGTCATAACAACATAGACTATCATAGTCTTCCTGCGAGTTCAATTCAAAATTGGAGGGGGTTTAAAACGTTGTTCTTGGAAAAGTTTGTCGATGACAAAACCCTAGCCATGTTATTAAAAGAGATAGGGAACCTGAAGATTGGGGAAAAAGAAAAGGTCAAGGATTTTAATCATATGTTCAATTGGGTATTGAACTAAATACCTCCAGATATGACACCTAATGGCTCCATTACAATTAACTACTATACTTTTGCCTTGCCAACATGCATATCATAGTTTGTGAAGAGGGCAGCGAATGAAAATTTGTTCCAAAATTTTGAAGAATCCATTGTTGTTGAGAAGGCTTGTATGAAATCAAATAAATTGTTGACTATTAATCATTTAAAGGCTCAAAGGAGACATGAAAAAGGTCTCATGCCTCTTCAAGCAAGGCTAAGGATAAATAAGCTAGTGATGTAGAAAGATTGACTCGCATTATCAAGAAACTATCCAATGAATTGGAAGAACTGAAACAAAGGACACATGAGACCACTTTCAACAATAAGCCCCCAAAGTTTAACTCTGAAGAAGTTCAATAACAAAAACAACAACAATAGTCTGTCAGATAAGTTTGCACATAGCTCAAATGTCATGTTGACTGTCGAAAGTATGGGCATGGACCAATATTGTTCTTTTCACCAAGATTATCATTCAGAAAATCCATGCCCACAGTGGAATCACAACATGAATGCTATGGATGTGCATATTATTGACTCAGTACTTTCAAATGAAAATATTGAGCCAACAAAAGAAAAGGAAGAATTTGAGGTGGTTGAAGAGACTTCAAGTGTCGGGCATGTAGTTAATACTTTCATTATGTGTTCAATGTTGAGAAGAGAAGCATTGAAGAACCACCACTGAATGAGGTCCCGAATCAGAAGCTATATAATTTGAAAATTCAAGGGGTTTTTCTTGAACAAGAACTGACGAGGCAAAATTTGAAAGAAAATTTGTTAAGAAAAATTACTCCACCCATCTCCAAGCTCTAAATAAGTATGGAGATGTTACCACAACAAAGAACACTTCTGCCAATAGTAAAAGTAAGGTCATCTCTCTGAAAGTTCCAAACAAAGTCACTGTTCCAGACACTTCAGAAATTCTGTTGCACTTGACTACAACATAGTCAAGGATATGAAGAAAGCACACGCAAATATTTCAATATTTTTCCACCCACCCACATCATACTTCTTCCGATCAAGGCAGTAACATTCCTAGCACATCTTCGATTCATATTATTGAAGTAGGCAGATCTTCTCAACCCGGTTTGGAATCAACTTGTGAAATTTATTACGGCCACATCTAGACAATTTGGCCTATAATCTGTTGCTTTGCAAAGGCTATTGGATTAATTACTAGAGCACATGATCTCCCTTATTTTCCATAGAGGAAAGAAACAACTCGTACCAGGGACTAGGTTTCTACAATTGAAGATTTGGTTTTTTCTACCCTCAAAGTGTTAGCAGAGTCTATGTAAAACAAAAAGAAACCAGAGGAACCCCCATCATATAATGGGGGTGATGGGGATAACATTGTGCTCTCAAATGACACTTTCTGTGGGTTAGGCATTCTGGAGGGAGATTCCTCAGATTCTTAAGAAGAGGAGGAGGATAGAGACGAGAACATGGCATAAAAAGGTCTAGATTGGATGACTCAGGGTCCACTCACTCCTCCCAGTGTTCTACATAATATGCCAAGGCACCTAGAAACGTTATTAATGAAATATGACCTTGGAAAGCTGATCAAAGTGAAAGACCATTTGGATAATTTCTACCTACACCTGCAGACGCTCAAGGTATGTTATGACGATGTTGCATATAGACTATTTACTTGTACCTTAGATGGTAGAGCGATTGCTTGGTAGCATAGTTTTCCTGCGAATTCAATTCAAAATTGGAGGGGGTTTAAAAAGTTGTTCATGGAAAAGTTCGTCGATGACAAAACTCGGGCCATGTTATTAAAAGAGATAGGTAACCTGAAGATGGGGGAAAAAGAAGAGGTCAAGGATTTTAGTCATATGTTCAATCGGGTATTGAACTAAATACCTCCAAATACAACACCTAATGGCTCCATTACAATTGATTACTATACTTCTGCCTTGCCAACATGCATATCATAGTTTGTGAAGAGGGCAGTGAAAGGAAATTTGGCCCAAAATTTTGAAGAATCCATCGTTGTTGAGAAGGCTTTCATGCAGTCAAAGTCATTTTTGACTATGAATCATTTAAAGACTCAAAGGAGACATGAAAAAGGTCTCATGCCTCTTCAAGCAAGGCTAAGGATAAAGAAGCTACTGATCTAGAAAGATTGAATCGCATTATCAAGAAACTATCCAATGAATTGGAAGAACTGAAACGAAGGACACATGAGACCACTTTCAACAACAAGCCCCCGAAGTTTAACTCTGAAGAAGGTCAATAAAAAAACAACAACAATAGTCAGTCAGATAAGTTTGCACATAGCTCAAATGTCATGTTGAATGTCGAAATTATGGGCATCGATCAATATTGTTCTTTTCACCAAGATTATCATTCAAAAAATGCATGCCCACAGTGGAATCACAACATGAATGCTATGGATGTGAATATTATTGACCCAGTACTTTCAAATGAAAATATTGAGCCAACAAAAGAAAAGGAAGAATTTGAGGTGGCTGAAGAGACTGCAAGTGTTAGGCATGTAGTTAATACTTTCGTTATGTGTTCAATTTTGAGAAGAGAAACATTGAAGAACCACCACTGAATGAGGTCCCGAATTAGAAGAAAAAAAACCTATATAATTTTAAAATTCAATGGCTTGTTCTTGAATAAGAGCTGAGACAAAAGTTGAAAGAACATTTGTTAAGAAAAATTACTCCACCCATCTTCCAAGCTCAAAAAAAGTCTGGAGATGTTACCACAACAAAGAACACTTCTCTCAATAGTAAAAGTAAGGCCATCTCTCTGAAAGTTCCAAACAAAGTCATTCCTCCAGACACTTCAGAAATTCTATTGCACTTGACTACAACATATTCAAGGATATGAAGAAAGCACACACAAATATTTCGATCTTCGTCCTCATTAAGTAATAATGGTTCTTCTTCCTAGAAGGTATCTATTAGGTTTTATGGTCCCCTAGATTCAGTTGTTAACACTGCAACATTAGAAGCTAATACTCTTTTCCCCCCTTTTCTATTGAATTTTGAAATTTCAACTACAATGTTCACAATTTTTTAGTGGATTTTGGTGCATCTGTAAATGTAATGCCATTATATATTGCAAAAAAAAAAATGACAAATGGAATAAAACCGATGCATATATTATTCAGTTAGACAGATCTCTGGACTAGGCTATTGGTGTATTTAGAAATGTGCTTATCAAATTATCTAAAGACGATCGAGTTCATCTATTGTGGACATACCAAAAGCACATAGTTTACTCCTTAGTAGATACTGGTCAAGAAAATTACAAGGGTATTTTGCAACTGACTAGTCACTTATGTGGCTTTCATACAGGGGAAGAACAATCAAATACGAGTAGAAATAGAACCTTACATGAAATAAATTGTTGCATCATTTGAAGAGAAAAATGATTCAATTTCTTTCGCAAATCCAATTTTTGGTAATTTTATTTTTGGAAACTGACCTTGGGTGCTATCTCGCATAACCATCATCGATTCCACCTGATACACACTAGAGCTCCTTCCTTGCTCTTTGGTTGGTGTAAATTATTTATGTAATATAGATGTACATAATATTACTAGTGAAAACTAGTAGTGATTTCACAAGAAATAACTTAGAAATTGTAAATTTTGGACTCTTTACTTTGATGGTTCTAAGACACAGGACAATTATGGAGCCAGTTGTGTCCCTACAGACCCACATAACAAGAAACATGTACTTTCATTCCGTATGGAGTTCGAGTGCCCTAATAATGTTGTAGAATATGAGGCACTCACACCTAGATTAAAGAAAGATATAGATATGAAGGTAAAGTTTCTGAAGGTAATTGGTGACTAAGAGGTAGTCACTTGTCATGTATGAGATACTATACACTGTGTTTCACCTCATCTCAAAAAATACCAGTAGGAGGTATTGTTTATGTTCCAAGAGTTAGAAACGCAATAGTAGATACATTAGCTACTGCTAGGATGTCACCATTGAAAAATGGTTTTTCTTTTAAAATTTTGTACAAACCATATTTACCAGAAAATGTTACTAATTTACACGTGTTTTCAATGATGATCAAATGGCAAAAAATACTATTATTTATGGTGAATGCTGATGTATTCAAAGATTCCACCATAGAGGAGGATGAGAATGAGAAGGCTCTACAAGAAGCATCTCAAGTGCCGAAAGGAAACACTATGCAAAAAGGTGTGGTGTCCTTGGAGAAACTATATGACTTATAGAACCATTTTAGAGGGCCAAAAAAAAAAATACTTAGAGTTCAAAGCTGGCATAGGAACAAGTAAATTTTGGAACACCACAAGATCCCAAGTATGTAAATCTTGGTACCTATTGTTCCCCGCAGGAGTGAAAAGAATCATTAAAAAACAGACTTATGAGGATCATTTGGTACCTTTTGTCAGTGTAGCCCTTTGTCAGTTTAGTTTTAGAGCTCTCTCTCTCTCTCTCTCTCACTCTTGGACAATTAGAGTTTTCTTGGAGCACTTTAACATTGGATCAAGAAAAGAAAAGAAGGAAAAGATGAAGCAAAGATCAAGAAAGGAAGAGCAGGATCAAGCATCTACAACGATATTATTTGCAGGTATCGAGTTGCATGTATGATGTCCTTGCTAGTTTTGGCATGCATGGTTATGCATGTGTGCTATTGGTTCTCTTGCTGTCATTGTCATGATTTTTCCAGGTGTGAAAGTGTTATTCAACCTAGCCTTGCCATTTATGGATAACCATGGTTTGATGGGGTTCTCGTGATTTGGTTGAGCTGGATTGTCGGATGGATTCGAAACTGAGTGAGATGGTATCTAAAAGAAGGAAGATATGGCCTAGAGATCCTTGAATCATACTCTGGATTACGATAAAGCCTTGGCCTAAAGACCCTTGAACCAGACTGTGGGTTGCAGTAAAGCCATATTTTTGTGTTAGCTCGGTGGGCCTAGGAATCATTGACCAGTGAATGGTGGGATATATAATAAAGCCTAAATCTGGTTACCCTCCATCAGGCCTAGGAATCATTGACTGGTGTTTGGTAGGATATACGGTAAATCCTAAAGAATATGAGATAGGAAAATTCCTCATGGTGTAGGTGGAGAAATTCAGTGGCATTGATGTTTGTTTAGGGCCTAGTGATCCAGCGGGGATTGTGGTAAATCTTGGTTCTATTGACGAGGGTGAGGTGATTTAGCCTCGAGAAGCCGTAGTTGATTTTGGTTATGAGTCCCACATTCATTATTAGAATATGGCACAGGGGTGATTGGCTCATCCAATCTATGGTCGGGTGGTACTTGGAAGTTCGAAACCTATTTGGCATTGTATTCATTAATAAGAGTTTGTTTTCTTGGTATTTTATGTGCAAATGTACCATTTGTATGTGGAATTTATGGTTGTTGTATCCTTGTTGTTTATGTCATTTATATGTTGGTTGTGAGTATGTTTTATGACAATGATGATGTATGACTCTCATCATGTTTTGATTTGTAAATGATTGAACAATGAATATATGAACTAATAGATGATAATGCAACTAATGTGATAAGGCATCAATGCTTCTTAACGATTCTAAGATAAGTATGAGACCCCTATGATTAGATATGTTATTATGTCCTGTAGAATACATATTTGTGACATGTTTGGCGAAATGCCTGTCATGGCTAGTAGGGGTCCAGTCAAGTCATTGATAAAATTGTTAGCATTAGTACCTTTGCTTCAATGTTATGTATCATTTATAGAATTTTAATGGAATTTTGGGTAGTGGCCCGAGTGAGTCATGGACCTAAAAAGTGGCACAAAATATGGGGTCGCTGGCATAAGACTACCTAAAAAAGTCCATAGTCGCTAGGATGGCCTTGCTGTGGGAGCGACTGGAGATTTCTAGTCACATTGTTGCCTTGTCATGGGAGTGACTAGGGTGTTTGATTAATTAAAATTTAAGTTTCTTCAAGATTTAAGAACCTAGAAAGGTTGGTTGGCTCTTGGAGATCTTGTACGATGTGTGAATGGTCAGTTCGATTGTCTTCCGTCGATTCCACTTCCTTAAGGTGACCTAGGAGGTTGAATCTCATCATAGTGTCCTCTCATCACATGTTCACCCCGGTGGACTAGTTAGCTTGGGTAAATGTGGGAGGAGGGAGTTACAAATGACAGATTATAACCAAGGAACCACATGCATGTACCATGCATGCCAAAAATAGCAAGGAAATCATATATGCAACTTGGTACCTTCAAGCAAACTTCATTGTAGTTTCTGATCCAACTGTCCTCTTGCACTTTCCTATTTTTCCTTTTCCTTCTTGCTCCAAATCTGAATTATGCCACACTCCTCCAAGAGTGCTCCAAGAAAACTCTAAGTGTCCAAGAGTATGACAAAGATAGAGAATAAAAGAGAGAGCTTCCAAAATTGAATTGTTAAAATATATACTGACAAATTCGATGAACTTATCCTTAGAAGCATTTTTATCAATGATGCCTCTATTTTATTCATTTTCCATTATTTTCCTTCATTTTCATCCTCACATGCAACATGTTACCTTTCACCTTCCTTTTCTCCTATTTTCCATTATTCTCATAAATAAATGCCAATAAATGCCACTTTGTCTTTCCAAAGCCTTTGCCATTAATTAATCACAAGTGATCCCCATCACTATGTTTTTTCCCAACATTCAACTTGGATTACATGTCCCATGACCATGGTATTATTTTGCCTTCATTAAGTTTATTTCATGAATTTTTAACCTAGGGTTGTTACAGATACCTCCCCCTTAGGGGAAAATCGTCCTTGGTGTTAAATGACACCTACAACCAACAAAACCATTGAAAAACCAAAATATATTGCTTATAGAGATTTATAACTTATCTCGATACATTATTTACAATGAAAAACCTATTGGGAACATAAAAAACACGATAATCATAAAAACATGGCACCAATACCGCTTATTGGAGCTTTATAACACAACTTGATGCGGTATTTACATACATATACATATACATATACACATATACCAAAACATCACACCAAAAAATATGCTAAAAACATTTGCTCAACCAAAAAATATAGAAGGATACATAGCGCACAGCTGATCAACCATCTCCCATGTAGCTTCATCGGGCCCAAAGTGATTCTACTGCACTTTAACCTACTCGATTGCTCGGTTTCGGTGCATGAACATGTTTCTCTTCAAAATGCACAGAGGTTCTGACTGGAATTCTCCTTCTGGCTCCACCTATAATATAGACCAATCAATAAAATGATCGAAATATTTAACATACTTCTTAAGCAATGAAACATGGAAAACATCATGGAATTTCACTGTTGGAGGCATTGTAAGTTTGTAGGCCACTAGTCCAATCCTCTCAAGGATCTCGAAAGGCCCACAATACCAAGGTTCCAGCTTCGCACATGACCCAATCCTCACAAATATATTAATGTGGTTGATGCACAAGTACACTTGTTTTCAAACTTTAAACTCCTTAAACACCCTGTGCTTATATGCATAAATTTTCTTCCTATTTTGTGCTACCTTTAAATTTTGTTTGACAACCTACATTTCTTGTTCCTTCTCTGCCAACATGTCTGGTCCAATTAGTACCCTGTTAACTGGATCACTCTAACTGATTGGAGTATTACAAATCTGCCCATAGAGTGCCTCAAATGGACTCATCCTCAGAGACTCCTGATATCCATTATTGTAAGAAAACTCAATCGAAGGTAGATAATTTTCCCACTTAATGCATCACATACATCCTTAACATGAACTCGAAAATCCTGTTGACCCTCTATGTTTGTCCATATTTCTCTGGATGATAAGATTTCCTGAAGGCCAACTCTGTACCTAACCTACAAATAACTATTTCCAGAATGTATAAGTGAACTTAGAATCCCATTCTGACACAATATTCTTCGACACACCATGCAACCTCACCACATCTTTGATGAATGCCTGTGTCACATCACTAGCTGAATATATAGACTTCACCGAGATGAAGTGCGCTACCTTTGTCAACCTATCCACCACAACCATGCTGGAATCATGTTGTTATATGTCCTCAACAAACCTTTGATAAAATCCATATAAATGACCTCTCATTTCCACTTTGGAAACATGATCGGCTATAGTAAACCACCTGGATGCTTACACTCTGCCTTTACCTATTGACAATCCATGTATCTAGCCATAAAATTTGTCATTTCCTTCTTTAGATTCGACCAATAGTAGAAATTATTCACCAATGTTAATTTTTTCTGATATACTGGATGACCTGAATATGACTTAGCATGAAATTCCATTAATATAAGCTTCCTTAGCTCATTGTTGTCTGACATATAGATCCTGTCCCTAAAATTGACCAATCCATCCGTTGTGAGACGATAGTCCACATTCTGCTCACCTGTACCCTATTGTAGGCTATTCCTAAGATCCCTATATCTCTCATCCTATTAACCCACCCACAAGATTTGATCTTGCAGATCTGTTTTGTATGAACTCATAGTTTCAATGTGATTTACCTGTATCCTCTCGCTAAGAGGATCTGCAACCCCGTTCTCTTTACCTTTAATGAATCTCATCTTAAAGTTGAACTCACTGATTGTGGCTAACCATCTAGCTTGCCTCCTGTTCAGATTTGGTTGGTCAAATAAGTACCTCAATCTAGTGTGATCATTGATCAATACAAACCTCCTACTAAGAAGATAGTACCTCCACATCTTCAATGCATGAACAATCGCTGCTAACTCAAGATCACATGTGACATAATTTTTCTTGTGCTCATTTAGTTTCCTTGATTCATAGCATACCACCTGTCCCTCCTACATCAAGACTCCACCAAGCCCTCTCTTGAAAGAATATGTGTACACTACAAACTCTTTATCTGAATTTGCAATCTTTAGAACTGAAGCATTTGTCCACAATTTCTTCAACTACTCAAAACTGATTTCACGTTCCTTTGTCCATTCAAATTTCTTACCTTTCCTTTGCAATGATGTAATAGGATAATAAATATGTAAGAAGTTCTTGATGAACCTCCTATAATAACCTGCTAACCCCATGGATGACCTTGCCTCATCCACAATCCTAGGAGTTTCCCATTCTATGATAAATTTTATCTTTTCTAGGTCCACTGCTATGCCTTCCTTGGAAAACACATGCCCCAAGTAATGTACCCTTGTCTGAACAAAACTAAATTTTCCAAGATTGTCATAAAAATAATGCTCTCTTAGCAATCTCAGTACTGCTAATAAATGTTCGACATGATCTTCCTCTTTCTTAGAATATATCAATATATCATCAATGAACACAATAAAAAACTTGTCAATATAAGGATGCAATAGACTATTCATCAAGTTCATAAAATTAGGTAGAGCATTAGTCAAACCAAAAGGAACTAAAACAAACTCATAATGCCCATACTTGGTCTAGAAAGTTGTCTTGTAAATGTCCTCTTCTTTAATGCGTACATGATGGTATCCTAATCTCAAATCAATATTCGAGAACACTAATTTTACCTTCAACTAACCAAACAAGTCATCAATCCACGCCAACGGATATCTGTTCTTGATTGTTACCTTGTTCAATTTCCTATAATCAATGCATATCTTGAGAGTACATTCCTTATTCTTCACAAACAATACTAGTGCACCCCACAATGACACACTTGGCCTAATGTACCCATTTTCAAGCATTTCCTTCAACTGCAACTTCAATTCCACTAACTTTGGAGTGCTCATCTTTTATGGTTCCCTTGATGCTGGTGCTTCCCCTGGTACCAAATCAATAGAAAAGTCCACTTCCTTGTGAGGAAGAAACTCTGAAATCTCTACGGAAAACACATCCTGAACCTACTATAGAACTGGGTACCTGTTCAATACCTCTACATCCTCAACATCCTTACGGAAATATGCACTGAAAATAACACACACCCTTTTCTGCGACTGCGCTTTGCCTGCATAGTTTTCACCATACTAACTGATGTTTCCTTCTTCTTACCCTGTAATATTCTTTGTTCCCCATTCTCATCCAAACACTCAATAGACTTGTCATAAAAATCCACCTTGGTCATATGAATATACAACCAGTCCATACCCAACAACATACTATATGATCCCAATAGAAGTACATTCAAATGCGTTAACGTAGGCATACCATTCAGTTAAAATGCACGAGCTCTTACCTAGTGATGAACACTTTTCTTTGTACCTATATCCAACTGCACTAACCAAGAATTTGCATGCACTTCTTTTATTAAACCACACTTATCCACCATGTCAAGACTAACATAACTATAATTAGATCTAGGGTCAATCAAAATAGAAAAAAATTGATCACAAATCTTACCATCCATATCGATAATAGACGCCTAATGATTGACCTACCTATTATTCCATGCTGCATAAATTTGAGGAATACTCTGTCCAACATCCCCCAATGTCTGTCCCTCCTGAGCACCCTGATGTTGTGGAAAATCTTGCCTGCGATGATACTTTCCACAAGTCCAACACTGTAAAGGCTTCCAACCCACACCCTTGTTCTGCTCCTGAGACTAAAATTCCCATCCCCTGTCAGATGCATTGAACTTTTTAGGTGGTGTTGCATTCTCTTTGTTACTTGTGTCCTGAGGCATTTCTTGTTTCTTGTCCCATTTTCCTTTATTCTTTGCATTAAATCTATAATATTGCTTAGTCTCAGATCCACGCTTCGATTTATCATAACAATGCTTTAGCTTCATGCTGGATTCCTCCAATGATCTCAACTCATCGAACTTAATATTGTATTTGAATGCTACTAACAAACCACTAATGAATATCTGAAACTTCACTTTCTCCTCCTTTAGATAAGGCACATACCTCAATAACTCTAAGTATATGATAGTATACTCCTCATCGGTCATAGATCCCATCTTCAACTCATAGAAATCCTTTTCCCTTTCATCATAGTACCTCTCTGATAGATATTTCTTCCTGAAAAGTCTCTCAAACTCACTCCAAGTCAATTCCTCTTCATTAATACCGTTGACATTATTTACATATTCCCACCAGATGTCTGCTTTACCTTTAAGACTGAATGTAGCTATTCTGGACTTCATGTTTGCTAAGTAATCATGCGATTTGAAGAAATTATTCATCCCAAGAAACCACGCTTCTGCATCCCGTGACTTCTTCATTTATCCATCAAATGTAGGTGGATTTGCTTTATTGAACTCATCCGACAAATATCCCTTGTCATTCCTCCTATAAGATGATAGAGATGATGACCATGATACCTATTTTAACTAGAACTAGGGTAAATCCCATGCACATTTCCTCGTCTATCATCTCTATCCAACTTGTCCCCACCATGTGACCTACTACCATATGCTCCATATTCCTATCTTCCTGTCCACGAATGATGCTAAGAAGTCCCTGTCTATGCAATTCTAACAAGCTCTAAAGAATAATTGCATTGACCTCTGCTTGTTTCTCCTATGCCCTAACAAGTCTCTCTTGTGATTGAATGATTATGTCGTTATCCGCTTTGCAACTCCTTATTTTTTCCTTTAAAATTCTCAAAGTGTCTATTATGTGAGAGGAATAATCATCACCATGTTTCTCATTTGATCTATAGGGAGAATCTCGTGAACTGTAATCTACCATTCTGCTAGTCATATTTGATCTTCTCTTCCTACAAGCATATAATGTCAGCTAAACGAAAACATAAACCTAAACATCACACCTCAGTATATTTCAGGGGAGGATATCTCATCTGCAAGGTCAACCAGATTAGCACAATACCTATACATCCTCAACATCATTACCTTTATCACAGGAAATATGCACTGAAAATAACACACACCCTTTTCTGCGACTGTCCTTTGCCTGCATAGTTGTCACCATACTAACTGATGTTTCCTTTTTCTTACCCTGTAATATTCTTTGTTCCCCATTCTCATCCAAACACTCAATAGCATTGTTATAAAAATCCACCTTGGTCCTATGAATATACAACCAGTCCATCCCGAATAAAATACCATATGATCCAAATGGAATTACATTCAAATGCGTTAACGTAGGCATACCATTTAGTTAAAATGCACAAGATCTTACCCAATGATGAACACTTTCCTTTGTACCTATATCCAACTGCACTAACCAAGACTTTTCATGCACTTATTTTATTAAACCACACTTATCCACCAGGTCAAGACTAACATAACTATAATTAAATCCAGGGTCAATCAAAATAGAAACAAATTGATCACAAATCTTACCATCCATATCGATAATAGACGCCTAATGATCGACCTGCCTGTTATGCCATGTTACATAAGTCTGAGGAATACCCTGTCCAACATCCCCCACTGTCTGTCCCTTCTGAGCACTATATATTTTCGGTCTACCACCATAATGTTGTGGAAAATATCGCGTGCGATGATACTTTCCACAAGTCCAACATTGTAAAGGCTTCCAACCCACACCCTTGTTCTGCTCCTGAGACTAAAATTCCTATCCCCTGTTAGATGCATTGAAATTCTTAGGTGGTGCTGCATTCTCTTTGTTACCTGTGTCTTGAGGTCTTGCTTGTTTATTTTCCCATTTTCCTTTATTATTTTCATTAAATATCTAATATTTCTTAGTCTCAGATCCACGCTTTGATTTCTCATAACAATGCTTTAGCTTCATGATGGATTCCTCTAATGATCTCAACTCATCGAACTCAATCTTGTCTTTGAATGCTACTAACAAACCACTGATGAATCTCTGAAACTTCACTTTCTCCTCCTTTAGATAAGGCACATACCTCAATAACTCTAAGTATCTGATAATATACTCCTCATCGGTCTTAGATCCCATCTTCAACTCATAGAAATCCTTTGCCCTTTCAACATAGTATCTCTCTGATAGATATTTCTTCCTGAAAAGTCTCTCAAATTCACTCCAAGTCAATTCCTCTTCGTTAATACCTTTGAAATTCTTTACATCTTCCCACCAGATGTCTGCTTTACCTTTAAGACTGAGTGTTTCTATTCTAGACTTCATGTTTGCTGAGTAATCATGCAATCTGAAGAAATTATTCATCCCAAGAAACCACGCTTCTGTAGCCCATGACTTCTTCGTTTCTTCATCAAATGTAAGTGGATTTTCTTTATTGAACTCATCCGACAAATATCCCCTGTCATTCCTCCTATAAAGACGATAGAGATGATGACCATGATACCTGTTTGAACTAGAACTAGGGTAAATCCCATGTACATTTCCTTGTCTATCATCTCTATCCAACTTGTGCCCACCATGTGACCTGCTACCATATGCTCCATAGTCCTATCTTCCTATCCATGAATGATCCTAAGCAGTCCCTGTCTCTACAAGTCTAACAAGCTCTAAAGAATAATTGCATTGACCTCTGCTTGATTCTCCTGTACCCTAGCAAGTCTCTCTTGTGATTGAATGATTATGTCGTTATTTGCTTTGCAACTCCTTATTTTTTCCTTTAAACTTCTCAAAGTGTCTATTATGTGAGAGGAATAATCATCACCATGTTTCTCATCTGATCTATAGGGAGAATCTCGTAAATTTAATATACCATTCTGCTAGCCATATTTGATCTTCTCTTCCTACAAGCATATCATGCCAGGTAAACCAAAACATAAACATAAACATCACACCTCAGTATAGTTCAGGGGAGGATATCTCATCTTCAAGATCAACCAGATTAGCACAATACATGTATAATCATAATCATAACAATATATAGACATCATCTCAATCATCATCCAGTTACAATGCATGACAATACCAAATACATACCATGACCTCATGCACGACAACTTTGACCATTAAAATACATACACAAAAACATATAAACACCATCATGCATAACAAGTAGACATAAAACTGACACACCTTCATGAAAAAATAATTCCAAAAACAACATCATTGATTCCCACATAGTGACACAACTGAAACAATGAACACCACCATGTACATATAACAAGGACATGTACAACAAACATGCATGCACGACATTCACATCCATCCAAAGAGAAAGGGGAAACTAGACATCACCCAAGGAGAATGGAACCATGCTTTGATACCACCCTATAATCATCTCCTCCCACATTTACCCAAGCTAAATAGTCCACTAGGGTAAACACATGACAAAGAGTTACTATGATATGAATCAACTCCCCAAGTACAGTTAAGGAAGTGGAACCAACCTAAAAAGACCAATCTCACCTTCCACAGATGCTACATAAACTTAAGGAGCCAAACAACCCTTCGAGGTGACCAACCCCTGAGAAATATTACTTTTTTGCTGAACTAGAGCCCCAGTCACACCGATGACAATGAATGCATATGAATGATACCCTTGAGTCGCTCCCACAACAAAGCATCCATGCGACTGTGGCATTTTTTAGGGAATTATTTTCCAGTGACCCCGAATTTTGAGCCACTTTTCAGGGCTAGGTATCAAGCCACTGTGCAAAACTTCATAAAAATTCCAGAAAGGCTAAACAACATGATGACAAGGTTACTAATGCAAAAACCTGAAAAAAGAATTGACTTGGCCCCCACTATCCATGACAGGTATTTCATCAAACATATCATAAACATGTAATCTACATGTCATAACAACAGATCTAAGTATAAGGATCTCATACTTATCCGAGAATCGTCAAGGAGGACCAATATCTCATTCATTCATTAACATTTATTATACTAAATAAAACATTATGAGAGCTATAACTCAAGTATGTCATAAACCATGTTCATAATTAGCATATAACCAACAAAATGATAATGATATAACAACCATCGAGATCACATAATAACAAATAAATTTACCCATCAAATATAAGAGGAAAGAGTTCTTATTAACATATGCAAAATGCAACCAAGTCTGGGACTTCCACATACCACCCAACCATAGATTCCACTTAATCAAATATTTATTTCATCCAATCACCCTTGTGTCATATTCAAAGAATGAATGTGAAATCTCATGGAATAAACTAAAAAAAACTAGAGATTCTAGAGGCCAAACCACCCCAACCCGTAGTCAGTGATTCCACTTCACGGTCAGACATCACTAACCATCACTAGATTTGTCTCTACCCAAGTTGTCCAACGCTTCAGAGTGTTTGTTCTAACAAGGGCTTACAGGACTTGTAACTAAACTCAAAACCACTACCGGGCTTCCAGAGAATTTTTACAACCATGGCTTCTAGGACTAGTAGCTCAACCCACCAAGGGATTCCAGAGAGTTTGTCCATCTAAGGCTTCTAGGACTAGTGTTGGAACAAGGTCTCCTGCAAGCTGCAAAACTGGTCCATTTTGTACATTTTTTATTATATTTAGTCTAACACAGGGGTTTTGGGGTGGGTCAAAGCCCCTAAAGCATTGTAAATGGGTCAAGGGTAGACCAAGAGTCCGCAAACCACGGTTTGCGGACCATTGGATACATAGGCTAAAATAGTATAAGTAGTTGAACCTTTTTGAGCGGTAGGACAGATTAAGAAGGATAAGAGATTGATGCTAAGTGCGAATTGATATATCTGGTTAGGGTTGTTGGGGAAGGACTCTTGCTGCTGTGTGCGCGGAGATTCCCTGTCTTGCTGTGTGTGGACCCTGTTGCTGTGTGCGTAGGTTGGGATTTGGGTATTGTAAATGGATCTGAAGGATTAATGAATGCGGAAGTATTGTTGGATATCTGAATATGTTTGAATGAATCTGTGATGCTTGGATGATTAATATATGTTGATGCTATAAGACTGAACGCAGCTTGTCTTGACTTGCCTACCCTCTCCCAGGGTGCGAAAACCTAGTTCCAACACCCACCCATACTACTTCGGGTGAGACTTTGTCTTGCGCAAGCAGGTCACTGCCGAAAGGGCCAGTAGTATAGGGGTTTTTTGGCAAACATTGAACCTCTGAACCTGGGTCAGGACCCCTCGAGCCAAAAAATGGTTCCGTTGCTGGGACCTGGATTATTTTGAGAGAGGGATCGGGTAATGCCAAGGCCGTACTGGAAGCCTAAGAAAAAGGAAATTGATGACTGGTTTGAACAGCAAGTTCAGGAATTGGCCGTACAAGAAAAATGCAGTGAAAGGTTTACCACTGAAGAGTGGAAGAATAGGTACATCTTTATAGATAACTACGACATCTTCTTTGTGACGATTGTGATTGAGCTCCAGGAGTGGCTCACAAGGCTGGTAGAGTTCTAGAAGTGTTGGAAGGATGAGCGGATCATAGAGTGGACCTCCGAACTAATCCAGCAGTTAGAAAAGACTGATAACACCATCACTTGCACAGTGGACCACTGGGTAGACAGTGTGTTAGGAGGATTTGTGACATAATTTACCATCGATCAGTTTGTATCCTACTCTGAAGCAGAGTGAAGATTCTTCACGGGGTTTCGAGGTAAGTTTCTGAATACCTTACCATTGCTGATCAAGATATTATTATGTGAAAAGAGTATTCTATGTAGCCATACCGAGTGAATGACCCCTGATCTGGATGGGAGCACAATGCGAAGAGGAAAATACTACAGGACCAACCTAGAAGGAGATAGATCTGTCTATAGTCTGGTAAGGGAAGCAACTTCGCAGAGTCCTCTAACCACACCACTTTTGAACCAGCATAGGGGTAAGAATTCACCTGCACCTCTGCCACCACCGGAAGATGACATGGACATGCATACAAAGTTACCCACCTTTAAGGGTGTAGGATATGAAGACATGGATCAGTTCTGGTTCGTCAGAGAATCGGTATGAACTGCACAGAATGTAGCTAGTGATGCGGTGAGGCAGGCACAACTATCCCTTGCCTTTGAAGGAAGAGCATTGGACTGGTACATGGGATACATCAGACAACATGAAAACGCAACAATTGAGGAGGTTAAGAATGCTTTGAAGCAGCAATTTAAGAAGCCTAAGTCCTACTCGCAAATAGTGGTTGATCTCAAAGATTTCAAGCAAGGGCCATTTGAGTATATGTGGGAGGCTGATCAATGACTGAAGAAAGTGATTAGAGAAGGAGGATTTCAATATGATGACAGACAACATACAAAATGGTTCATCGCCATGTTACTGCCTCACCTACGCACACCTATGGGTCACCAAACTTTTGAATCGCAGGAGAAATCCTTGGAAGCTGCGATGAAGTTAGAAGTGGCGCCTCGAGATGGGACCCAGTTGGGCGTCCAAAAGATCCAAGGGCGGCTAGAAGTAATGCACGTGGAGATCTAGAACTTGCGACAAGAGCGAGGAGCAAAAGCTATTCCCGAAAGGTGGTGCATACGATGCAGGGTGAATGGTCACACCAAAGATAACTGCCCTCTACTAACAGACTATATGCAGGCAAGAGGACCTAGTCCATTACACCTAGGATCAAGCAAAGGACTTAGTCCATTGCGTCCAGGCTCCAGCGGACCTGCGCTGTGGTGTGAGGATTGCCGCATAGTTGGCTTACATGATATAAACCATTGCCCTTGCCTAGGTGCGTATGTCCCCGAAGTAAAACAACAGTGGTGCAGGTTTTTCTGGTCAGTAGGACATGATGAGCATAACTATTGAACATATGATTTGATGATATATCGAGGAAAATTGTGTAGGGTACAAACGGATCTTGCGTCACCAAGGTCTCCGACAGGCATAGGTGGCTCCCCGTCAAGGGACAAGGGAGGCGGTCGTGGAGGAAGTGCGGGACAGGGACGAGGTCAGCTAATCTGTTATAATTGTGGAGAAGTAGGACACTTTGCAAGGGACTGCCTGAACCCCACTAGGAAATCCTGTTGGTATTGCAGATAGACGGATCATGCGATTGAAGACTGTCCAATATTGATAGAAAAAATGCAGGACAAGCAGTCGACACCTACGCAGAATGTGCAAAGAGTTAAGGCTGAGCTGCGAGACAAGGATCTGAGTGTGAATGTGGTGACACATAGTGGGATGGCCAATAGGGGACCTAAGGAGGAGGTTGCGATGGAACCTATGATCCGACAAGCTATTAGTAAGCGGGAAGGTTTGGACTTAAAAAACGGGAGAGAAAAATTTATCACAGCTCGCAAGGACTTTGCTGAGGTAGAGGAAACTATTGCTTGGTCACCTGCGAACCTCAAGGCAGCTGAGGAGGTTGAGCCCTTTTTGCATGCATGTATGAAGCTAATGCATAACCCAAATGTTGTGGAGAATCTTCAGGAATTAATAGATAGCTGCGCGGCGTGACCCAATATACCTCCGAAGGTTAAGGATGTGCACAAACTATACAGGTATAAGAAACACACGGGAAGAGAAATGTGGTTATCTGCATAGATTGGTGACTATGAGATGAGTCAGGTTATTTTGGACCTGGGGTCAGATGCAAATGTGTTACCTAAATAGACTTGGCAACGAATGGGAGAGCCTAAGTTGGAATGGTCCACTATCCAGCTGCGCATGGAAAATCAACAGAAAATCATCCCACTAGGAATGTTGTCTAAAATTACGATGGATATCGCAGGAGTAA
Organism: Pinus albicaulis; assembly: GCA_034641835.2. Lineage (NCBI taxonomy): Eukaryota > Viridiplantae > Streptophyta > Pinopsida > Pinales > Pinaceae > Pinus > Pinus albicaulis. The sequence continues at coordinate 274,791,946 of CM076577.1, read as the reverse complement.
TGGCCCGAGCCGACTTTGAAGTAATTGAAATTGTAGAAGATGCAGACCCCTACCCTACGCTCTTAGGGATATATTGGGCCATAGATATGGGAAATATCATCAAACTCAAAAAGAGAAGCATGGTGTTTGAGAATAACGGTACAAGGGTGATAGTACCATTAGATCTTGCGGAAGGTGAATGATACACAAAGCCATTGCGCGATGAAGAAGAGGTGGATCACATTTATAAGTTGACTACGTGGGACAAAGATTGGATCAACCCCATGGCAGAAGGAGTACTCTGCTGGGAAAAGGATAGTGAATGCTTCTCTGAATCTGATGGGGAAATGGAGAATTGGAAAAACCGACTGCACGATGTCTCGACGTTGCGATGTCTTCGAGTCACAAGGGACTTCCGCTGCATTTCCTCAGAGGTAAGAGACCTACCCTACTTTGATGGTTCTGGTAGCATTAAGGAATTTTTGCGAGCATTCGAAGCAGAGGTTCCCATAGGACAAAGGCTATGGGCCCTTAAGTTGGCCATACGAGGGGTACCTACACAATGGTGGGAGATGCATGAAGAGGCAGTCCAGGATTGGGAGGAACATCAGGATATGATGAACCTACCATTTGAAGCCCCAACTAGTGTGTGGGTCAAAACATTCCTTGGATCGAAAGATCCACATGAATATTTGTTTGCATGGGAAGAGCAATGGTGTGATAGGACGACTAAGGAGTGGGTTCACCTGCTGATTCATGACCTAGGGCTGCTTCCATCTGCATGGTACTTAGATGTGGAGCTACATTGGCACACCTGCCACTGGGGGACGTTGAAGGAAGAATTACTAGGAACATTTGGGTTAGTAGGTGAGACCAGGGCGCTTGAGGCAGTTCTGCGAGACATTGACGCTGTGTTATGGAGTAAATCACACCTGGTTATCGCACCGAAAATACCCACATGGGAAACACGGATACCATGCATGGTAAGCTACCGTAGCCTAGCCCCAACAAAGGGTAAGGATGATTCGCAAGTTACGTTTGACGCAGAATTGGAAGGGGTGCACACGACTATCGAGCCGCTCAGGCTGCGAATGGGTAACACTGAAAAACACCTTACGTTGGCTAAGAATAGGGATGAAGATACATAAGGCAGAGTTATCATACGTTTGGTGACCCTCACGACAGGGAAACTGCTATGGTCACTCCTCGGCCATGCATGGTATTACAGAAAGTTTGTTTGGGAATATGCATTATTTACAGCACCTCTTAGAAACTTGTTTACGCAGGGGATCCGATTCGGTTGGGATGATACCTGTCAGGAACATATGTCTTTGGTTGTGAGGTACCTAGGGAACAAGCCTGTGTTGGGGGAGGATGCATAGAAGGCACAAGTGGTTGACCCAAGCGTAACAGGAATGTTGAGTGCATACGAGATGCGAAAACTAGCCATTGGCACTCTAACAGCTGGTAGGAAGCAAAATTTCCCGTTGAGAGGCACGGCTCCCTGGCATTTAATGAGGCAGATTTTGGGGACTTTTGACCGTTTATCTGATGGTAAGTTCCAGGTGAATTTTACCCTACCATTGGGTGACCACAAGTGCTATAAAAAGGGCAGGGTAGCTCAGATAAGGGATCCACCTCACTTGCATAAATTGTACTTCTCAACTTTGTCTCGAGTGAACTTGAGCTATACAGTTCTTTGGATCTGCATATCCCTTTCATGTCTGATTAGCCTACTCCTTCTGACAGTAGCCATCTAGAGCTGGGATTCCTTTTCCACACTAGGATGATGGCCAAGAACCCTGCTGAACCCTCAGTACCAACAGAGCTAGAAAGTGAGGACATAATAGAGATTGGGGCTGAGGATGAAGAAGTGCTCTCTACACCAGTATAAAGAAGGGAAAAGTGAAAGCACAGGGCTCAGGGAAGCCCCCAAAAGCTGCAAAATGGGTTGCAGGAAGACCGAGGACTTCCCCAAGGCATGCCCAATCTCCACGAACAACACTTCAGGATCAGGATGCACAGGAGGAAGCCTGCCAATCCGATAAATTGGTTACCCCCCTTCATCTGACCATGCCGGCCCTCAACTCGCACGCAAAAAAACTTGGATGGTTTGATCACCTATCTGTAAACACCGCTAACCCCGGGCGAAGTCCCAGTCATCAGTGACCTTTGCGGGCGGCTCCATGAAGTTAAATTTGATGATCACGACTTGGAAAATTATGAAGCCTTCCCTGAGCTAGTACCCGCACTATACTTTGACATAGTTTATGAGAATGATGGGGTCATAGTCATTCCTCAGCGTTGGGTATGTCGATTTTCCGGTTCTGGGCTCTTGAACCTACTGCGGATGCCCCATTTTGGCCATTATAATGTCATGGATCGGCTGGCCCGAAAGTTGCTCGCCTTGATTCATGAGGGCTGCTTATGGATTTGGGACTGAGTCCCCATTGATGCTGTGCTAATTCATCGGATTACGAGCCTTCCCATGTAGGGGCCGCACCCTCTGGAACGGATGGGCAAGAAATATGAAGGCGAGACTGCTGAATTTGTGCACAAAAGGTATAAGGTGGAGCGAAATACCTAGGGTTTTATCATCAAATCCATCAGTGACCGTGCTACGCAGATGGGTACCATACTATTAGCATGCAAGCTAATGCAGAAGTGCCAGGTTGAAACCATCCCTGCCTATTTCATTCGATTAGTTTGCCAATGTATGAAGGGGGCCAACCTTAATTGGGCCCAATATTTGTGTGATGAATTCCTAACCAATGTCCGCAAATCTCAGGAATAAGGGAAGACCTTTTGCTATTCTTGGCTACTGCTCCTTATAGCACTGGTTGCATGGGAGGTCCCTGAGGATTCGGTCCTCCCCTAGCTCACTCCAGATATGTGCGACGGAGCTCGGTATGCCCATTTGTGGGATTCCAAGGATGTGCAGCGCATTGAATATAACAAAGTCTTTTGGGTCCTCTTCCAGAGTAGCGTGGCCGCAGCTATCAATTCTCGACCTCGGCTATCCTTCATAGTATATGACAAGTACAAAAGTATTGCAACATTCCAGGTTATGATGTACCACATACAGATCCACGGTTTCAAGAGTAAAACTTGGACATCCCTCCCGTATATGGTAGCAGATGAGGACATTGACCGGGTGATCGGACTATGGCCTCCTGTCTGGAAGATAGGCTTCAAAACCCCCACCAAGGAGACTACAAGACCAAGCAAGCAGGGCGGGGACACAGCCACGAAGAAGAACACGCTGTTAAATTCCACCAGGGCCGAAATCCAGGTAGGCTTGCCACCCGAAGTAAACCTCAGAGGAACAAAGCGAACATGCGTGCCTGACAAGGGGCCCCAAAAGAAGAAGTGCACACAACGGGGAGAGTACGATGCCACGATCACACTCACTAACGAGGACCTCGAACAAATAGCGGACACGGTCACAATGGCCACAAAAGACAAATGGGTAGCCCTGGAGGAACATCAGAAGGCTACCATTGACACCCTCTAGGCTGAGTTCCACACCCTACAGTTAAAAACAGACGCACTACAGGCTAGCATAACTCAGGTACAACCTCCCTTGGTACCCAGCCGTATAGTGCTCGCCACAAAGGAAAACTGTCTCTGCGCCATAACTAGTGCTGCCCTCGTCATCAGTCCATTGGCTCAAGCAGTCTAACTCCCTGCAGACACAGGGGTACAGCTAAATCTGGCCACGCTACCCCATGATGCACTACAAGGTCTCCACACCGCTGTATTCCAAGAGATTCACCATTGGGACCAGCAGGTGCACCAACAACTAGGGGTGGCCGAGTAGACCATCACGCAGCAGAACGCCAAAGTACTCCGCACTGTCACACAGCAGGCGGAGCTCGAAATATTAATTCACTAGCTCTACACGGAGGTTACAGAGGAAATCCCGACCGCCGCTACCCCTCGGGATAAAATTGAAGGGTTTGTCGCAGCATTTAAGGCGTCTAGGACAGAGATGTAGGCAGTGAAGACATAGGTGGAGTAGAAAATCACCGACTTACAGGCCAAGCTGCAACCCAAAACACCTCTGAAGGTACAAGCCCGGCGTGCTGCGCTAGTGACCGAGGCCACTAACACCATTATGGGATAGATTTCTTAGGGTGCCCTGATACTCGAAGACGCCATGCAGCTTTGGACTAAGATCCAATGCGATCCGGTCCTCTAGAGAATCAATCAGGACTTGCGGCAGAAGGAGGAAGCTTTTGATCAGGTCGAGGCTACATTGCCCTCCTTAGTTCCTGCACAACATTTGGCACATTTGAGAACCAACAATGATCTCCAAGATGAAATTGAGGAACTCCGGTGCAAGAAGCACGTCATTGGGGAACGATTGAAGTCTTGGACTGCCACAGCCCTCCAGATATCACAAGATACTGATGCCATGGTCAAGTGGCTAAATCAGATGTTGGAAAGTGTCACTGCGGCAACAGAAGGACCGACATTCCAGAAGCTCATGGATATCGCGCAGAGCACTGCTGCTCAGAGTCAAGAAGTGCTGCCTCCACTGATCGCCACCATCAATGCACTGCATGCACAGGTGGAGAACCCACCACCATAGTGACTTGGGACGAGTCACAAGATTGTGTTGGGGGACTGTTGGAACATGGTCTCCTGCAAGCTGCGAAACTAGTCCATTTTATACATTTTTTATTATATTTAGTCCAACGCAGGGGTTTTGGGGTGGGTCAAAGCCCCTAAAGCATTGTAAATGGGTCAAGGGTAGACCAAGAGTCTGCAAAACACGGTTTGCAGACCATTGGATGTGTAGGCTAAAATAGTATAAGTATTTGAACCTTTTTGAGCGGTAGGACAAATTAAGAAGGATAAGAGATTGATGCTAAGTGAGAATTAATAGATCTGGTTAGGGTTGTTGGGGAAGGACTCCTACTGCTATGCGCACGAAGATTCCCTATCCTGCTATGTGCGGACCCTGCTACTGTGTGTGCAAGTTGGGATTTGGGTGTTGTAAGTGGATCTGAAGGATTAATGAATGCAGAAGTATTGTTGGATATTTGAATCTGTTTGAATGAATTTGTGATGCTTGGTTGATTAATATATGTTGATGTGTTATTGATTCAAGCTGCGAATATACTTGTGTTACTTGTTTATGTTGCGATATGGGACTGTTCTGTTACATTTTCTGCAAGAAGATATGGAATAGCTATGTTATCTTTATATAAGTTCATGATTTGTTTATTACTGTGAGTATCATTGTGATTAGGCACGTGAATGCGAAGGGAATCTGTAGATCTAGGCTTTGTAATATCAGATCAGGTTGCTATAAGACTAAATGTAGCTCGGATTGACTTGCCTACCCTCTCCCAGAGTGCGGAAACCTGGTTCCAACACCCACCCATACTACTTCAGGTGAGACTTTAGCCTGCGCAAGCAGGTCACTGCTGAAAGGGCCAATAGTATAGGGGTTTGTTGGCAAAACTTGAACCTCCTAACCTAGGTCAGGACCCCTCGAGCCAACAAATCGTAACTCAACAAAATTCGTTACATGAATTCCAGAGTGTTTGTCCAACAAAGGCTTCCAGGAACTAGTAACTCAACCCAAAACCATTTGGAACATGAGCACTAACTAAAAACAAATGGGAAAACCCACAACACCATGGCTATCCAGGAAATGGAAATTCTAGGAAAAACCACTTTCAATCCAAGAAATCCTCCATGCCAATGAAAAATCATAACCAAAGAGCCACATGCATGCCAAAAATAGCAAGGAAATCATACATTCAAGTCGGCACCTGCAAGAAAAACTCATTGTAGCTACTGATCCCACTGTCCTCTTGCGCTTTCCTATTTTTCCTTTGCCTTCGTGCTCCAAATCCCAAGTATTCCACACTCCAAGAAAAATCTAAGTGTCCAAGAGCATGAGAGAGAGAGAGAGAGAATAAAATATAGAGCTTCCAAAACTGAACTATCAAAAGATAGACTGAAAAAAGCCATGAAATGATCCTCAAAATCCTTTTTATCAATGAGGCCTCTATTTTCTTCATTTTCCATTATTGTCCTTCATTTTTCTCCTCACATGAAACCTATGACCTTTCAACTTCCTTTTCTCCTATTTTTCATTATTTTCATAAATAAATGCCAATAAATTCCACTTTGCCTTTCCAAATCCTTTGCCATTGCCTTTTCCAATTTCCATAGCCATTAGTTAATCATAAATGATCCCCATCACTATATTTTTTCCCAACATTTAGCTTGGAATATGTGTCCCATTACCATGGTCTTATTTTTCCTTTATTAACTTTATTACATAAAATTTTAACCGAGGGCTATTACATTGAGTGAGAAAAAATAAAATTTCCTAATGTTAACCACAAACTCACCCAACCACACAACACCACAGACAATTAGAACGCAAACTATTCGCCACATTTTTGCTACCATTAACTAAAATCAACCCATAAAAAGCACTTATCAGATGCAGACAAAGAGTAATATAACTCTGAAATCACCGCCAGCCCTTGGCACGAACGAATTTCAACCAACTAGAAAAATTCGAAACCAAACTCCCCAAAATTGAAGACCACCATGAAATTTGACAACACAGGGAATTATTCTCCCTTTCTTCACAATTCAAGACTTTACAAAGTACTATCTTATCAAGAAAAGAAATTACATGAAGACTTACGCCCAACGAATTCCACAATCCTGCTCCAACTAACAACTTGGGACTCTAAGTGTCTAGAAGGGAGCCTACTCCTTTGACCACCTTCATGCTGGTAGACCAAAGTGAATGGCTTTCTGACTGCTCACTAGGATCACTTAATTTCACTTGGAGTTGTAAGGAAGAAGAGTGTCCACTCACATCAAACCAACATTCCAAATTTTCCACTCACCAATCTTATACAACCCACGAAACCCCAACATAGTTGAATCCCTAAGGAACCAAGTATTCACAATCCTTAGGCCACCAACGTTTCATCTCCCACACTGTTACAATTCCTAACACACTAGCCAACAACCTCCTCATATTATTCCTGTCTGTCAAGTCCAAAAACTTCTCCCTTGAATCGAGAGCCAATGCCACCTTCTTGGCATGCATTAACATTTATGCAGGTGTACCTGCCTCATTAACACCGCTCCTCACCCCCTTCGGGGAAACTCAAATATGGTTTTAATTTCTCGTAATATCTCTATTTTCTCTAATGATAACTTGGTTCTTAATTGTATTTCAAACCCTAATCGCCCACATGAAATATTTTTCCCTAATTCTATCAATGTTCCTCTCCTTCCACTCTCAATAACCCCCCCACTCCCCCAAAAACACCCCATAGTTCTTATGTGCCAATGGTTGTAAATTTATTCTCAATTGATCTTGATCCTCCTTCCATCCATATTTTCAAAAAAGGATTCAACTTTTCCCTTGTCCCCCATCATATTCCCATAAAATATATTATTTTCTCTATTGAATCCATCACACACCATCTTCCCACATGTGAAGCTAAAGAAATTTGACTAGAGCGTGGTAGAATTCTTCATTTTTCCATACCTCCAAAAATGAATTAACCAAAATAAAATTTTGAATCCATTTTTCACCTTGTTGATAACTCCAACATGATTATTTCGAAAAATTGAAAAAGATAATGTTATGGTCATTATGCATACATATGAATAGGAATTTAAAGCTCAACACCTTCTTTATTTTTCTTCATATAAACATCTCTCCAAGAACCCAATGAATGCCCTAACTAGCTTAGTCACAAAAGCCATCAAATATTCATTCTTAAACCCCATGATTAATAAATTCCTTATTCCTTATAACCCTCAAACCCTTGGATCTATGGAGAGCCTAGAATTCATAAAAAATACATTCGTCTTAGATCGATAGGAAGTGTTATAGGAGCACCCATTCATGCCCTAGTTCATTTTCTTATTGATAAACTTCATTCCTTTATTAGGAAAACTCCCTAATTTATTAAATGTCCTTTGATTTTATTCAAAAAAATAGGCATCTTCACCTTGATGAACAAGACATCATGGTCAATTTTAATTTTGTTTCCTTATTCACCAAAATTCATATTTTTAAAGTGTTTAACTCATCTGTAGTCTTTTGGACCCAAAAGTATTTAACCTCATTGAAATCTACCCCACTTAGACTTTCACCTTTAAAGGGATATGCTATGAAATAACAGAAGGCACAACCATGGGATCCTCCTTTGCCCCAATGGTTACCAATATTTTTATGTCACATTTCAAAGCTTTAACCATGAATAATTTTCATCTCAAGCCTAAGTGTTAGTTTTAAATTATTGAAAATGCCTCTGTCATTTGACCTGGTGGCCATTCCTCTTTGACATATTTATTTAACCATCTTAATAGTATTTCATCCCACATCCAATTTGGTTTGTAAATCTATAATTTACTTGGGGAGGATAATATAGGTACATGAAAAGGTGCCCAAGAGGATATTGAATATAATGTGGCTATAATAGTGGAATAGGCCCATTATGTAATTGAAAGGAATAACATATTCCCTAAAATACTCATGTGAAAGTATACATACATGAGTATCATTGTATTGGGGTGTGTTGGATTATATTGTCTTGTAACATGAATTTCTTGTGGAGTTATCCTTTCCATAATGATAACTTGATGGTTTTACCCTACCGTAAGGGTTCTTCTATCTATATTCTTGTGTTGTTTAAGGTGAATGTCTTGGTTATCTTTCGAGTTTGAGGGTTTATCTTGTAAGTTTTATGGTGGATTCTCTCTTATATATTTGAAGTTTTATTACAAAATTCAAAATTAAAGCTCTCTTTCATTTTTAGGTGTTCTCATTAGCTATCTTCCCAATGACACCCTTACCTACCAACTTTATAGGAAAAAATCTCATGTTGACTAGTTCCTTCATGCCCATTCTCACCGTTATCGTGCCCAAAAATATGTCATTTTAAAAAATCAAGTTAATCAAGCCACTAAAATATTGACTCCTCATTCCCTTGAGAAAGAAAAATCCCACTCTACCAAAACCCTTGTGGGAAGTGGTTATTCAATCTTTCAAATCAAGAAGATCTTTCACCCATCCTACCATTCTAACTCTAAAAACTCTCTTGCCTCTTGCTAACCCTATTTCTCATTTATCTTCCCTACATATAGGTTACTACATAACATATTTCAAAGGTATTGGCTTAAAGTAATATCAAAACTCTCTTTAAACCCTATGAAACCCTTAAACATTTATTTATAAAAACTAAGGATAAATATGACCCCATGATAGTTAAGGAGTCTACCAAATTCCATACTCCTATGATAAATCATATATAGGCCAAACTATCAAATACTTCAAAGACCATCTCATAGAACATATAGCTAACATATTCCACAACTATATTTCTAAGTCAACTATCATCAATTGAACACGCCTACAATTCCAAGCATCTCATTTGCTTTGAACAAACCAAAGTTCTTGCTTCAACACCCTATCACTCCTCTCATATTATTTGGGAAGCATTCGAAATATAAAAACATCCTAATTTTAAAACTTAACTAATCTTGAAGGCCTAATATTCATCATATTGGTCAATAAGCCTTTTTTGTTTTGTTTGTATTATTAGGTTTTATTTTTTTTTCCTTCTATCCCTAGCCACTAATGCTTCTCTTTTTTTTACTCCTATTACCCCATGCATCCTCATTTTTCCATTTTGACCTTTATTTCATTTAAAAGCAATTTTTCTTATAGATTTATTATTATTATTTTCCAATCGTTCTTTTATTATTTTAATCAATTTTCACAACAGATACATGGTTTGTCACTCATTTACAAAACAATTATATTTTTAATTTTTTACCCTATAAATCTCAACCCCAACACTCTTTTTTGTTGTTATTATTTAAACTTTATTTATCCTTTTCCAATGGGTTGAGTGTCCTCCAAAAATGTTGGATAGTTCAAAATAAAATAACAGTTTTTCTCCAAAGGTTTTATGCTTCATTACAAGTAACTATGAGAACCTACATATTCAAAGATATTTGTACTTATATTTTCTTAAATTTGTGAAAGTGTATGCTTAAACGTAAAATCTTAACAAATTTAGTAGAATAAATGCCTTCTCGTGACCTTGAACTAAAATGAGTTTGAATTGAATATTGTAGGTTTTCCTCTTTACATTAATAATCTCTTGAAGTAAAGACAAGGAACATTTTTTAAAATGTGGGAGAAGCTATGATAGCTCAGTTGTTAAAACAACAATGGTGATAACCATCGATGGCTACTCTCCGCAAATGTAGGCTAGCTCATCATTGTTATTCAAGGAACAAGAAACTTACTCCATCAAGTTTGAAAAAAAAATTCATGGTATGGAGAAAGAGGACTTACAATGAAAATATAATATAATTTAGCTAGAGATGAGGAAGAGTTTGACGACAATAAATGATAGTAGGGTTTGTGCATTAGTTATAGGATTGTCATTGTTTTTTTTTGGTAAGTTAGGCTAAACTATATTGATTTGAAATAAAACATTACATATGATACAGGCTGAGTTGGTAAGCCGTGCTTATCCAATCCCAACCTTCATTGCTATCAAAGTAGCGCATGTATGGGGTTGCCTCCTTGGAGGAAACCAACCCTGTAGTAACATCCGACAAAAAATTAAAAAATGTGCCATGGCACTTGTGACAGTAAAAGTTCTATTATACAAGCTGAAATAACAGAAAACTAAAAAAATCCGGGGACCATGCAGTCATGGTGCACCTGCATTGTATTCGGTGTCTTGGTCCTCCTCCTCGATATGGAAATCGTGCTCCTACGCAATGGCCTCCTCCTCAGCATTAGGATGATGTTGAGGCCTAGAAGCAGGTGCGCAGATAATGGGAGAGACTAGGTACTCAAAATTTGGTACTCGTGTCCAAGTTCCCTTTGAGTCCATGATCCATACGTCGGTATCTACCCCCACTACCTCCTAAACTAGAAGAGGCTCAGTTTTACGGGGCGTGGGGTGCTCCTGGTGCACGATGGTGGATTTCCTGGGTTCGCTTCTTCCCCTATGCATTTCCTGAACAGGGGCCTCCTCCACTTGGTCGTGTGAAGAGCTTTGAGGAGCTTCCCTAGCATGAATTCCAGAAGAGGAGCCCTCAAATGATTCCAAGCGATTGTCTGGCCCTCATTGGTAGCTTCAGGGGAACATGCCTCTTTAGCTGCACCTGATTTTCCTTTGGCGTAGTCTCAGAGCCATGGGATAATGAAGAAAATGATAATGGGGGTAGAAAGGTATAGAAAAAATACTCTTGGGGGGTTAATACAGGAGCAGAGATGAGAAGTGCGCAACAAAGTGCTATTGGGAAAGGTGTCACGCAAGTGGGGGTTGTGTAGCTGGGGGATCTTGTAGAAGGGAGCACGTAGATGGGATAAAATAGTATGGTAGGGGGAGCCAAAGGGAGGCACGCAATCAGGAAGGTGCATGATCGAGAGGGTTCCCAGTGACCTGGCACTGGGGGAGAGGCTGCGCAACGGGTGGAGCGTGCAATTTGGTTGGAACTGAAGCAAAAAGGCTAAGAGAGCTTTGCAACCTAGACATATAAAAATGTGAGTAACACTATGCAGAGGGGCCTTCCCTTTTGTAGACCTGTGGCACAAGCGCAAATGCTGTGAATTATTGTGACACACTCGCAGGTGGCTGTTGTGACAGTTCTCATGTGGAAGCATGTGCTTTGAGTTATGGAAGTGAGTCATAATCATCCGGGAGCTCATTCAAATGATTGCAACTGAGAGGTTCCACCCAGGGTGATTGCTAGCTTTGCGTGTCTTCGTGATCTCATGCCCCCCTAACCTCACGTGAATTATTGCAGGGAGGTGGTTCCACTTCAGGTGAAGGCCTGCGTTGCAGATCTTCGTTAGCTTGAACATGGGAGGGAACATTTTCATGCGTGTGCATAATGTCACCCGCATCCGGGGTATAGTATTGTCATTGTTACCATTACAAGCTTCCCTTTAATCAATTTGTTTTGTGTTAAAATTTTTCTTAGTGTTGCTAACTATTACACGAACTTTTATGGTTTCTCTAAGACTTGAAGATGGGTCATTTGATCCATTTGCAAAGAGCATAATTCATGGTAACTATGTTGGGATTTTATTCCAGATTAAGACTTGTTTTCTAATATTTGTGTGTGTGGGGTGTATAATCTAATATGTACTTAATAATTACTATATATAGAAGGTTTATATAGCATTTCTCGCACCAAAAGCTTTGTTATTCTAGAGACAAGCTTTGGGGTGCAACTCTGTTCATATGTCTAGAAGAGCCAAAGGATCAATGGGACAGGTCCTATTGCAATTACTTGAAATGAGTTTGGATATTTGGTCTATGTTAGAAAATTATATATTACAAAGCAATGGAACACATAGAATATGTGGAAATGCAAATACATAAAACATATAAAACAATAGAGACACAAATATACGTGGTTCACCCAATTTGGGCTATGTCCACCTCGAAAAACGTGTCCTTCCTTTATATTATCAAGCAAGATGAAGGGCCACAACCTACATCAGATCCGCTGTAATATCCTATACTCTCTCTCACAATCCCCTTTTCTATTTCTCGCTCATAATACACATACCATACACAAGCGCAATACAATACCATCATACAAAACTGTAGAAATTATACAACAATCATGTATATCTTGGATTCACCCAATCTAACAATATGATAAAGTTAAATACTAAATCTCTTCTACAAATATTTTGCGGAATTAAAACAACACAATTTCCAATCACATGAAGCAAATAAGAATAGATCAAAACCACAACACCAGATATTCCTGGGGAAAGCTTACTTCTCAAAACCCCTCTATCATATATTGTATATTCCACAAGGAACCATGAAACAATTACATACAAAAATATTCTCACATGGGCCCTCAGTACATCAGCTAATTGTCTCAATTGTCATACAAAAATGGGGCTAATACACATCCAATTTACTGCCTCCAGACAACTTGCCTTGCTCACACAGTTCTCGATGAATGCAATCCTTAATCACAAAGAATTTTAGCCTTCCTCAACTACACTGAGTATCATGGGAATCCTGTGGTGTTTTAAGTACACCTGGGTAGCCTACTAATATCACAACTGATAGTTACACTTCCATTTCACCTACATCTCAACTGGGTCTCCACTAGAACTGACATGCATGCAACTAATAATAGTAAATCCTCAGTTGCATGTGAGATCACTACCTGTGAATTAATTAATATTTAATTCACTTGATCTCTCACTAGTGTATCTGCAGTTACAACTAACAAAATTAACTTTAAATCACTTAACTGAGTTAATTTGATTTAAAACTTGCACAACTCATGCAACACCACACTTCCAACTCTGTTACAACTAGAATCACTCAGTTACAACTAAAGTCAACCTGCATGTCCCACCAACCAACCTCTTAACTCTAAATTCACTTAGCTAACTGATTTTCCACTTCAGTTAACTATTTTCAAGTTCTCATTGAGAATAGATTATAGTTTAATGTCCATCTATATTAAGGGGTAATAAAAATAAAAATTCATCTAAAAATAGACATTCACCTAGAAATAGCCTGTGTGGGACCCACCTTAGTGTAGGTGCTTAATTTTCACTAGGATCATGGATGTTGTTTCCGGATGCCAATTTCACTGTTTCTTGTTGAAAACTTCAGAAATACCTTTCAACAAGAAAGGAATGTCCTTGCATGCGACATGCAACTCCATGCATGCGACATGCAACCCTTGCATGCGACATGCAACTCATGCATGCGACATGCAACTCATGCATGCAACACTTCTCTAGTGTTTTTCGCACATGAAACCTTTTCATGCAACACTTCTGAAACTGAATAGCCTCCAAAAAAATAAATCAGTATGATGCATCTGTCATCAAAGTCTTCTGACTTGCTACTAGCTATTGCACGTCTCTATTGGATCCTTTGCGCTGCTGACACCTGCATCCATGCACTTGCTACCAAGTCTAATATGTGCTCCAGTATCTGACACTATCACTTTGATTTCATGTCCTCACGACATTTGACTACATCAATCCAATTGATCCTACTACTGCTGCTCTGTGGGCTCCTATTAACCAGGTTTGATTCATGAGATCCACACCATATCAATGGATCTTGCCCAAAATTTCTTCTTGGAATTATTCATGCATGTTGCCCCACCTCTCACCTGGTCGTATATCTGCATGCACTCCCTCTACCCATCTGGCTCGAAATTTATTTGCATGAGTGGTTGCTCCCACTCTATGATCCTCCGCATGTGGCTGCTCAACATCTTGAGGTTCACTCTTACCTGCATGCAAATCTAGCTCCCTCTCAAGGGTCAATTGCATGACTTTATCACACTTCCCAATGGTAGGAAGCTCTGTAGAAATCACATATAAATAAAATATATAGATATTTTTAACTTGAATTCCAATCTTCTTGGCTTGTCCCGTGGCTTTGTGTTGAAGGAAAATTTTTCCTTTTCTGACTTGCGCATATTGTAATTTTCCTGCCATCACAAAATTTTCTAACAAAAGAGCTGATTTTAGATCAACGATATCTCCCTCATCCGAGCTCCGATTCGACTGACTTTTTCTTTTAATTTGGGTATTTTTTCACAAGGAATCCAAATATGCTATTTTTTTTTGAAACAATTTCATCACATTTTTCAGATATTCTCCACAAACTCGTGCACCCAAATAATTCCTGCTCTCATACCATGTAGAAAATTTATAACACAACTCTGATACCATGTAGAAATTATAAAACAAGCATGTATATCTTGGATTCACCTGATCTAACAATATGATAAGTTAAATACTGAATCGCTTCTACAGATATTTTTCAGAATTAAAAACAACACAATTTCCAATGACATGAAGCAAAGAAGAATAGATCAAAACCACAACACTAGATATTCTCGGGGAAAGCTTATTTCTCAAAACCCCTCTATCATATATTGTATATTCCACAAGGAATCATGAAACAATTACATACAAAAATCTTCTCACAAGAGCCCTTATTACATCAACTAATTGTCTCACACTGTCATACAAAAATTGGGCCAATACACAACCAATTTACTGCCTCTAGACAACTTGCCTTGCTCACGTAGTTCCTGATGCATTCAATCCTTAATCACAAAGAATTTCAGCCTTCCTCAACTGTGCTGAGTATCATGGGCATCCTGTGGTGTTTTAGCTA
Source organism: Pinus albicaulis (assembly GCA_034641835.2). NCBI lineage: Eukaryota > Viridiplantae > Streptophyta > Pinopsida > Pinales > Pinaceae > Pinus > Pinus albicaulis. The sequence continues at coordinate 274,776,752 of CM076577.1, read as the reverse complement.
CATTTGGGTAACTTGCTAATATCAAAACTGATAATTACACTTCCCTTTCACCAACATCTCAACTGGGTCTCCACTAGAACTGACATGCATGCAGCTAATAATAGTACATCCTCAGTTGCACGTGAGATCATTACATGTGAATTAATTACTATTTAATTCACTTGATCTCTCACTAGTGTATCTACAGTTACAACTTGAACAACTGACTTTAACTCAACTAAGTTAAACTGATTTACAACTTGCACAACTCATGCACCACTGCACTTCCAACTCTGTTACAACTAGAATCACTTAGTTACAACTAAAGTCAACCTGCATGTCCCAGTAGCCAACCTCTTAACTTGAAATTCACTTAGCTAACTGATTTGCCACTTCAGTTAACTATTTTCAATTTCTCATTGAGAATATATTATTGTTTAATGTCCATCTATATTAAGGGATAATAAAAATAGACATTCATATAAAATTAGACATTCACCTAAAAATAGCCTGTGTGGGGCTCACCCTAGTGTAGGTGCTTAATTTTCACTAGGATCATGGTTGTCGTTTTTGGATGCTAATTTCACTGTTTCTTGTTGCAAACTTCAACAAAAACGAGGGGTTACCTTCTAGGGAAAAAAACCCTAAATTAAACATAACTTCTACCGTCAGATCATCTGCCTAATGAATCACCCAGATTGACTATGAAATTACAATATTTTACAAGGCAAACATGTGTTTTTAACTTCGGGGGCAACGCCCCCGAAAACCCCTGCTAGGGGGGGGGGGGGGGGCTCCAAAAGGTCACCACCGCCCCCCTGGCAGCGATTAAACGATGAGCAACGTTGCCACCTCATTAATAATAGTGGTCCAACGCAGCGATACATATAAACAAAGAAGATAATCAGGCTCCACACCCAACAATCTCCCACTTGGAGACTGATAGTAGTAACTCCAGTGCTGCTTCATTTGTTGGACAATTACTCCACTTTGGACCTGGTTGTTTCTCATATTCATCATCATACTTGAAGACCAATTGAAAATGAGTAGAATATTAGTTTCTCCCTGGTTACAAATTTTGTTAACATACCTGCAGGATTTTGGCTAGTGTGTATCTTTTCCAACTTCAACTGTCCATCTTCCAACACTGATTGTATGTACTGGTACTTGAGATGTATATGTTTAGTCTTGGAATGAAATGCCGAGTTATTTTCAAGATGAATGACATTCTGGATTTCATTGTATAACCTTCTCATATCCTGCTTCTTACCAAATTCATCTGTAAACCTTTGTAACCAAATCATTTCATTACTAGCCTCTGTAGCAACAACATACTTTGCTTCTGTTGTTGAAAGTGAAACAACACTTTACATTTTTGAAACCCAACTGACAACTGTTAGAAATTTATATATTAAAGAGCAACAGAACACACAAAATATGTGGAAACACAAACACAGAAAACATATAAAACAAGATAGACACAGATATACATGGTCACCCAATTTCGGATACGTCCACCCCGAACAACCAGTCCTTCCTTTATATTATACAACAAGATGAAGAGACACAACCTACAGTAGATCCACTGTAATATCCTCTACTCTCTCTCACAGTCCCCATTTATGTTTCACGCTCATATACACATACCATACAAAACCGCAATACAATACCCTCATACAAAATGAGGGGTTGCCTTCTAGGGAAAAAAACCCTAAATTAAACATAAATTCTACCGTCAGATCATCCGCCTAATGAAAGACCCAGATTGAATACGAAATTAAAATATTTTACAAGGTAATTTTACATCTGTTTTTAGCTTCAGGGGAAATGCCCTCGAAACCCCCCTCCAGGGGGGGCTCCAAAAGGTCATCTCCCCCCCCTGGACCCCCCTGGTTGCAATTAAATGACGGGCGACGTTGCCACCCCGTTAAGAACAGGGATCCAACGTGGCGATACATCTAAATGAAGAAGATAATCAGTCTCCACACCCAACAAAAATTGTTCCACCTACAATAAATATATACCCTATAGTGCTCCTCCTGTTATCTCTATCACCTGCCATATCTGCATCAACATATCCCTGTAGAGAAATTTTTGAACCACCAAAGCATAATGCTTGATTTGTAGTACCTCTTAAATATCTGAGAATCCATTTCACTACCATCCAATGTTCTTTTCCTGGATTCTTCATGTACCTGCTTACAACTCCCAATGCATGTGCAATATCAAGCCTTGTGCAGACCATTTCATACATTAAGCTTCCAACTGATGATTCATATGGAACTTTAGACATATAATCCAATTCTTCTTGGGTCTTAGGGCACATATCCTTACTAAGTTTGAAATGGTTAGCCAAAGGTGTACTAACTAGTTTTTCATTTTGCATATTAAATCTTTCCAGCACCTTTTGTATGTACTCATTCTGTGACAATGTTAATTTGCGATTTTTCCTGTCTCTAGTTATTCTCATACCAAGGATTTGTTTTTCAACTCCCAAATCCTTCATTGCAAATGAATTTACCAATTTCCTTTTGAGTACATTTATTTCCTGCATGTTAGACCCTGCAACAAGCATGTCATCTATATACAATAACAATATAATGTAACTGCCATCATTTTTCCTTTTCAGATAAATAATGATTGGATTGACATATAGTATAACCTTGTTCAGACATAAACCTGTCAAATTTTAGATACCACTGCCTTGGAGCCTGTTTTAAGCCATACAAGATTTTATTTAACCTGCACACTAAATTTTCCTTCCCTTTGACCTCATATCCTTGTGGTTGCTGCATATAGATCTATTCCTCTAAATATCCATGGATAAATGGTGTCTTTACATCTAACTGTTCAAGATGAAAATATTCTGCTATGTTTTGATTGAATTCATATTAACAATAGGAGAAAATATTTCATCAAATTCAATACTTTTATTTTGTGCAATCCCCTTCACCACAAGTCTAGCTTTGTACCTATGTTTTCCTCCATCTTCTTCCTTCAGCTTGTAAACCCATTTATTATGCAATGTTGTTTTACCTGTAGGAAACCTGACTAAGTCCCAATTTTGGTTATGTATTAAGGAGTCCATCTCTTCTTTCACAGCTAGCTCCCACTTCTTCCTGGTTTCAACGTTTATTGCATCTTCAGAAAATTTGGGTTCACCAGAATCAATAAAAAATAAATAATATAATGAAGGAGAGTATCATTCAAGAGGTCTACTTATCTTGGTATATATTCTAACATCACTTTATGTTTGAGGTGCCTATTTCTATTCTGGTTGTTTTGGATGTTGATTATTATTATTTTCAGGCACCTTTACTTTTTCTGTGATCTCATCAAGAATTGTGTATTCTTTGTTTTCTTTTTCCTGTTTCTTTTCCTGCAACTTATTCTTATACAATGCCTTTTCATTGAATATTAAATCTCTGCTGCTAATGATTTTTTTATTTTCATAATCATATAAGTTATAACCAAAATAATTAACACCATATCCAATAAAGGTATATTTCTTTGGTTTTTCCTCAAGCTTTGTTCTATTTTCTTTATTAATATGGACAAAGGCCTCACAACCAAAATGATTTAAAAGGAGTAGTTTACCTTTTTACTTGTCCATGCCTCCTCTGGAATACCATCATCCAAGGAACTTGAAGGCCCTATGTTTATTAGATAAACAACAATATCTATAGCATTTGCCCAAAATTGTAAAGGAAATCCTGCATGCAATCTCATGCACCTTGCACGCTCCATGATTTTTCTGTTCATCCTTAATGACACACCATTTTCTTGTGGTGTTATTGGAACTGTCTTCTCTCTGCGAATTCCATGCTCTAAACAATACCTATCAAAATCTTTGCTACAATATTCACCTCCATTGTCTAATCTCAGACACTTTAACTTATTTCCTGTCTCAATCTCAACAAAATCTTTCCATTTCCTGAAAGTATAAAATACATCATATTTATTATGTATACAATAAATCCAAGTTTTTCTAGTTGCATTATCAATAAAAGTAACATAATAACGAGAGCCACCGAGACATGATACCTGAGCAGGTCCCCATACATCTGTATGCACAAGCTCTAATTTTTTTCTCTTCTTTTCTTTCCCAACTCTAAGAAGTCTGAATCTCTTCTATTTTCCATAAATACAATTCTAACAAAAATCCAAATAAATTTTCTTCAAACTTGACAAAAAATTTCTTGAGTGAAGAATCTTCATCCCCTTCTCACTCATGTTTCTAAGCCTATGATGCCATAATGCTCCATCTACTCCTTTGGAAGTTAAAGCATTAATACAGTTATAAATACCATTACATAAATACAATGTACCAACCTTTTCTCCTTTTGATATTACCAGGGCTCCTTTAGTGACCTTCCAAGTTTTATCTGTGAAAGTTGTCACACAACCTTCATTGCCTAACTGCCTTGTTGAAATCAATTTTTTCTTCAGATCTGGAACATGCCTTCCATTGGTTTCCATTATGTTTTTTACAAGAAATTTACCCATTCAAACGATTTTACAAGGTTTATCATCACCCAGATGAACCTGTCCAAAATCCCCTTGAACAAGGTCATGAAAATATTTCTTATTAGGTGTGGCATGGAATGAGGCCCTTGAATCTACCACCCATGAATCAATAACCTTTTCTAAAGAAAGAATCAAAGCATATTGTAACACATCACCTGTCACATTTGCTTCATGATTTTTTTCTTGTTGCGCATCTCCTTCTTTTCCCTTTTGAGATTTACAGTCTTTCTTAGGATGTCCCTTATTTCCACATTTCCAACACACTATCCCTGATCTGGACTTGGATCTACCTTTCCTTGATTTACTGCGATGTGCTGAGCTCTTTCCTCTTTCTAGTTTTGATGCAAATACGGTCACTAATGATACTCATACAACTCTATCAATCAAACTCAAATTGCACAAATGCTAAATCCCTATCTGATTTACCGCTTTATCGCAGTTTCCAGGATTTATTGCAAATAAAAAATTTAACCCTCATCACAAATCGTAGATTTTAAACATTATTGCAATTGAAGAATTATGACTTATCACAATATCACAGATTTAGGACTTATCGCAATATCGCAGATTTAGGACTTATCACAATATCACGGATCTGAAACTTATCGCAATATTGCACCATTCTCCTCATCGCATTTCCCAGGCTTCTCTTGTCGAATGGGATGTGCAATATAACATACAAATTGTGATATAAAAAGGAAGGCTTCTAAACCGAATTACGATATGCGATATAATGTGAATACACATCGCTTCAGAAGAAAACCCAGGTTTATGAACAAATTTCGATTTTCTCAACCTACTATACAGCTTTATTAAATCTCAAAGCTTCAACACGATCTACAAATTTATTAATCAATTTTGAGGGATCTGGATTTCCCGATGACATTCATACAATTTCCTCTTTAAAACAAATTTAATACAAACAACAATGAACTGTACACACAATCCTTATTGAAATAAAATACTGAAAAAAAAAAAAAAGAGTTCTTCCTCTGGCCCTTAATGGCTTGATTTTCATTACAATCCTCTCGCTCTAGGCCCTGCTCTCCCTCTCTCTCTTTTTCTCTTAAAAAAAAATCAAAATACCCATTTTTTTCCTTTTTTTTGTTTATTTGCTGCTATCCTATTCTGATCCCTCAAACAACCAAATATCTATTTTATAGGTCTAACACACACCTAAGCTAACAAATCTAATATTTTCTTGCTAATCTAGCACTCTATTTATGATTACAATAAATAATCATTTAAAAATAAATTCAAGAGGTCCAACCCTCTTTACTAAAATGATTGTTGACCAATTAGGTCAATAAAAATGATCTCATTTGATGCTCCTGCATCAGACTCCTACGGAAGAAAAGAATGATCCATCAAATCTTCAAGATTCACTTGATATTTTTGTAGCCTTGATACTGTCATCCAACTAGCATCCTGAATTTTCTGTCCCTTCCATTTTATTATATACTGATAATAGGTCTATCCTCTAGTATTCTTTGTTACTCTCTTCTCTAGGAAAACTTCCACTTCCTTCTTGGCTGTCTTTGGCATCTGTTCCTTCCAATTTAGAGTTTGAACCTCGTCCTATGTAGGTTCATCTTGTGATTCTACCTTTGTTTCCTTGTACAGGTACAAATATACAACATTAAATATAGATGATATTCCAACTCCTTTTGGTAGCTTAATCTCATAAGCATTGGTGGAAAACTTCCTCAAAATTTTGCATGGTCCTATCTTTTTCATTTTTAGTTTGTTATTGGTCCCGAAAGGAAATATTTCCTTCCTTAAGTAAACCATGACTAAATCACCCACTTGAAACTCATTTTCTGTCCTGTTCATTTCAACCCTTTACTTATACTTACTGCTGCTTTCTTGTATTCTCCACTTGACATCTTCCTGCAACTTCTGCATTTGTTCTGTGAATTATTCAACCTTTGCACTCCGTGTCTTTGCTTACCCAAATATCTAAGCTCATATATTCCTCTTGGATGCATCCCAAAAAATATATTAAATGGACTCATTCTGGTACTCCAATTAGGAGTATCATTGTAGGAAAATTCAGCTTGAGCATGTTATCCTCCTGTATTTAACAGAATTCACTAGGTGACTGTGGATGTTCTACAAGCAACTAAAGATAGAATTATTTTCCTATCAAATATCTTTAGAAATCTCACTGCCTTCATTATCCTAAATAAACCTATTTAACTTTTTTTCATCTCTGCCCCTTTCAAAGACACCTTACTGCTCTTAAAAGGAATTCATTTTGGGCCTCCTTACCTCATGTTCACTCTTCCTCCCTCCATAAAGTCTCATTCACTCATTTAACTTCTAAAAACCCACTTCCCCTTTAGAAAAAAACCTTCATAAAAAACCTCCCTTCATCATTTTTTCCTTATATACAATAAAACAATGCAAAAACTGCTTTTTACATTGTTTTATGTCTGAAATTTAATTATCAGGTCCTTTTTGTTTTATAAACAAAAATCTGTTTTTGTTTATAAACTCGAACTATGTTAATACCCAAACCTTTAAAGGTTTTAAGCCCCTAACCTAAAGCCCTCGCTCCCTAACACTCACATGACCCTAACCCCGCCTATCTTCATAAGCCCCTGTGCATTATTTAAAAACCCCTTATAAACCCTTTCTTTCCACTTTATAAACATGCACATCCGCTTAGTTTGTAGAGACCCTGGCCTCGCTCTTTCATCAAAAACTGTGCTCCAACAATACTCTGCCGCATCTTATCCCCTAAGCCGCATCCTAGATCGCTCCGCACCATCGATCTCCACCCTCGAGATCCGACGGTCCATACCGCATATCGCAAATAAAATAGCACCGGTTTTAATTTTTTTAAACATTATGAAATGGGAGGTTTCACCCTACCATGCGGCAGTTGTTGAACCATATCGCATGCCTGCCCCGAAAACCGTCACTACCTCCTCTGCCATGCGAAAACTGCCTCATGATTTTCGAAAACCGCTGCTCCTTTTCGTGCCCTAATTCGAACTACCTCTTCCATTTGAATTCCCTGCTGGTTCTGTCTATGGAACCTAACCCATAACACCTTTCTACGCTCTCCGACATCCCAAAAAACCTTAGAAAAAGTAGTAAACCCTCCCCGCAGGCTTTAAAGACTAAATTGTTTGTTTCATGTGGAGGTTTAATGGCCGAAATGCAAAAAAATGCATTCCGATGGTTAAAAAATAATGGATGAATATTTGGGTGATGATCTAGAGATTTAATTCAAATTTAGGAGGAGCAAAGGCCCTGTTTCAAGTTTAATCATCAATTAAACATGATCATCGATGGATATTTAACCCTTCAGCATGGAAGAAACGCATCCCTGCACCAAGAACACAGATAAACCAAGGCACAACAAGGATAAAGACATTCAAAGGACTGTAACAAAGACAAAAGATCAAAGATTAATCGAAAAGATTAAATCCTAAAAAACAGAGATAAAGTAAGAATAAAGAAAAATACAGTGGAACAAAAGGTTAAAGGATAAATTAGGTTTAAGGGCTTAAAAGGAAAGTTTCAATGATAGGACAAAGGCAAATTAAGCCCAGGGACACATTCGAATGACTCAGATCCACAACAGTTACTTCCTTAGAAGATATTTTGCCACCTACAACATGATTTTTGTCAATAAAGAATCAAACAATTATTGCATACAGTCAGAGATATTTTCCAGCTACCAACAGTTATTGTAAAGTTATTAAAAAAGCCTTAAAGTCAAACATTTCACATATATTAACTCAGAAGTTAAGATGGAAGTTATTATTTCAGAGAAACACCTTCAAATATTTTTGCCTTAGGCCTTGCACGGTCTCAAAGGTCAAAAATCATTAAATCTGTAATAAATGACATTCCAAACCCTAGCTGAACACCACCTCCTCATTTCTGCAGTTAAATAATGCATGTATTATTCATTTTTAATGTTGGTTTCTTAGTAAAAATTAGAGTCTTGATGAGTTTCTGAGCTAGTTGAGGAATACTAAGATGGATTTGAGAAATCTTTGAGCTACAAAAAGCTATTGTACATGGAGTAATGTAACTGGTTTGATCATCATCAATACAAGCACGTTCACAGGATTCTTGAGCTATGTTAATGGTGAAGTTTTCCTCATTTTTCATTGTTTTTATCATGTTTTCCATTATGTCCATTTTTCTCTGATAAAGAACATAAATTTTAGAGTAGGATATGCTACTATAGCACCCTATTTCTGTCTGGATTCTTTATCTTTATGTTTTCTTCTGCAAGGTCTGATTGGAGGATTCTTAATTTCCCTCTAGTTCCATCTAGCCTATTGTCTTAGAAACAATTCAATAGAGTGAAACTAGGGAAGTTTATGGTGAGCCCATGTTCATTGGTATAGCTTGAGATATTTTTTTCAAGACCTTCTTTGAAGTATACTTAGTAGAGTCTAAACTAGGGAAGTCTATGGTATGCCCTGTCCTCTGGTCTGCCTCAAAATGTTGCTTTAAAGGTCTTTTGAGTGTTGAGTCAAATAAGATAGGCTTCTGTTTGATGTTTAACTGTTCTCACTGTTATCTTATATGTTTTATTCATATAAAATTAATTCTTGAATTGCTGGATTGTTGTCTTAAAAGGTTTACTTATTAAAATTTTGGCCAAAGAAGTCTATGGTAAGTCCTGTCCTTTGGTTTGCTTCAAAAAGTTAGCTAAAAGGCTTTTTTTGTCTAAGTAGAGCTAGAATATTCTTAACTGACTATAGCTTTGCTGCCTTCACAACTTCTTATTGTTTCATATCACAATCTAATCTAAGAGATCCACTTGATATAGTTAGCTTGCCCTATGAAAACCCTTGTAGAGTTTATGAACAATTAAATCCTTTTATGACTCCATATCCCAATGGTATTATGTTTTCTCATAGTTTATCTTTTCAGCTAAAACATTCCCTTAATTAATCCTACCTTTGATCTCTCAATTAACCATTCAATCAACCAGAATAAACGAGTCCTTAGAACTTCATAACTAGCCTAATATCATAAACAAAGCATAAATAAATATCATTTGAAAACACATACATAGAGAGATCCCTCTCTGAATCCAGGAAGGATAGGTCCTAGGATTCCAAAGTGGTTCTGATGTGGCCCCTGCAGTGTTTGTTCTTGCCAATCTTGCAAATCACAGGGAGCCAACATAATGGCGACCATACTGGGGACTACTGAGTAATAAAAAACTTCAAAACTCAGAAAACCTCATTCTTTAAAACTTATATGAATCAGGTATTAGGCAAGAATGGTTCGTGATTACTGATGGTGGAAAACAATTAGCCATAAAGCAAGTAAAAATCCTCCACCTGGTGACTCCACTGGTTTTCAGTAGGCCTGCTAACTCCATTGGTTTTCCATAGACTCCAATGGGAAACTTATCTTATCATAAAAAAAAATCACAAAGCCCAGTTAAGAATACTTTGTGGATTAAGTATCTCTTTCATAGATTGGTTTGTCCTTTGAGACTGTCATAAACTTTCAACTTTTCTAATCATTGGATATAAGTCCTGGATTCTAGAAGAATATATACTAGATCCTATCCTGACCCAAATCCTCCTGCAATAGTTGACAATCCTGAAATCATCCTTAAGAAGTCTCCTAGGTCAAAAAGTCCAACTGTTAGCAGACCTATTCACAAAGCAAGTTCTGTCCCTGAAAACCTTACAGCCTTGCAAGATACCCAATTTGACTTACATCATAAAAGAAACCTTTTGAGAACTAAGTCTCAGAGTGGTATAGACCAGACAGACCTTGAGCTTAAAAAATTGTAGCAGGGTCATAGTATAGAAGCCTCTCCTTCCTCTCCTCCTTATTTTCAGCTTCTCCAAAACTTTGGTTCCTTCCATTCCAAATCTTCTCAAAGTTAGTTTGTTGGTCCAAGTACTTCTGCCACACCCATTCATACATCCACTATTCAAACCACTCCACTTCATCCTCCACCTCCTCTCACAAATCATCCTCTTGTAAATCCTCCTTGGATTCCCTTACCTCAAATCATGGCAGCATGGTTTGCCCCTCTAGTATTACCCCAACCTTTGTTACCTATGCCACATGACTACCAATAAAAAATCCCTCATTTTACTAGAGCTGAAACTACGACTGCTCAACAGCATGTAGAAAATATGAATGATGCATTTGAATATCAAGAAATAGAAGAAGAGACCATTCAAATGAGAATGTTTGCTCAAAGCCTAGGAGGAGACGTAAAGAAATGGTTTAAAAGCTTAAATCCTAACAATATACATGATCTCTCTTCCCTTTATCAAACATTCATAAATAAGTTGGAGATTAAGAAAAATCCTCTCCAAATCCTCTCATAGTATAATAATCTTAAGAGAAATATTGGGGAAAGTGTCCAAGCCTATTGCACTAGGTTCAATAGTGTATACAATGCGCTCCCACCTCACATGAAACCCCCACAAGGCCTAGCCTTGATAAAGTTTATAGAAGGCTTTGATCCGGACATGGCCTACCATTTGAGAGAAAGAGATCCCCTAACCTTAGAAGATATGAAAAGAGGAGCTGTGAGTGTAGAATCCAAACTAATTTAGAAGAGGGCTAGGATGAGGTTAGAAAAGAAGGTTACTTACAAAGAAGAAGCTGGACCCTCCACATCTAATGTTAAAACTGATAGCCTAGTTAGGAAAATGGAAAGAATGATGGAGAGAATAAATATGAATGAGAGAGATTATCCTAGAGAAAACCAAACAGCTCCTCAAAACAGAAACCAAAATCAGAACCAAAACCAGAACTTTAGAAGAAACCCCCCTCAAATTAGACAAAGAGGTCCTAATCAGCAAATCATGCCTCCTTTCCAAGAAAACTACGCTGATGAAGATGAGGGATAGTTGAAGAAATAGAGGAAAATCACATAAACTTAATGGGAGTGAATAATGAGGATATTGTTTTCCTCACTAAAGAGGAACAAGGCCTATTTGTACCTTATGAAGAAGACAACCTAGAATATGAAGACTACAAACAAGGTTTTGAAAATGCCATCATGGAAGTACACGGACAATATGACCTCAAAAGCAAGAAAAACCGAGGCACTCCTAAAAGAAAGACCTCTGAAATTTATGCTAAAAATAGTCCTGAAAACATTTCCAAAAAGACAGCAGGAAACACTAATATAGTGGCTGAAAGTTCTGATAGAAATAGGGGAAAAAACAACCAACCTAGTGGCAAACAAAGTGGTGACCAAAGCAGCACTAGCAACACTGCTAGTGCTCCTAATAAAATTGTTTTAACTGCTATCCCTAACAAAAACCAACAAGCTGAATTTGCTGTGAAAATAGTGCTGAAAAGGCTGATATAAACATTTCCAAAACTCAGATGCCTTTCATTATATAGAATGAAATTGCCAAAATCAAAATCTCTATCCCTATTACTGAACTAGTCACTCAAGATTTATATAAAACCCAAATTTTGAGAGATTTAAACATACGAGAAAATGTTGATTTTGTTCACTGAAATGATGACAAATGTGAGCTTCTGTTTGGACCAGAAGTAGAAGGAAAGTTTCAAGAGGGAGGCGTTCCTCCATTTTATGTCAGTCTAAACATCGATGACAAAATTTTTCACAATGCCATGTTATACTCTAGTGCCTTCCACAACCTAATGACAAAAGTAGTGATGGAGAGACTAGGCCTTGAAATAACTAGACCTTACAAAGATTTATACTCTTTTGATTATAGTAGGGTTAAGTGTCTAGACCTAATCAAAGATTTATGTGTCAACTTAGCACAAATACAAGCCAAGAGCCTAGTAATGGACATAGTGGTGGCTGATATTCCTCCTAAATATGGCATGCTCCTTTCAAGATCATGGGGAGCTAAACTCTGGGGTACCCTCCAAATGGACATGACTTACACTACCATCCCTGTATTTATTCAACCAAGAAGAATATATAGGGAAACACAAATGAAATATATGGTTAGAAGTCAAGAAAAACTAGATAAACCCCCTCTTTATTCCATCCACACAGACCTTGATTCATTTATCCTTTACAATGATGAAAATGTTAATGAACAAGTAGCATAGAATGAGAAAGAAATTGTAAAAAAAGAGGAGGAACAATCGAAATAGTTTGCCCAAATAGAGTATTACAGTAGACAGAGTGGAGACCATGGGGAACAAAGTAACCATCAACATAGGGCTTACCATGAAAAACAATATGAAAATCAACATAGTGAATATCATGATAAACAGAGCAGTGATAAACATAGTGCAAACTAAAAAAAAAACATTGTGAACAACACAGTGACAGCCACTACAAACACCATAATGACCATAATGACCAAAATGAAAAATATGAAATTGAACCTCTTTGGAGTATGAGTTTTGATGGGCCTTGTAACAAAACTAGCTCAGGAGTAGGCATATGGGTGCATAACACAGAAAAAAATCATGCAGAAGGTCACTCATACAAGCTAAACTTTCAATGCACAAATAACATAACTGAATATGAGGCACTACTGTTAGGACTAAACTTGCTGAAGAAACTAGGGTCCAAGAGGACAACAGTCCATGGAGATTCAGAGTTAGTTATTAGGCAGATTAATGGAGAATACACAGCCAAGCACCCAAGACTGAAAGCATATAGAGATGATTCCATTGACCTTTTGAAAACATTTGTAGAATATGAGCTTACCTTTGTCCCTAGAAACTAAAACATCCTTTCCAATGGACTAGATTTTGCTGTAAGCACATGTCAAAAGCCTTATCAAAGAAAACAATACACAGTCCAAGTAAAATATAGACCAGCAGTCCCTGACAATATGAAATATTGGCAAGTTTTTGAAGGAGATAAACAAATAGAAGACTTCATGCAGTCCAGAAATGGGTTTTAAGTGCCAAATTCAGACTCAGAGTATGAATAATACTGCCTTGCTGAGGAACAATCTTACAAAGAAGAACCTCCTAACACTGCTGATATAAATCTGTTAACAGAGGAACACCTACAGAAAAAAGAACTGTGCACTAATTTAGAAAAGGAAGACTTTGAAGTGCTGCAGTCTAACACTGATAATTTTCCAAAAGGATATGCGCCTCTAGAAGAATTATTTGACTTTAATGATGTGGCTAAAAAACCAAATATGGAACCTACTAAAACTGAAATTGAAGAATGCAATATAGGTAGTGAGAAAAATCCCCAAATGATCAAACTGTCTAAAACACTATCTGCTCATATAAAACAGAAATACCTTGAGATGTTTAGATAATTTTCTGATGTTTTTGCTTGGAGTTATTAAGATTTAAAATCATAAGATATAGAGATAATTCAGCATAAGATACCCTCAAGGAAAACTGGAAGCCTTTTAAACAAAAATTGTGCAGAATAAACCCTGTGCAACTACCCCTCGTTGAGAAAGAAATCAAGAAAACGTATGATGCTGGAATTATAGTCCCTCTGAGATACTCAGAATGGGTTTCAAACCTTGTATCAGCAAGGAAAAATACAGGAGAAATTAGGCTATTTATAGACTTTAGAAACTTAAACAAAGCCTCCTTAAAAGACAACTACCCCTTGTCAAAAATGGACCATATCTTACAAAGGGTAGTAGGGTCTAAAAGAATTTCCTTGCTAGATGGCTTTTCAGGATACAATCAGGTGCTAGTACACCTAGATGATCAACTCAAAACAAATTTCACTACGCCTTGGGGCACTTTCATGTATGTGAAAACACATTTTGGTTTAATGAATGTTGGTGCCACCTTCCAAAGAGCCATGGACATTGTTTTCTCAGAAGAGATAGGATACTTCATCGTGATTTACCTTGATGACATCACAGTATACTCTAAAATAGATGAAGAACACCTAGCTCACTTAATAAAAGTCTTTGAGAAATGCAGAAAGTATGGTTTGTCCTTGAATCCCAAGAAAACTCCGTTTGGCCTCCAAGAAGGTAAAATTCTAGGCCATATTATTTCTGAAGAGGGAATTAAGATAGACCCCAAAAGGATTGAAGGAATACTGCAAATAAATCATCCTAGAAATATCAAAGAACTGCAATCTTTCATTGGAAAGATAAATTTCTTAAGAAGGTTCATTCCTAATCTTGCTGAAATCCTTTGAAACATTACAAACATGCTGAAAAGAGATATAGGAGTTAAATGGACCATAGAAGCAAGCAATCCTTTGAACTGGTAAAACAAACTCAAACACCAGTTCTAATAAGCCCTGATTTTACTAAAGACTTTTTCATCTTCTCCTTTGCATCAAAACATATAGTTGTTGCTATCCTATTATAGAGAAACACAAAGGGACAAGAGCAACCTATTGTATTTTTCAGCAAGACATTAAGAGATGCTCCTCTGAAATACAATATAATGGAAAAATAAGATTTTGCCTTGATCAAGGCATTGAAAGATTTCAGAGTTTACATTCTACACTCCCACATCATAGCATTTGTGCCACATTCAGTGGTAAAAGGCATCTTAACCCAAGATCTTGATGGCAAAAGAGGAAAGTGGATTGTTGTAATATTAGAATATGACTTAGAAATCAAGCCCACTAAACTGATTAAAGGACAAGGATTAGACAAACTCATGGCTAAAACCAACTTTCAAGCACTTGACATGAACATGATAGATGCATTAGATGAGCAAGAGGAGTTGGCAACTCCACTCATTGAAGATTAATTTCTAAATTCATCTTGGTATGCTGATATTTTATATGTGCTTCTTAATCTTAATGTTCCTCCTGGTTTGTTTAAAACTAAGGCAAGATTTTTAAAGTTGAAGGCTATAAATTACTTCATTTTAGATAAAATTTTATATTGGAAAAATGCTAGTGGTATATTGCTTCAATGTTTTCCTGAGAATGATGTAGATAAGATCAAGCACGAGTTCCATGAATGAGAATGTGGAGGCCACCTCTATTGGAAAACTACTATTAAAAAAATCCTTAGAGCTGGTTATTATTGGCCCACCCTCTTTCAAGACATCCATAAAATGGTAATTTCCTGCCATAAGTGCCAAATTTTTGAAGGCAAAATAAAGTTGCTACCCTTAACTTTGCATCCTATCTCGATTGAAGCTCCTTTTCAACAGTGGGGCCGAGACTTCATTGGGGAAATCCATCCTTCCTCATCTACCCAACATAAATGGATCCTCACTACAACTAACTACTTTACCAAGTGGATAGAGGCCATCCCTTCTAGAACTGCAATAGATTTAGTCATCATTAAATTCCTTGAAAACCATATTTTGCCTAGATTTGGCTGTCCTAGAAAGATTATCACTGATAATGCTGCAGCCTTTAGATCCAAGAAGATGGTGGATTTCTGCCACAAATATTAGATTACATTGGGCCATTCTATAGCTTATTACCCTCAAGGTAATGGGATGGCAGAATCCTCAAACAAGAGTTTGGTGAACATCATCAAGAAGTTGCTAGAAGAGAATAAAAAATCATGGCACGGTAAATTAGTACATGCACTATGGGTAGACAGACTAAAAAGTAAGAAATCTATTGGAATGTCTCCCTATCAGCTAGTGTATGGAGCAGATGCAATTTTCCCAAAAAATATAGGAGTGGTAGTCATGAAATTGGTCCAAGAAGTACAATATATAGAAAATGATATGCAGAGAAGGATAAATCAGAGTGTACAGTTGCAAAAAATCAGAGAGGAAGTGTATAACAGAACACAACAAGTGCAGGAAAACATCAAGAGGCTGTTTAATAAGAGAAAAAAGGCAAATGATTTCAACAATGGTGACAAAGTGCTGAAGTGGGACTCAAGGAGAGAAGATGAGGGCAAGCATGGAAAATTTGAAAATCTTTGGAAAGGCCCCTACATCATCCATTCTGCCAGAGTTAACAATGCATTCTTTCCTCAAGAAATGAATGGAACATATCTTTTTGGAGGTCCTGTCAATGGCAGGATGCTCAAACATGATTTTTGTTGAAAAAATATCAGTTTAAAGATTTATTCATTGTATATAACACTATTTGAAGAAAAATCAGAAAAATGAAACACAAAAACAAAGAAAAAGAAGAAAAGAGGGAAGATAAAAAAAGGTACAACCCCATATAAAAAAAAATATTTTCTGAAAGTGTGCAAGTCCAAATGCCCCTACTGTGGAAGAGAAATTCTTGTTCAGTCATACAGCCTAATCATGATTGAATAAGTTTTAAATTTATGCTGATATGTTAATGAATGAAGATTTTCCAAACTGTCTAAACTTGGCTTATCAGTAGAGTAGATTAGGAAGTAAAAGAGATATTGGTTCCAAAATAATTAAAATCTGAACCAAAGGAAAGAGAGGGATACATAACAAATTTCAGATTACAACCCTCAAGTTTTGTTTTAAATTTTCTGCAAAATAAATTATGTGTGCACATTTGTACAAAGTGCCACAGTCCATAACAAATCAAACTGTCTAATCTTGATTTGGCTATGTTTTCAATTTCTTGTTTTTAGAATAGAGAACGAAAATCTGTCAAATATTTTAATCTTAATAGATGAGTATATTAGGTAGAGAATAAAAATGTCATCAGTTTAATTTGAGCTTTGGAAGACATAAGTGTAGAATTTGATAGTTTCCTATTTTCAAAAGAAAATAGTGTCAAGGGTTGGCAAATCTAAATGCACTCACTGAAGAAAAAATGTTGGGAAAATTAGGATGGGTAGGTAGAAGTTGAGTTGAAGCAATCATTTTTTTCATATTTTTGAAGATCACATCTTCAAAAGTAGCATCAAAGCAACACATTTAAGAAAAGGAGTTTTTCAAGGTGAAAATCAAGGCACTGGTATTCTTATTCCAGAGATTTGATCTCTGAGGTTCTCGACACCTCCAAAGGAGCTGTCCTCCCCAGCTGGAGCCACTGTTATCCTCTTGTATTTTACAGAATTCACTAGGTGATTGTGGATGTTCTACAAGCAACTAAATATAGCATTATTTTCCTATCAACTATCTTTAGAAATCTCATTGCCTTCATTATCCTAAATAAACCTATTTCACTTTTTTTCATCTCCGCCCCTTTCAAAGACACCTTACTGCTCTTAAAAGGAATTCACTTTGGGCCTGCTTACCTCATGTTCACTCTTCCTCCCTTCATAAAGTCTCATTCACTCATTTCCCTTCTAAAAACCCACTTCCCCTTTCAAAGAAAACCTTCATAAAAACCCTCCCTTCATCATTTTTTCCTTATATACAATAAAACAATGTAAAAACTGCTTTTTACATTGTTTATGTCTAAAATTTAATTATTGGGTCCTTTTTGTTTTATAAAAAAAACTATGTTTTTGTTTATAAACCAAAATTATGTTAAAACCCAACCCTTTAAAGGTTTTAAGCCCCTCACCTAAAGCCCTCGTTCCCTAGCGCTCACATGACCCTAACCTCGCCTATATTCATAAGCCCCCACACATTATTTAAAAACCCCTTATAAACCATTTCTTTCCACTTTATAAACAAGCACATCCACTTGGTTTGTAGAGACCCTGGCCCTGCTCTTTCATCAAAACCTGTGCTCCAACAATACTCTGCCACGTCGTAACCCCTATGCCCCATCCTAAATCACTCCGCAACGTTGATCTCTGCCCTTGAGATCCCACGGTCCATACTGCATATCGAAAATAAAATAGCACCGGGTTTAATGTTTTTAAACATTGCGAAAGGGGTGGTTTCTCCCTGCCACGCGACAGTCGTTGAACCATATCGCACACCCGCCCCAAAAATCATTACCACCTCCTCCACCATGCGAAAATTACCTTCCAGTTTTCGAAATCCGCTCCTCCTTTTCGTGCCCTAATTCGAACTGCCTCTTTTGTTTGAATTCCCTGCTAGTTTTGTCTGTGGAACATAACCTAGAACACCTTTCTACGCCCTTCGACAAGCCAAAAAACCTCAGAGAAAACAGTAAACCCTCCCCGCAGGCTTTAAAGACTAAATTTTTTGTATCATGTGCAGGTTTAATGGCGGAAATGAAAATAAATGCATTCCGATGGTTTAGAAATAATGGATGAAGATTTGGGTGCCGATCAGGACACAGATAAACCAAGGCACAACAAGGATAAAGACAGTCGAAGGACTATAACAAAGACAAAAGATCAAAGATTAATCGAAAATATTAAATCCTAAAAAACAGAGATAAAGGCAGAATAAAGAATCAGATAGTGGAACAGAAGGTTAAAGGAAAAATCAGGTTTAAGGGCCTAAAAGTAGAGTTTCAATGATAGGACAAAGGCAGATTAAGCCCAGGGACACATTTGAATGACTCAGATCCACAACAGTTACTTCTTTAGAAGATATTTTGCCACTTATAGCATGTTTTTTGTCAATAAATCTTGAAACCGTTATTACATACAGTCAAAGATATTTTCCATCTACCAACAGTTATTGTAAAGTTAGTAAAAAAGCCTTAAAGTCAAACATTTCACATATATTAACTCAGAAGTTAAGATAGAAGTTATTATTTCAGAGAAACACCTTCAGATATTTTTTCCTTGGGCCTTGTATGGTCTCAAAGGTCAAAAATCATTAACTCTATAATAAATGACATTCCAAACCCTAGCTGAACAACATCTCCTCATTTTTGCAGTTAAATAATGCATGTATTATTCATTTTTAATGTTGGTTGCTTAGTAAAAATTAGAGGCTTGATGAGTTGTTGAGCTAGTTGAGGAATGCTAGGCTGTATTTGAGAAAGTTTTGAGCTACAAAAAGTTATTGTACGTGGAGTAATGTAATTGGTTTGATCATCAGTAATACAAGCACGTTCACAAGATTCTTGAGCTATGTTAATGGTGAAGTTTTCCTCATTTGACATTGTTTTTCTCATGTTTTCCATTTTGTCCATTTTTCTCTGACAAAGAGCAAAATTTTTAGAGTAGGATATGCTGCTATAGCACCCTATTTCTGTCTGCATTATTTATCCTTATGTTTTGTTCTGCAATGTCTGATTGGAGGATTCTTAATTTCCCTCTAATTCCATCTAGTTTGTTGTCTTAAAAGCAATTCAATAGAGTGAAACCATGGAATTTTATGATGAGCCCATGTTCATTGGTACGGCTTGAGATATTGTTTTTAAGACCTTCTTTGAAGTATAATTAGTAGATTCTAAACTAGGGAAACCTATGGTATTCCCTGTCCTCTGGTCTACCTCAAAATGTTGCGTTAAAGGTCTTTTGACTGTTGAGTCAAAGAAGATAGGCTTCTGTTTGCTTTTTAGCTGCTCTCACTGTTATCTTATATGTTTTCTCCATCTGAAGTAATTCTTGAATTGCTGGATTGTTTTCGTAAAAGGTTTACTTATTAAAAGTTTGGCCAAAGAAGTCTATGGTAAGCCCTGTCCTTTTGTTTGCTTCAAACAATTACCTAAAAGGCTTTTCTTGTCTAAGTAGAGCTAGAAGATTCTTAACTGACTATAGCTTTGTTGCCTTCACAACTTCTTATTGTTTCATATCACAATCTAATCTAAGAGATCCACTTGATATAGTTAGCTTGACCTATGAAAACCCTTGTAGAGTTGATGAACAATTAAATCCTTCTATGACTCCATAGCCCAACGGTATTATGTTTTTTCATAGTCTATATTTTGAGCTAAAACATTCCCTTAATTAATCCTACCTTTGATCTCTCAATTAACCATTCAATCAACTAGAACAAATGAGTCCTTAGAACTTCATAACTAGCCTAACATCATAAACAAAGCAGAAAGAAATATCATTTGAAAACACATACATAGAGAGATCCCTCTCTAAATCTAGGAAGGCTAGGTCCTAGGATTCCAAAGTGGTTATGATGTGGCCCCTGTAGTGGTTGTTCTTACCAATATTGCAAATCACAGGGAGCCAACAGAGAAAGCACCAAATCCCATTGGTTTGGATTTTTATAAACCGAACTTCTTAATATGTTTCCTAAGCTCCTGTTCACCACTTTAGTTTGCCCATTCGTCTAGGGATGATAGGCTGAACTAAAACTAAAGTTTGCACCTAGATTCCTCCACAAAGTCCTCCAGAAGTGTCTTACGAACTTTGTATCCCCATCTGAGACAATACTCACATGCATCCCATGTAATCTTACAATTTCTGAGAAAAACAAATTGTTAATGTGAGTTGCATCGCTAGTTTTCCTACAAACAATGAAACGAACCATTTTTGAAAAACTATCTACAACAACATAGATAGAATCATCTCCTCTTTGAGTTTTTGGGAAACCCAAAACAAAATCCATGCTGACCGCATCCCAAGGTCTATTGGGTATTGGCAATGGCTGATATAATCCAACGTTTTGGCTTCTTCCTTTGGCATGTTGACAAACCCTGCACTTCTCAACAAACTTTTCGATATTAGTTTGCATCTTTGGCCAATAATAAAAAGAACTTACTTTAGCAAATGTTTATCCTGCCCAAAGTGTCCGGACAGTCCTCCACTGTGTTTTTATTTAATTAAATTTTCTCTCATGTAACATTTAGGAATACACAGTTTATTTTTCTTGAACAACAATCCTCCTTGAATCAAGTAGTCCAACCACTGGCTTCTATTATGAATTGTTGGTGTCCCAAAATGTCCTATTTTTCACCCTTTTCCCATCATAAAACCCCAACCTTCTACTTCTATTTCATCTCCTTAAAAGACTTCTATCTTTCACTAGTCCAAGGAAAGCTACCTATTTCCCCAAATGCTTCATTATTCATGTTTATGATTTATTAGGTGTTTAATCAATTATTTTTAATAGATTTCATGCCTTTAGTAACGTCTTGTAACTTATGTTTACTTCCTATAAGTATTTGATAAGGTTAAGATATTAATCATAACGTAGCTTGATCTAGTGCAGGAACTTTCCTACACCTCCGTTAGCAAACACCTATCCCAAGATCTCCATAGCTATTTGTTCACGTTACGAGGGCGCCTTGCCACGTTGCTCAGATTAGTTGCAGATATCTGGAGATCGTATTGAATCAGAGGATTGTCAAATATTATGTTGAAGATACGGTCCATGGCCAGCTTTTTGTTCGCATCTTGATATTTCTGAAAGGCTTAATTTTGTAAACTTGTTTGGTAGGAAGTTCAGCCGAGACGCCTGATGTGGAAAACGACTATGTATGTTTGTTATGGCCATGAGCCAAGGACTGTATATAATGTAATCCGTAGGGAGGACTAGGTTAACGATAACAATTGATAACGATTCTGGTAATAAGCTTGTAATTTTGTTGTAGCCCAAGTTCTAGGCTGGATACGGATTTCTTATGTTATTTGCTGAATTGAATTAATAGAAGGAGGCTATGCCATGTTTCATTTATCCTGTGTTTAAATTTCTATTTGATGTGTTGATTTAGTTGTTGAAGAGTCTTGTTTCCTAATAGGGAAACAAGATGGTTGGCTAGGGCCCAGCCAACCCAGCTCGTTTACCCCTTTCGTTTTCGTTGCTTGAAAGGTGTGTTAAATTATTTAATTTCAGAAGTGTGGCTTGAGTTAAGTTCTTTTTCTTGCACATGAATGTCAGCTTGTGTTAAGGTGTGAACTGATTAGTTTGTGTGAAAGTTAATTTCAGTTCATTTATTTCTGCAATTTCCTTTTCAAGATTGCTTTCGCCTGGATTGAGCAGGAAGTCTGATCCTGCACTAGTGCACGTTGGTTTCTGTATTGCATTTTTACACAGTTCATTTTACAACAAGAATTTCGTTCTTTTCCTTTACGCAATTTAATTTATTTCTGCAAACAGTGTTGAAATCGAAAGGAAGTGTCTCCGATATTGAAAGTTAAATTCCTAAAACCATTAAAGATGACTTCATAAAATGCACAAAAATGTTGTTGCATAGTGTTGATTCATTTATGCACTTTACAGTTTCTAGGAAAAGGATTGAAAGTTATTTAAGTTATCATAGTGAACTTTGTTTCCTAAAGTAGGATCTGATTTCATGCAAAGTACCTTTGACAAAAGTTGATTTTCTTTAAGTTTTCAAAGCCTGTTCTTATTTCAGTTGTTTATTTACATTTTTCAAGTTTCAGTCAAATAAAATCATTTCCTTTCATGTGCAAGTGATTTCCAAAGTCCTCCCACATTTGAAATTTATTTTATAGTTAACACACTTATTTATTTTCTCGAAATCGATAACTTGGTGTAGGAAGCTATGTTTCGGTACAAAAACCAATGTCTTGTTAAAGGAATAGAGCTCTCTAAAACTTTTGGCTTTGAGCCCCTACATGAATACTTAAGTCTTCAGTAAAAGTACGAAGTATAATTTTCACACAGAGTTCTGTGCTTGCACTAGTGCAAGAAGATTGCAGTATTGTAGGAACAGCTCGTGTGAGAAGGAAAATCATTAGAAGGCAGGCTGTCTTAAGGGCCCACTTGTTGAAACTGCCAAGTACCTCTACTGAAGATAAACATAGGCTTTCATTCAACAATTAATATTGATCAAAATAAGTGTGAATGTTCCTTTATTTAATTCTTCCGTAGATGCATTCCTTTACATTCCAGCACTAGAACTACTTTGGTGTTAATTTCCTTTGAGACTTTTTATTTGATTATTCAAGATTTTGATTAAGAAGTAGGAATATAAAATAGGAAAAGTTCATACCACTTCTGGCATTGCCTGTGCTTCTTTCTAAGTTTACGAACCCCCGGATTGAAAATTAAGTGTTGAGGAGTTTTCTTAAGCGCAATTCCTGCACCCAACATTTTGGCGTCATTGTCGAGGAGGCGATTTGAATTGAAAATATTTTTCTGTTTTTTTCTACAATAGGGGTAAGTCTACTATTATTTTTTCTGCAGTGTGCTTCTATTTTTCAGTGTGTTTTATTGATTTAAGGAATTTATAGGTGCTAAGTTGTTATTTTGAGTTTGTCGCATTTTATTGAAATTTTTGCTTTGACATATTTTTTTGAAATGAATGCCTAAAAGAGGTAAGGGTTTGAAGCCCACTAAGGGCCGAGGAAATACTGGTAAATATGCAATCAATTCTCACATTGGGCCTTCTCTTGCAGGCAGGAAGTCCACACAAACCCAAACTCTCATGCAAAAACAATCTACTTGGACTTTGGCAGCAACAGTCCAGGTGTGACTCAGCCCATAAAGGGGAAGAAGGAGACTATTAGAACCCATAGTCAACCTTCTCAGGCTGTTGATAGCAGTTCACGTGAAGGAAAAAAAATGGAAGATCATGAAGACCATGCAGAAGGGACTGGCGAAAACCAGGTAAATGAGGAACAATCCACTTTTGGATTTCCAATTGTGGATCCTTATACCGTTTTACAAATGAAGAATATTCCACCATCAACTCTTCTCATTTTTACGGTAAAGTGCATGAAGACCCAGACTCTTTTCTATTTCAGTTTGATATTTTGTGTAGGAGTTATGATTATTCAACTAAAGCCTAGAAGCTAAAGTTGTTTCCAGCCACTCTCAAGGACGCAACATTACGCTGGTTCATGGTATTAGGAGGAAAAAATATGGCTTCTCGGGAGTAGATGAAGAGAGTGTTCTTATCGAAATATCAGGAATATTGTAAAACCAAAGAAATTCAAGATGAAATCTTTACTATTGTGAAAAATGATGTTGAAACTCTAGAGGACTACTTAGAAATATTCCTCCATATCTTACAAAGGTCAAAGCAAAATTTTTATTTAAGTACCATTAGAACCTTGTTCTTACGTGGAATTACTGTTGATGCTAGGAATAATTTGAATTTGTTGGGACAAGAGGATATTTCTCAAAAATCTTTTGATGATCAAATTTGTGACTTGTGCAGGAAATTATCGAGGAATCAACATAGATCTGGTAAAGGAATTTAGAATAGAAATAAGAAAACTGAATTTACTGATGCTATGATTATTGGACGAGAAAATAAAATGGATAATGTGAAAATTGAGATAATGAATACTGTTAGCAAGTAGATAGGCTCTTTAAAATTTCAACAAAAACTTGTAGAAGAACAAGATTCATTGTCCATTTTCTGTCCTAAATGTAAAAAAAATCATCCTTTGAGAGAGTGTCCTCTTTATATAAAAGAAGCTAATAAATGTGTGATTTGTGCAGAGAACCATGCCACGAAGAAATGTCCCTCCATACCTGGGCTGAAAGCTATAATTAAAGGAGGGAAACCTGAAGCCAAACTATTGTATGCTATGGGAGCGCGAAGAAACTGGCCTCATGTAAGTGCAGGCATGGTTCCTGAACTTCCACTGCATTTTTTTGGTTATAATGCACATTCATATTCCTATCCTAACACTGGTCACTCTCAGCATTGGCGGCATGGGAACCAATATCAATATGGAAAACCCTCTCAATCTTGGCAACAAGGATGGAGAGGGCCAAACCATTCACACCATTCCTATCTATCACCTATGCAGTCATACCCACCTACATATGCACCTTACCCAATGCCTCAACTGTCATTACCTCAGCTGAGTCAATGTACACCACCATTGCCTTTACCTCTACCGTTTTTACCTCCTCAGCTACTTGTTCAACCTCTACCCAATCCTAATAAAAAAGCGGTATAAATGATCCATTCCATGAACCTGATTTCATCATTCGGATACCAGTCTATGCCAGTTGGATTCAATGATCTCCAATTGAGATCGGGGAAGAAGGTAACCTCACAAAATCAGAAGCAGCCCATGGTGATCATCGAGGAGAAAGAGAAGGAGGAAACTCCTAAACATTCTACAAGAGGTGTCACCGTTTAGCCTATCCCCGTACCTTCCAATTCTTTTCCATCCTCTTCCAATCGGCCCCCCTTTCCAGAGAGGCTAGTTGTGTAGAGGAATGACCCTATTCCTGAGTCTAGCTTGGATTCTGAGCTTAGGAACCTTTTCATAAAGGTACCTTTGCTCCAAGCTATCAAAGATATCCCCATCTATACCAAGATCATTAGGGAACTCTACCTCAAGGAGCCAAGAAGGAGAATATTGGAGCCTCAAACTATTCAATTTGTTGGTAGAGCACCATAATTGTTGATGGGATGTGTGTCCATGGAGAAATATACTGATCCCGGAAACCTTGTTGTCTCTGTTCAGATAGGTGATGTCTTGGTCTCTAATGTACTTATAGACCTGGGGGTAGCCATTAATGTCATGACCAATAAAAGCATGGATCAACTTGGATTGTCTCATCTTCGTCCTACTCCCACTGTGCTTGAATTGATAGACAAATCTAAAATCAAGCCAGAAGGGGTGTTGGATGATGTGATCATTTCATTAGATTCTTGTGAATATCCCATGGATTTCATTGGGCTTTAGCCAAATAATCTGGTGAGAGGGCATCCCTTGATCTTGGGACGACCATGGCTTGTTACAGCTGATGCCTATATTGGATGCTATTTTGGTGACATGTATATTTCCCATGGAGATTTTAGGAAAAAGGTCACCTTGTATCCACCCGCTAGATCCATTCATGACCTCCGAGACACCTTGTGGTTATATTATAGCAGTGACGAGGAGACTTAGTCTGTTTCCCTGATACATCATTATGCTGACTCCTCGCAAGAAGGTGAGATTCAAGACTTCTTGAAAAATCTAGACACTATGCCTAATTCTGAGCCATTGAGCCAAATCTTTAGTTTAGTTTTTCTGGAGAGTCACGAATCTCGTCCTTCCTCATCACTGTCTCTGACCACACCTCTGAGTGCTCTTGAGCCTGACACCACTCTTGTTGATATTATCGTGGGTAAATCCTTGCATATCAGTTCAGATCTGGACTCATCATAGTAGGAGCAACTTGTGAACTTGTTACAGAACCATCTTGATGCCTTTGCATGGGTTATGAAGATATGAAAGGCATCCATCCTGAAACTTGTACACATCATATCTATATTCAGGATGGAGCCCGACCTGTCCGACAACCCCAAAGGCATATGAATTTGGCTCTAAGAGATGTTGTAAAGGAAGAATTGCAGAAACTCTTGGATGTTGATTTTATCTATCCCATTTCCGATAGCTAGTGGGTCTCTCCATTGGTATTAGTCCCAAAGAAAGATGGGAGATGGTGCATTTGCATTGACTATAGAGAATTAAACAAAGCCACTCTCAAAGACTACTTCCCCCTTCCTTTCATCAATTAGGTGCTCGATACCCTTGTAGGTAAGAATTACTTCTCTTTTCTAGATGGATTTAGTGGTTACAACTAGATACAAATTTCACCCGAGGATCAGGACAAAAATACTTTTACATGTCCATGGGGTACATTTGCTTACCGAGTGCTTCCCTTTGGGCTATGTAATGCCCCGAATACCTTTCAAAGGGAAGTATTGGCTATTTATGCTGACCTTGGGTGTGGAGAAATTTATATGGATGACTTTTCTGTGTTTGGTGATTCATTTCAGGAGGCCCTAAAAAATCTAGAAAAAGTGCTTCTTGGTTGCCAAGAAGCCCATATTGCCTTGAGTGATAAGAAATGAAGATTAATATGCAAGGCAGGGGTGGTGCTTGGCCATCTTGTTTCTGACAAAGGTATCCAATTTGACCTCGCTAAGATAGAGATTATTTTGAGTCTTCCTACACCAAAAAATCAAAGGGAAGTGAGAGGTTCTCTAGGACATGCGGGCTACTATAGGAGATTCCTTGAGAAATTTTCCAGGATAACTACCCCCTTTTTTCGACTTTTAGCCAAGGATAGTGAGTTTTTCTGGTTCACAAATTTCCAATAGTCCTTTGAGACACTGAAGGGAAAATTAGTACAAGCACCAGTTTTGAGAGGACCAAACTGATCCTTGCCATTTCATATTTCCTTTGATGCCTCAGATACTTCTATTAGTGCAACTTTAGGACAAGAGGAAGACAAAAAATCCTATGCCATCTATTTTATTAGCAAAAAATTGTCACCTTCCGAATTGAATTACACAATTATTGAGAAAGAGTTTTTAGCTGTAATTTTTGCGATTACTAAATTTAGGCACCACATTACAGGATATGAAGTATTTGTGCATATTGATAATTTTGAAATAAGATATTTGATGAATAAACCATTAAATAGCGGTGGAGTGACTAGGTGGCTTTTATTATTACGGGAATTCAATATTACTATTTTTGATAGACCAGGGAAATCCAATGTAGTAGCACGATATCTTTCGAGATTAAATTATCCCGGTGAAGTAATTCCTGTTGATGATGATTTTCCTGAAGAACATATTTTTATTGTGTCAACATATTCCCCATGGTTCGTTGACATAGCTAACTATTTAGTCACTGGAAAAACACCACCTCACTTATCTGCTTGAGAAAAGTGGAATATTATTTAGAAAAGTGTTGCATATTCCTGGGTTCAAGGAGACCTCTTTTACACTGGACTAGATCTCATTATTCGTAGATGAGTAAGAGAGGAATAAGTGTTTGATATTCTAAAATATTCCCATGATGAACCTTGTGGAGGTCACTTCGCTGATAAGTGGACTGCATATAAAATATTACGCGCTGGATATTTTTGGCCATCCTTGTTCAAGAATGCCAAAAAATATGTCAAGTGATGTGCTAGTTGTCAGCGAGTAGGCCATCCTAATCAAACTAATGAAATGCCTTTATGTCCTCAAGTTATGATTGAGCCTTTTGAAAAATGGGCCATTGATTTCGTAGGACCAATAAATCCAACATCATTAAATAAAAAGCATATTTTGGTTTGTACAGATTTTGGTTGTTTCTTTTGCCACATAAAAGTTGTTGTTGATTTTCTTTTTATTGAAATATTTACTAGATTTGGTGTGCCTAGAGAAATTGTTTCTATCAATGGTTTGAAGTTTATTTCTAATCTGGTACAGGGTGTGATGGAGCAGTACAATATCTGGCACAGGAAATCTACACCATATCACCCACAAGAAAATGGTCAGGTGGAGTCTACAGATAAGGTGATTGAGTCCATCCTCACAAAGACAGTCAATATGCATCCAAATAATTGGGCTAACAGATTGCCGGAAGCCTTGTAAGCATACTGAACCACTTGGAGGAACAGCACATGGCACACACCATATGAGTTGGTCTACGGAAAACAAGTCCTATTGCCAATAAAATTCAAAATTAAGACCTTCAGGACTACAGTCCAACTGGGACTTGATCTCTCTGAAGCACAACAACAACATCTCCTACAGTTGAATGAGTTAGATGAATTCCGAAGGAATGTTGTTCAGAATAAAATATTACTCCAACAACAACGCAAGAGGTGGCATGAAAAGTCCATTCAGAAAAAGCAGTTCCAAGCACGTGATTGGGTGCTCCTTTATGATTCTAGATTCAAATATTTCAAAGGGAAACTCCATACATGCTATATGGGGCCTTACGAGGTGGTTAGAGTATTCGAGAATGGAGCGGTAGAGATCAAAACTATTGATGGACGGAATTCAATGTTCTTGGTAAATGGGCATAGATTAAAGGTATATTTTTAGCCCCTTGCCAAGAAAGATTTTACACAACAAGTCCAACAGCAATTTGGGAAGGAAATGGTAGGTGGTATCACCAACTTTTCGAAGGCATGATCTTTTATTTTCCTAAAAAAAAAAATAATAAACAAAAATGAAATGAAAAAAAATGACAAAAATGAAAAATGAAAAAAAAAAATCTTTTTCCTGTAATTATGAAAATTAGTCGACTGACATGATTGCAGAAGGATCAACCTAAAAACCAGTTTGCTGGCGGGGAGAACAAAATTTCAATAAAAAGGGAATGTTGCTTGATCTTTAGATATGCTAGCTGTCACCAAGAAGAAGCAGGTTCGATGAACCAAGCCGTTACTCAAGCTTGGGGTAACTAGCATGGAGATTTTTACTCAAGTAATGCTTAATTCCTGCTGCATTTACTTTTCCGGCACTAGTGCAAGCTGATTTTACAGGTAAAATTCTGCCCTTCTTCTATCTCCTGTTTCATAATTTTCCACTATTTTCTTTTCTCAGTCCCATAATGATTACCTTCCCTTTTTCTTCTAAGATCTATCCCATCCGATTTCATGAAATCCCTCTTTCTCCCTGAAATATTTTCCCAATCCCATTTTTGTTTATCCCTCTTGGTGGTACTGTTCTTGGAATCCCTGTCATAATGTTCCTTCCCATTCTAAAAAAAAAAATTCCCTTTCCCACTTCTTTTCTCCCTCATGGATACATTGCACGATCTGATGCAGTTAGATCATAAAGGCATGCTCATGAAACACCAAATAAATGGCGAATAAAAACCTCTTGTACATTCAAGATTTGTTTTTTAATTTTAATTTTTTTTAATTTTTAATTTTTTTAATTTTTTAATTTTTTAATTTTTATTTTATTTTTAATTAATTAATTAATTTATTTATTTTATTTTGTTTATTTTTAATTTTTATTTATTTATTTATTTTTTTCAGTCGAGCCAAAGAATTGAGTTTTATCAGAATTTTTTGTGTTCCTCCTTTCCTCAACATCCTTAGTACAAGTATGCACATAATCAGTGCAAGAAAATCAATGTAGGCGTGTTGCAGTGCAAGCAGGATCGTGTTGGAAATATTGTCATTGATGGCAAAGGAGGAAGAAGAAATAGAGAAAGACAAAAGACAGCAGAAAAGAATAGAGGAAGAAGCAAAAAGAGAAGCGCGCAGCGCAAAGGAGACAACATAAATGGGAAAGGAGACAGAGCATCAGAGGCAGAGGCAGAGAAACTGTTGAGTAGCAGAGGCAGAGCTGTTATCAAAACAATGAAATGATTGCAGAGGATTGGGAATAAACCTGTGTGTTAGTGGAAATGTGCGTTATAATAAGCGGAAGTGCCGTGTTGAGGTATATAACGAAAACAAGACAGGTTTATATATAATATAGTTTGAACTAAGATTATATGCAACGAAAACGTGACAATATTTATGAACGGAACCATGAGCATGAATCGGAACAATAAGAGATAAACAGTAAAACTGGAAGGCGAGGACCAACATTTTTTCGCGCAAGTTAAAAGGTGGTAAGTGGAATTGAGGAATTTAACGTGATATATGCTAGGAGCTGACACGTGGTCTTAAGCAGGTTGGAGAAACCGCTCTCATCGCGTGGCTATCGCGCATTAACTGTTGACTGTGAAATGAACGCGATATTGGATTATGGTCGTCGGATCATCTTGGACGGCATGATAAGTTCCCCACTGTCAGATGGCAAAGGTATGTTAACACCGGGGCCCAGGCCCTAATACATGTTGATGACAAATATTTAGATTAAGGTATGAGTTTATGTAATTTGTTATAGCCCAAAGGTTATTTTCATTCAAAGTCGTGATATAAAGTCTGAAAGGTCTTTCATAAACTTCGGGGTTGATATAAACTATATTATGAATGCAAAAGGATACTGTGGGCCCGAGAGCTTTAAATATGAAGTTTGGTAGTCAAATTAATATATGTTGCGGAATAATATTATAACTTGGGTGTTTAATCCAAAGTTTCAAAAACACTCAGACTTCTACAAGTAAAGACCGAAGATTTCTAAGTAATGAGGTATTTCAATGGTTTTATAACTATTGTTTCATTCATCGCATCGGTGGAGAACCTTTGGGTTATTTAACTATTAAATGTTGACTGAAGATCTTATACATATAGTGTGGGACCCCCCCTTCATAAATTCTGAGAATCATTACCCCAGCTGGAAGGTACAATAAAGCTAAAGCAGAAAGCCTATATATATGCAGTGCATTACATACACAAAGTTCCAAAGCATATATATATATATATATATATATATATATATATATACTTTATATGTTTCACTTTATATTCAAAGGAACAAAACATAATATATACATATATGAAAGGTGCTCTATTGTTCGGCCTTAATACAACCAAAGTCTTATATGGTGGGACCCTCACCCAATCGCATCGGAGAAAGTTCGCAGCAGAACATGTTAACAAAGGATTGCGATTATGATGAAATTCTGGACCTGATGGGTTTATAAACCATGACTGATATATGTTTGAGTTCCGTCATAATAGTGAATCTTCGGAATCAGAGCATTGGAGCATCGGAACTTCGGAACATCGGAGAATCGTAAATCAGTAAACAGTGTTTCATCGCATCAACATTTGATCGCAATCGGAAGTAGTCAAGGAGCGATACATCGCATCGGGAAGTTCAACGAGTGGGCCCGTAAGGGCATTTTATGCACTAAATTATTCATTATTGTTATATTTCCAAGAGGTATCGTAACTAAATAACGCAACAGTTTATATGATTAAAAACAACTCTTATCATGTTGAGAGTTAAATTGTGATATATGAAAAGCACAGTTACATATGTATGGCAGTTACACCGCGACAGTAAGCGGGAAATCAATCAGAGCCGAAAGGGACAAACACAGTAAGAAAAAAGACAAACACAGTCACAGAAAAGACAAGCACAGTGAACCAAGAGGCTAAATGAGTGGGTTGGAGTTTTTAATTGTAATTGAATGTAAATGTTTTTAATTGATTTATATTGTTGTGATGCATTGGCAAGTCTCCGGAGGAAAACAAAACTCCCACTGTAATATTGAAATTAATGTATGTTTTTATATTTTTCTGAATGAGCGAGTGAAAGAAATGAGAAGGAAGAAAGCAAAGAGGCATGGCTGTCCATTCCAAATTCCTTGAGGAATGCTAACAGTCACAAGAAAATCTTTATAAATAATATCATCTTGATATGCAAAGAGAGGTTAGAGAGAGTAAGGATATAGAATGCAGACTATAGAAGATTGAGGCAGAGAATATAAGGAAGAGAGGAGCAGAAAGAGATGCTACAAAACAGAGCTGATATGTGAGGTAAATCAGCAAACATTTCTTTTGATAAATTGAGGAAGTTGGAGCTTCCCTATCAAGTTGAATCTTGATAGCTGTCAGTTGTACCTGACTGAGGTTGGCGCCTCCTGTAGGTTGGTGCCTGCAGAAAAACTAGTCGTGAGAGGGAGTTGGAGCTTGCCTTTGCATCACAACAATAATAAGATGTGGTTTTCTCCCTTTATGGGTTTCCACTTACATCTGTTGTCTCTATGTGTGTTGCTCATGTGTTGATATGATCCATTCAATCTGCTTAATTGTTTGCTGCTCTCACAATAAGTTTGATATCACATTAATTTAATTCTTGCTGCATCATTTTAAGGTTGTTCACATATTAAGTTGTAAATAAGTATAATGAAAAATTAAAAAGCTTATGTATGTGTTAAATTGATTCACCCCCCCCCCCCTCCTCAGTTTAACTAAAGATTCAACAATTGGTATCAGAGCCAAGTTCCTTTTGTACCAGTTTAACCACTAAAAGGAGATCTTAGGTCTCCAGGATGGCTAGTCAAGAAGGAAGCTCAACCAATAAAGCCCCTTTCTTCACTGGTACTAATTATGCCTTCTGGAAAATCAGAATGAGAGCTTACATAATGTTTCTAGGAATAGAGGTATGGGCAGCTGTAGAATTTGGATATGCCCCAAAGGCAACTGACCCAGAAAGAGAAGCTAAACAAGAATTTGTAGCGAATGCAAAGGCCATGAATGCAATCCTAAGTGGACTTTGTGAGGCTGAATTTATCAAAATAATGCACAGTAAGACTGCCAAAGATATGTGGGACACTCTAAAGAATATCCATGAGGGAAATAAAAAGGTAAAGACTACCAAAATTCAAGTATATAGAGCCCAGTTTGAAAATTTAAAAATGAATGATGATGAAGATGTTGGCAGCTTCTTCTTAAGAGTTGCAGAAATGGTTAACAATATGAAAGCTCTTGGAGAAACCATACCAGAAAGTATAATTGTGCAAAAGATTTTAAGATCTCTTCCATCCAGGTTTAATCCCAAGGTGTCTGAAATAGAAGAAACAACTGATTGGGAGACCTTGAATATGAACCAGTTACTTGGAAATCTAACAGCCTATGAGATGAGACTCCCACAGAAGAAGCCAAGTACGAGGGAGGCAGATTTTAAAACAAAAAAGAAGAAAGAAGAAAAGGAAGATACATGTTCTTCCTCTGATGAATAAGAGGCTAAATTTGTCAAGAAACTAGATAGAGGCTCAGGTAAATACAAAGGCAAACTTCGTTTCAAATGCTTTAACTGTGGAAGAGTTGGACACTATGCTGCTAAGTGTCCTCACAAGAAAGTAAGGAATCAGGCTCAAGAATTAGGGAAAAATACATCAAAGAACTGGCAGAAAGGAAAGAAATTTAGTAGAAAATCCTTCTATGCTCAACAAGATAGTAGTGTATCTGAAGACTCAGATGAACCCTCAAGTGAAGAAGGAACCTCTGAATTTTTATTGATGGCCATAGAAGAACTTGAAGGACTCCTGCTAAAAGATGAAGAAGAAGAAGGTGAAGTCAACCTTGAGGGGGAGCTAAGAAGTGCCCTGGAGGAGATTGATAGACTCAAACTGAAGTGCAAAAAACAAAAGGACATTCTCCACAAGTATGTACAAGAAGAACAAAATTCAAAAGTCCTCATGCAGCTAAAGATAGAGCTTGAAGAAGCCCAGAAGATAGAAGACATGTTACTTAAGCGAATCAAGGAGAAAACTCGGGAACAAGAGAAGTTGGAAGAAGAAGTAGTATGTCTGAGGAAGAAATTAGAAAATGCTCAAAGGAAAGTATCTATAAACTCTTCTCAAATGACAAGCTCTGGTAAGTTGAATGAAATTTTGGAAGCTCAAAGATCTTCTCTTATAAAAACTGGGATAGGCTATGAAGGAGAATCAAGTAAAGGCAAATAAAAGGAAAACAAAAATATAATTTTTGTAAAAGCAAAGAAGGCTGATGAAGCAGCTCAAATAATTCCTACAAAAGAAGAAACATGCAATGAGGAAGACAGAGACCAGAAGAAACCTCTAATAACAAAGATTGCAACAAATACTAAGACAACAGAAAAAATATCATATACTCCTGAGTATGTCAAATTTGGAAGCCATCAAAGGAGATTCTTACCTCCTATGAAAAATACCTCTTGTTATGTCTGCCACAATCTAGGACACGTCGCTGCATATTGTCACACAAGGTGGAGTAATTCAAACCAGCAAAAGATGCAAATAGTGAAGAGACTGTCTCAAGCAAACAACTGGAAAAGACAACCTCACATCAGGTATGAAAGTTGTTTCTATGGTTACTGTTTTTATTGTAAGGAATTTGGTCATAAAATCATTGAGTGCAGAAAATATGGACAAGGACTGATGTACAATACCTCAAGGAGGTTTATGAATCAAGGAGATTTTACTCATAATCACAATTCTGCAAAAATTATGATCAATTGTTGTGTATGCAATAAAATTGGACATATGCCTTCCAAATGTCCTCTGAAAGGATGTGGTTCAAAATCTCACAAAAGATACCAAACAAAAGGTTGCTTCCAGTGGAAAAAGAAGGTGAATCAATGTGACCTAGCTCTAACCGCCCAAGACCTGAGAAGCCAATGGTATTTGGACAGTGGCTGCTCCAAACACATGACTCGAGACAGAAGCAAGTTTATAAATTTTGATGAAAAGAAATCTGGTAATGTCACTTTTGGCAATGATAAGTCAGGTAAGATCAAAGGAAAAGGCTCAGTTAGCATAGAAAATGGCAGAGGAAAGGCCTAAGATGTATTATTTGTAGATGGGTTGAAAGCAAATTTGTTGAGTGTCAGTCAGATGTGTGATAAATGCTGTGAAGTTATTTTTAGAGCACAAGACTATGAAGTTAGATCAAGCACCACAGGAAAGACTCTACTCAAAGGTGTTCGAACAGAGACTAATGTTTACATAGTGAAAGAAGAGGATGAAGCATGCCATCTTAGAAAACTTGAGGAGTCATGGTTATGGCATAGGAGATTGGGACATCTCAGCTTCGATCATATCATCAAACTGAGCAAAAAGAAAGCTGTCAGAGACATGCCAGAAATAAAAAGGCCTTCCAATACCATATGCAAATCTTATCAATTGGGCAAACAGACCCGCACATCATTCAAGGCCAAAGATGAGTTATCAACTAGAAGACCACTCCAGCTTGTACATGAACTGTGGAAGCTGCTGATAAAACACCAAGTGGAGAATCCTACTTCATGCTGATAATAGATGATTTCTCCAGAATGACATGGGTTGCTTTTCTCAAGAACAAATCAGAAGCACTGGAAAAATTTAAGATATTCAAAGCATTAGCAGAAAATCAAACAGGATGCAAGTTAAAATGTATTAGATCAGACAGAGGAGGTGAATTCACAGATTATGACTTTGCATACCTATGTAATGAACATGGGATAAAGAAACAATTTACCATTGCAGGGACACCTCAGCAGAATGGAGTAGCAGAGAGACAAAACAGGTCTGTACAACAAATGGCCAGAGCAATGATGCAAGAGAGTAACATTACTCAAACTTTTTGGGCAGAAGATGTACACACAACAATGCATATTCTAAACAAAGCTCATTTAAGACCTAACAGTGATAAGACACCTTATGAACTATGGCATGGTAAACCAACATCAATCAAGAACTTTAGAGTTTTTGGAAGCAAGTGCTACATAAAAAATAATGATGAAAATTTGGGGAAGTTTGATGCAAGAGAAGATGAAGGAATAATCTTAGGCTATGCATCCAAGAGTAAAGGGTATAGATGCTACAACAAGACTCTTTGGAAAATTTTAGAAAGTATTGATGTAAGATTCGATGAAGAACTTCCAAACAATACAAGAGATACAGACTGCAGCAGTCCATCAGACAACCATGAAGAAGAAAACCAAGATGATGATGTAGCAAGCAAGACAACAGAAGATGCTGAACTGAGATCGAAAGCCCCCTCAAGATACACTTAGAAAAACCATCTAGAAGATCAGATCATTGGAGACAAGAGAGCAGGGGTCTAGCAGCTCATTGAACAGAAAGAAGAGGTATACATAGCCATGCTATCACAAATAGAGCCAAAGAAATTTGAAGAAGCCAGCAAGGACAAGTCTTGGGTGAATGCTATGAATGAAGAATTGGACCAAATTGAGAGGAACAATACCTAGGAACTAGTTCCTAGACCCATTGAGAAAAATGTGATAGGCTCAAAATGGGTATTCAAAAATAAAATGAATGAGCAAGGACATGTAATCAGGAATAAAGCCAGACTTGTCTGCAAAGGATATTCACAAATCAAAGGACTTGATTACGATGAAACATTTGCCCCTGTAGCCATAATGGAAGCTATTAGAATGTTTATGGCCTTTGCATGCTACCAAGACTTCAAGATATATCAAATGGATGTAAAATCTTCATTTCTGAATGGAGATATAGAAGAAGAAGTCTACATGGAACAACCAGAAGGATTCTCTTTAATAGACAAAGAAGACTATGTGTGCAAACTAAAGAAGGCTCTATATGGATTGAAACAGGCTCCTCGTGCTTGGTACTCAAGACTGGATAAGTATTTGCAAAAACAAGGCTTTAAGAGAGGTGGAGCAGACAACAATCTATACATAAAAGCCCATGAAAATGAACTCCTGATCGTTGTAGCATATGTTGATGATATTATGTTTGGAAGCAATAGAGATGAGCTAGCAAAAGGGTTTGATGAGGAGATGAAATCATAGTTTGAGATGTCTATGATTGGAGAGCTCAGTTTCTATTTAGGACTTCAAATTCAGCAAAAGAACACAGGTACATTCATATCACAGGAAAAATACTTAAAAGAAATGTTGAAAAAGTTCAAAATGGAAGACTGCAAACCCATGTCAACTCCCATGATCACGGGATGCAAGCTGTGTGTTGATGATGGATCTGCTGATATAGATCAAAGACTCTACAGATCCATGATAGGAAGTCTGTTTTACCTAACAGCATCAAGACCAGACATCATTCTAGCAGTAGGACTTGTGGCTAGACATCAAGTAGCACCTAAAAAAAATCACCTTGTAGCAGTCAAAAGAATATTCAGATATATACAAGGAACTGCACAATATGGAATTTGGTATCCAAAAGGCAAAAGCTTCACTTTGACAACATACAGAGACGCAGATTGGGCCAGCTGTGTGGATGACAGGAAAAGCACAAGTGGAGGCGCATTCTATCTAGGAGAAAGTCTGGTGGCATGGCTAAGCAAGAAACAAACATCTATTTCTCTATCTACAGCAGAAGCAGAATACATAGCAGCAGCAACATGTTGTACACAAGTCATGTGGATGAAGCAAACCCTCCAAGACATGAAGGTAAGCATTGATGAACCTATCTCAATCAAATGTGATAATACAAGTGCTATAAGCATATCAAAAAATCCTGTGCTTCATTTAAAAATTAAACATATCCCAATTAAGTATCATTTTCTCCGAGAACAAGTGGCTCAGAAGGTAGTAAAGTTGGAGTATGTATCAACAAAAGAACAGACAACAGATATATTTACCAAAACTCTTGCTAGAGAACCATTTGAATATATGAGAGATAAACTAGGGGTAGTATCTGTAGATACTACGCTTTGATATGAAGAGAAAGCATAGTTTCAGGGGGAGAACAGAAACAAAAATATCATTCTAGGGGGAGATTTATTAGCAAGGAAAACATGAAACAGGTCCTCGAGATCAATACAACATGGGCGAAAGTTAAAAGCACACTAAAAAATGAGCAACCCCCTTGCCATTGATGTCAAAGGGGGAGGAAGAGCAAGCAACAGAAGGAAGGGTCCTAACAGGCAAACAGAGGAAGTGTATTGCCATCAATGCCAAAGGGGGAGACTGTTGGAAATATTTTCATTGATGGCAAAGGAGGAAGCAGAAATAGAGACAGAAAAAAGACAGCAGAAAATAATAGAGGAAGAAGCAAAAAGAGAAGCACGCAACGCAAAGGAGACATCATAAATGGGAAAGGAGACAGAGAATCAGAAGAGGCAGAGCAACAGAGGCAGAGGCAGAGAAACTGTTGAGCAGCAGAGGCAGAGCCGTTATCAAAACAGTGAAATGATTGCAGAGGATTGGGAATAAACCTGTGTGTTAGTGGAAATGTGCATTATAATAAGCGGAAGTGCCGTGTTGAGGTATATAACAAAAACAAGACGGGTTTATATAAAATATAGTTTGAACCGAGATTATATGCAACGAAAACGTGACAATCTTTATGAACCATGAGCATGAACCAGAATAGTGAGAGATAAACAGTAAAACCAGAAGGCGAGGACCAACAGTTTTCACGCAAGTTAAAAGGTGGTAAGTGGAATTGAGGAATTTAACGCGATATATGCTAGGAGCTGACACGTGGTCTTAAGCGGGTTGGAGAAACCGCTCTCATCGCGTGGCTATCGCACGTTAATTGTCGACTATGAAATGAACGCGATATTGGATTATGGTCGTTGGATCATCCTGGACGACGTGATAAGTTCCCCACCATCAGATGGCGAAGGTATGTTAACACCGGGGCCCAGGCCCTAATACATGTTGATGAAAAATATTTAGATTAAGGTTGGAGTTTATGTAATTCGTTATAGCCCAAAGGTTATTTTCATTCAAAGTCGTGATATAAAGTCTGAAAGGTCTTTCATAAACTTTGGGGTTGATATAAACTATATTATGAATGAAAAGGGATACTGTGGGCCCGAGAGCTTTAAATATGAAGTTTGGTAGTCAAATTAATATATGTTGTGGAATAATATTATAACTTGGGTGTTTAATCCAAAGTTTCAAAAACACTCAGATTTCTACAAGTAAAGACCGAAGATTTCTAAGTAATGAGGTATTTCAATGGTTTTATAACTATTGCTTCATTCATCGCATCGGCGGAGAACCTTTGGGTTATTGAACTATTAATTGTTGACTGAAGATCTTATACATATAGTGTGGGACCCCCCCTTCCTAAATTCCGAGAATCATTACCCCAGCTGGAAGGTACATTAAAGCTGAAGTAGAAAGCCTATATATATGCAGTGCATTACATACACAAAGGTCCAAAGCATATATATATATATATACATATACTTTATATGTTGCACTTTGTATTCAAAGGAACAAAACATACTATATACATATATGAAAGGTGCTCTATTGTTCGACCTTAATACAACCAAAGTCTTATATGGTGGGACCCTCACCCAATCGCATCGGAGAAAGTTTGCAGCGGAACATGTTAACAAAGGATTGTGATTACGATGAAAGTCTGGACCTGATGGGTTTATAAACCATGACTGATATATGTTTGAGTTCCGTCATAACAGTGAATCTTCAGAATCAGAGCATCGGAGCATCGGAACTTCGGAACATCGGAGAATCGTAAATTAGTAAATAGTGTTTCATCGCATTGACATTTTATCGCAATCGGAAGTAGTCAAGGAGCGATACATCGCATCGGGAAGTTCAGCGAGTGGGCCCGTAAGGGAATTTTATGTACTAAATGATTCATTGTTTTTATATTGCCAAGAGGTATCAGAACTAAATAACGCAACAATTTATATGATTAAAAACAACTCTTATCATGCCGAGAGTTAAATTGTGATATATGAAAAGCGCAGTTACATATGTATGGCAGTTACACCGCGACAGTAAGCGGGAAATCAATCAGAGCCGAAAGGGACAAACACAGTCACAGAAAAGACAAGTGCAGTGAACCAAGAGGCTAAATGAGTGGGCTGGAGTTTTTAATTGTAATTGAATGTAAATGCTTTTAATTGATTTATATTGTTGTGATGCATTGGCAAGTCTCCGAAGGAAAACAAAAATCCCACTATAATATTGAAATTAATGCATGTTGTTATATTTTTCTGAATGAGCGGGTGAAATAAATGAGAAGGCAAAAAGCAAAGAGGCATGGCTGTCCATTCCAAATTCCTTGAGGAATTCTAACAGTCACAAGAAAATCTTTATAAATAATATCATCTTGATATGCAAAGAGAGGTTAGAGAGAGTAAGGATAGAGAATGTAGAGTATAGAAGATTGAGGCAGAGAAGATAAGGAAGAGAGGAGCAGAAAGAGATGCTACAGAACATAGCTGATATCTGAGGTAAATCAGCAAACATTTCTTTTGATAAATTGAGGAAGTTGGAGCTTCCCTATCAAGTTGAAGCTTGATAGCTGTCAGTTGTAGTTGATTGAGGTTGGAGCCTCCTGTAGGTTGGTGCCTGCAGAAAAGCAGTGGTGAGAGGGAGTTGGAACTTGCCTTTGCATCATAACAATAATAAGATGTGGTTTTCTCCCTTTATGGGTTTCCACTTATATCTGCTGTCTCTATCTGTGTTGCCTGTGTGCTGAGATGATTTATCAAATCTGCTTAATGTTTGCTGCTCTCATAATAAGTTTAATGTCACATTAATTTAATACTTATTGCACATCATTTTAGAAATTTTATTCACATATTAATTTGTAAATAAGTTTGATGAAAAATTAAAAAAAAATCTTATGTATGTGTTAAAATGATTCACACCTCTCGGTTCCCAACTAAAAAATTCAACGGATAGAAGATTTTAAGCAACATAATGTAAATACACAGTGCAAGGAACTACTTAACACAATACATGAGCACTTAATGTGAAATGATTATTGAAAATTATTTTCCTTGCAGCTAAAGGATTACGATGATAGGTCATAGCATATATTATTTCCATTTTAATTATTACTTTGCATTATCATTTATTAGTTAGGAAGAAATGATTAAAGTGTAAGATGTTTGGGTTCAGAAATCTAATCTTTTTAATGAATGCCAAAGTACATCTTAACTGAATCATGGAGATGATTTGGAATAGTACAGACTGTCCGCAACCCTGTGATTACCCCTTTCGAAAAGACTTTCCATTACTCATTCATCATAAATATTACCTCATAACCCGATCATATGACCGTTACACCATCACTGTAAAAGACTTTGCTTCCTTCAATTATTCTCGCTCGCCTATGGGAGAATGGTACATGTTAGCCTCCATTTTAAAGGGGTGTTTGTAATGATTAACGGTGATTGGATGGACGAAATTAATTGGGCAGTGGACGACCGGGTCTCCACCACAAAATTATCAATAGATCTTTGTCTCTTTACCATGTGAAATCATTCTAAGACTGTGATAGGGAATTGAGGAGAATTTGAGTAGGATGGAACCTGTGAGAAGTGAACCAACATCCTTGAAGGAAATTAAACAAACCGCGGAGTACAGAAACAATCTTGCACTATTGTAAGAATTGGGATTCCTCCCTTTCTTGTAGAAGTTCGATGGATATGATATGGCCGAGGCCCTGCAGTTTGCGAAAATGTTCAAGGATGGCCGAGTTAAGGTCGACTCCCTAGAGTTTGAAGTTACAAAGGAGTCCATAGCGCAAGCCACGGGGCTGTTCAACACAGGGGAACATTGGTTTAAGAAGGAAAGGATTGAAAAGAAGCGGTGGAATTGGTTCGTGGTTGACAGAAAATTGAAGGTTGATTGGAAGAAGGGAATTCCATGCAGCGCCCTGCTTGGTAAGTGGAGAAACCTTCTCTACATTTTAAAGAATTTCTTGACCTGTGAGGGACGATATTCCCTTACATTTTTGTATCACTTTCGATTGTTGTTGCATTTTGAGTCCGGAAAGCACATTAATTTCCCGTATTATCACCTCTAGAGTTTGGAGAAGATGGAAAAAGGAGTGCAGAATGGAAATGCAAGCTAGACTGAGTATAGACTTTACCACCATGGGCTTATTGCAATTTTGGTCAAGAAGGAATTGGAGGCTAAGGATATAGCCTGGGAAACATTTTTAAAGGAATTTCGCATAAGAAAATATGTTGGGAAGAGTTCAGGAAAATCTACTGGGAAGAGTGTAGGAAATGCTACTGGGACGAGTGCAAGAAAGAAGCAGAAGGAAGAAACCCCTACCCCTGCGAAGACAAAGAACAAAATTCAACGAGTACAGTTAGAGTATAAGGTTGGCGAAGGAACCCTATCCTCAGCAAAAAGGAGGATGACCAGGACCTTGACCAAGAAGAAGGTTTCTTCTCGGTCGAGCTCCCCATTTCTTATAGATGAGTCACCTCAAGCTTCCCCCGGAGATCGCAATCTTTCAGTCTTTGTGGAAGCGGCAAACCACACCCTGGTAATTGAAGAGCTGGAAGAAAGAGAAGATGACATCGTTTTGTCTGACTTCATTCAAAAATTGAGGCGAAAGAAAGCAACCCTGAGTACAAGTGAGGACCTGCTAGAGGGTCCAGAAGATGATGTGGTGCAATATGAAGATCCCCTCGATAATTTTAATGAGAAGGAGCTTGAAGCCCCTGCTGATGATTTGGATGAACATGGTAAAGGCTCTGA
This sequence comes from Pinus albicaulis, assembly GCA_034641835.2. Taxonomy (NCBI): domain Eukaryota; kingdom Viridiplantae; phylum Streptophyta; class Pinopsida; order Pinales; family Pinaceae; genus Pinus; species Pinus albicaulis. Next base: position 274,734,145 of record CM076577.1, on the reverse strand, counting down.
TGAATTTTATGAATAGAGTGTCAAAACCCCTGATGAGTTGGAGAAACAGGGTACTGAAGCCCCTGAGAATTTAAAACCGCAGGGTAATGAAGCCCATGCTACAGTAGACATGGAGGATTATGGAACCTTTGGTGCCATGAAAATTCCTGGCACAGAAGCTTTTGTTGACTTGATGAAGACACTAGACAACCAAGATCATTTTGATCTTGACGACGATGGGACATGCCTCAAATCCGTTGCAGAAAGGGTGCCTCCACCCGATGAGACGGATGCAAAAACCTCTACCCTCTACCTCAACACTCAGATAGTAGACTTGGAACAACAAATCCATGATTTGGAGGTGCTCAACCAGGTGATGAAAGAGAAAAAGTGGCAGCAACAGGGTACGATGGAGTTGGTTGTAGAGGTTAAGAAGTAGAAATGTGAAGTAAAATTATGGAGATACCGAGCTTCCAAATGCTACAAGTGCCTTAAGAAGGTGAATAAGAAACTGAAGGATGCCTGAAAAAGGAAGCAAAAGGTGGTAACAACAGGAATTAACATTCGAGTGTAGGATTGAGGATGGCCCCTATTTTGGAGATTTTTTTGCAGACAGGTAAAGGTTGTGTGAGGACACGCAATAGTTTTGGGATGGGAGGATGTTGGTGTTCCAAAATGTCCTATTTTTCACCCTTTTCCCATCATAAAACCCCAACCTTATACCTCTGTTTCATGTACTTAAACCACTTCTATCTTGCACTAGTCCAAGGAAAGCTACCTGTTTCCACAAATGCTTCATTATTCATGTTTAGGATTTATTAGGTGTTTAATTAATTATTTTTAATAGATTTTGTGCCTTTATTAACGTCTTGTAACTTATGTTTACTTCCTATAATTATTTGATAAGGTTAAGGTATTAATCGTAATGTAGCTTGATCTAGTGTAGGAACTTTCCCGCACCTCCACCGACAAACACCTGTCCCGAGATCTCCGTAGCCGTTTGTTCAAATCACGAGGGCACCTTGCCACATGGCTCAGATTAGTTGTAGATATCCAGAGATTGATTTGAAGTGGAGGATTGCCAAAGATTATGTTGAACATACAGTCCATGGCCAACGTTTTGTTTGCATCTTGATATAGCCAAAAGCCTTAATTTTGTATAGTCGTTTGGTAGGTAGTTTGACCGAGAGGCCTGATTTGAAAAATGGCTATGTAGATTTGTTATGGCCATGAGCCGAGGACTATATATAATGTAATTCATAGGTAGGAATAAGTTAGCGATGGCAGTTGATATCAATTTTGGTGATAATCTTGTAATTTTGTTGTCGCCCAAGTTCTGGGCTGGACTCGGATTTATTATGTTATTTGTTGAATTGAATTAATAGAAGGAGGCTGCACCATGTTGTTGGAAATATTTTCATTGATGGAAAAAGAAGACGCGGTGCGGAGAGAGAGGAAAAGGTCGAACGAGCGGTACAGCGAGCGAGAGCGGAGAGGTCGAGCGACGGTGTGGTACATCGAAGGCGAGAGGATGGCGGGGGGGGCGGTCGACGGGCGAAGGAGCGCGGCGGGGGCGGAGGCGGAGGCGAGTCATCACGAAAGGCGGTAGAGAGGCAGGGAGGCGGTTATGTTGTGGCGAGCGGGCGAGACGTTATTCCGAGAATCACCGGGCCCCGGCAGGCTCCCACTAAACATAAATTCCAAGAATCCTTACCACAGCTGGAGGATACATAAACACAATTCTGGGAATCTTAACCCAAGCGGCAAAGTATATATATAAACCTTATTCTGAGAATCATAACCCACGCTGGAGAATACACTAAAGCTGAAACATAAAGCTTATATATATGCAACACCTCATTTATGTTGTGCCTTATATGCAAAGGTACAAACCATATATATTTATATGGTGCGCAATATATAAAGGCAGGGTGCAATGCATCGTGGGCCCGATGAGCAATGTTAGTTTTAAACCATTGGCAAAGTATACATATATATCAAACAAAGGGTAGCGTCTTTTAAAAAAAGGGTCCAATACATGGTCTGACTTTTGATCTATGCAGAGTATATATATATATATATATATGTGTTGGTCTATAATATATTGATATATATATAAAGATCAAATCTTATATAATGCATTTGTATGCGGGTTTAGATGTTCAAAGGGCACTGGCATTTGAATGAATTAAAGGTGTAAAGTTTATCAAATATATGTGGGCCTGTGAATTGAATACATCATAAAATCTCGTGCTAATGGTTAAAGTACAAGGTGTATATATATATTATAGTTATGGATGCGAAATTAAGAATACAAAAGGTTTGTTTGGATTTAAATCAAACAAAAGTCTTATGCTGTGGGACCCTCACCCAATCGCATCGGAGAAAAGCTGGCAGCGGAACTTGTTATCAAAATATTGTGATTGCGATTGAGTTTCGGACCTGATTCAATATACACGGTGACTCGTGTGTTTGAAGTCCGGCTTATAGGTATGCCATCGCATCGGAGAATCTAAGGGCAGCGGAACATGTTGACAAGAGTTCCGATTGAAATGCGGACTCGATGGATCAATAAGTCATGAGTCATATGTGTGTTTGAGTTTCAGACCTATACATCGCATCGGTAGAACAATGATTCATCGCATCTGCAAAATACAGTGAACAGTGATTCATCACATCGGGAAAATACAGTGAACAGTGGTCAATCGCATTGGATAAAAGAAGCACATCGGAGAAATATATTAAAATATTGCGATTGCGATGAAAGACCGGACCCGATGGGCTTTATAAACTATGATTCATATATGGTTGAGTTCCGGTAAACAGTGAATCATCGGAATAGGAGCATCGAAGCACTGGAATGTCGATACATTCAAATGGAAATTGCGATTGCGATCAATCGCAATCGGAAGAAGTCGAGGAGTAATATATCGCATCGGAAAGCGTGGCAAGTGGGCCCGAAAGGGCATTTGTTATGTATTAACATGATTCTTTATTGTTATAGTGGACGTGGCAATTTTTTTACTAAAGCTCTGTATAAGTATGTCGAGAGTTGAAATTACATTATATATATATAAAGCGTTGATATAAAAAGCATAGTTACAAATGTATGGCATATGGCCGTTACCCTACGATAGTGAATAAGGAAACAAACAGAGCCGAAAGGGACAAAGACACAGTCAAAGAAAAGACAAATGCGCAGCCAGCCAAGAGGCTGAATGAGTGAGCTGGAGTTCTCATTGTAATTGAATGTAAACGATTATAATTTATATTGTTGTGATGCATTGGCAAGTCTCCGGAAGAGAGAAAATATCCCACTGTAATATTAAAATAAGCACCTACAGTTACATTTTTTTGAGTGAGCTAAAAAGAGATGAGAAGGCAGAAGGCAAAGAGACATGGCTATTCATTTCGAATTCCCAGTAGAATACAAACAACCATGAAGCTAGTTTGTATAAAATAGGATAATATCCAAGGGGATAAAGTTACAAACGAAAAAAGAGAATGAGAGAAGAAGAGAGTGTGCAGCAGAATTGAAAAGAGTTGAAGAAAATAAGAAAGTTGCAAGAGGTGAGAGAGAGAGTAAATGTGTGAGTTTTGGAGAAATTAAGACAAAAAATATTAGGAAGAGAGGATCAGAAAGAGATGCTACAGAACAAAGTTGATATCTGAGATAAATCAGCAAACATTCCAGTTGATAAATTGAGGAAGTTGGAGCTTCCCTATCAAGTTGAAGCTTAATAGTTGTCAGTTGTAGCTGATTGAGGTTGGAGCCTCCTGTAGGTTGGTGCCTGCAGAAAATTGAAGGGAGTTGGAGCTTCCTTGCAAGTTGTAGCTTGCAGAATTGCGGTAGGAGCCTCCTATAGGTTGGTGCTTATAGAAAATCAGTGGTGAGAGAGAGTTGGAGCTTGCCTTTGCATCACAAAAATAATAAAATGTGGTTTTCTCCCTTTATGGGTTTCCACTTATATTTGGTGTCTCTGTGCATGATGTCTATGTGTTGATGTGATTTATCTAATCTGCTTAATACTTGTTGCTCACATATTAAGACTACTGTTACATTAACAAATCTGGTTGATACTTGCTGCTCACTAATAAAGATTACTCACATATTAAGTTGGTCATGAAGTGAAGGTGTAAATAAGTTTTAAGAGAAAAGTTCAAAAGTCCATGTATGTGTTAAATTGATTCACCCCCCCCCCTCTCAGTTTAACTAAGGGTTCAACAATTGGTATTAGAGCAGGTTCCTTTGTACCAGTTTAACAACTGAAAGGAGATTCTAGGTTCTTAGGATGGCTGGTAAAGAAGGATGCTCAACCAATAAAGCCCCTTTCTTTACAGGTGAAAATTATGCCTTCTGGAAAATCAGGATGAGGACATACATAATGTCTCTAGGAATAGAAGTTTGGGGTGCTGTGGAATTAATATATGCCCCAAAGGCAACTGACATAGAGAAAGAATCCAAACAAGAATTTGTAGCTAACGCAAAAGCCATGAATGCCATCTTGAATGGATTGTGTGAAGTTGAGTTTATCAAAGTAATGCACAAAGACACTTCCAAAGAGATGTGGGATACTCTGGAGAACATCCATGAGGGAGACAAGAAAGTAAAGACTTCCAAACTTCAAGTCTACAAAGCCCAGTTTGAGAACTTAAAAATGAGTGATGATGAAGACATTGACAGTTTCTTCCTAAAAGTTGCAGAAATTGTTAACAATATGAAAGCTCTTGGAGAAACCATGCCAGAAAGTATAATTGTGCAAAAGATTCTAAGATCTCTTCGATCCAGGTTTAATCCCAAGGTGTCTGCAATAGAAGAAACAACTGATTGGGAGACCTTGACCATGAACCAGCTACTTGGAAATTTAACAGCATATGAGATGAGGCTCCCACAGAAGAAGCCAAGTATGAGGGAGGCAACCTTTAAAATAGAAAAGAATAAAGATGAAGAGGAAGACATATGCTCTTGCTTGGATGAAGAAGAGGCAAAATTTGTCAAGAAATTGGATAGGGGCTGAGGTAAATACAAAGGTAAACTTCCTTTCAAATGCTTTAACTGTGGAAGAGTTGGACACTATGCTGCTAAGTGTCCTCACAAGAAAGTAAGGAATCAGGCTCAAGAGTTAGAGAAAAATACATCAAAGAACTGGCAGAAAGGAAAGAAGTTCAGCAGAAAATCCTTCTATGCTCAACAAGATAGCAATACATCTGAAGATCTAGATGAACCCTCAAGTGAAGATGGAGCCTCTGAATTTTTATTGATGGCTATAGAAGAACTTGAAGGTCTCCTGCTAGAAGATGAAGAAGAAGAAGCTGAAGTTGACCTTGAGGGGGAGCTAAGAAGTGCTCTGGAAGAGATTGATAGACTCAAGCTGAATTGCAAAAAACAAAAGGGCATTCTCCTCAAGTATGTACGAGAAGAACATAATTCAGAAGTCCTGATGCAGCTAAAGATAGAGCTTGAAGAAGCCAAGAAGATAGAGGACATGTTACTTAAGCAAATCAAGGAAAAAACTCAGGAACAAGAAAAGTTGGAAGAAGAAGTAGTATGTCTCAAGAAGAAATTAGAAAATTCTCAAAGGAAAGTGGTTATAAACTCTTCTCAAACAACAAGCTCTAGTAAGTTGAACTAAATTCTTGGTGCTCAAAGACCTCCTATGATAAAAACTGGAATAGGCTATGAAGGAGAATCAAGTAAAAGCAAAGAAAAGGAAAACAGAGAGATCATTTTTGTAAAAGCAAAGAAGAATGATGAAGCAACTCAAATAATTCCTACAAAAGAATAAACTTGTAATAAGGAAGACAAAGATTAGAAGAAACCACTAGTAGCAAAGAATGTAATAAATACTAAGACCCATGAGTATGCCAAATTTGGAAACCATCAAAGGAGATTCTTTCCTCCTATGAAGAATACCACCTGTTATGTCTGCCACAAGCTGGGACACATTGTTGCATATTTTCATACAAGGAGGAGTAATTCAAACCAACAAAAGATGCAAATAGTGAAGAGATTGTCTCAAGCAAACAAATGGAGAAAACAACCTTACATTAGGTATGCAAATAATTTCTATGGTTATTGTTTTTATTGTAAGGAATTTGGCCATAAAATTATTGAATGTAGAAAGTATGGAAAAATATTGATGTTCAACACCTCAAGGAGGTTTATGAATCAAAGAAATTTTGTTCATACTCACAATTCTGCAAAAACTATGATCAAATGCTATATATGCAATCAAGTTGGACATATGCCTTCCAAATGTCCCCTGAAAGGATGTGATTCATCATCTCACAAAAGAAACCAAACAAAAGGATGCCTCCAGTGGAAAAAGAAGGAGAATAAGTGTGACCTGGCTCTAACTGCTCAAGATCTAAAAAGCCAATGGTATTTGGACAGTGGCTGCTCTAAACACATGACTAGAGACAGAAGCAAGTTTATAACGCTTGATGAAAAGAAATTTGGCAATGTTACCTTTGGCAATGATAAATCAGGAAAAATAAAAGGAAAAGGCTCATTCAACCTAGACAATGGCAGAGGAAAGGCCCAAGAGGTACTACTTGTGGATGGGCTGAAAGCAAATTTGCTGAGTGTCAGTCAAATGTGTGACAAAGGCTGTGAAGTTCTTTTTAGAGCACAAGATTGTGAAGTCAGATCAAGCACCACAGGTAAGACTCTGCTCAAAGGAGTTTGAAAAGAGAGTAATGTTTACATTGTGAAAGAGGAAGATGAAGCATGTTATCTTAGCAAACTTGAGGAGTCATGGTTATGGCATAAAAGATTGGGACATCTCAGCTTCGATCACATCATCAGACTAAGCAAGAAGAAAGCTGTCAGAGACATGCCAGAAATAAAGAGGCTTTCTAATACCATATGCAAATCATGTCAATTAGGCAAACAAACTCGCACATCCTTCAAGGCCAAAGATGAGTTATCAACAAGAAGACCACTACAACTTGTGCACATGGACCTATGTGGACCTGCAAGAACTAAAACACCAAGTGGAGAATCCTACTTCATGCTGATAATAGATGATTTCTCCAAAATGACATGGGTTGCATTTCTCAAGAATAAATCAAAAGCTTTGGAAAAATTCAAAATATTCAAAGCTTTAGCAGAAAATCAGACAGGATGCAAGATGAAATGCATCAGATCAGACAAAGGAGGTGAATTCACTGATTATGACTTTGCAGACCTATGCAATGAACATGGCATAAAGCAACAATTTACTATTGCAGGGTCACCTCAACAGAATGGAGTAGCAGAGAGACCAAACATGTCTGTACAGCAAATAGCCAGAGCCATGATGCAAGAGAGTAATATTCCTCAAACCTTCTAGGCAGAAGCAGTACACATAGTCATGCATATTCTAAACAAAGCCCACTTAAGTCCAAGCAGTGACAAGACTCCCTATGAACTATGGCATGGGAAACCAGCTTCAATTAAACACTTTAGAATATTTGGAAGCAAGTGTTACATAAAGAATAATGATGAAAATCTTGGGAAATTTGATGCAAGAGCAGATGAAGGGATTTTTATAGGATATGCTTCCAAAAGTAAAGGGTACAGGTGCTACAATAAGACTCTTCTAAAAATAGTAGAAAGTATTGACGTGAGATTTGATGAAGAACTTCCAAACAATACAAGAGATACAGACTGCTGCAGTCCATCAGACAACCATGAAGAAGAAAACCAAAATGATGATGAAACAAACAAGACAACAGAAGATGCAGAGCTGAGCTCAAAAGCCCCCTCAAGATACACTCAGAAGAATCATCTTGAAGATCAGATCATAGGAGACAAGAAAGTAGGGGTTCAAACTAGAAAGCAGCTAAAAGAACAGACAAAAGAAGTATACATAGCCATGTTATCACAAATAGAGCCAAAGACGTTTGAAGAAGCCAGTAAGGAAAAGTATTGGGTGAAGGAAATGAATGAAGAATTGGACCAAATTGAGAAGAAAAATACATGGGAACTAGTTCTTAGACCAATTGAGAAAAATATCATTGGCTCAAAATGGGTATTCAAGAATAAAATGAATGAGCAAGGATAGGTAATCAGGAATAAAGCTAGACTAGTTTGCAAAGGATATTCACAAATTGAGGGACTTGATTATGATGAAACATTCGCTCCTGTAGCTAGAATGGAAGCCATCAGAATGTTTCTGGCCTTTGCATGCTACCAAGACTTCAAGGTATACCAAATCGATGTGAAATCCACATTTCTAAATGGAGATCTAGAAGAATAATTCTACATGGAACAACTAGATGGTTTCTCTTTAACAGACAAATAAGACTATGTGTGCAGACTGAAGAAGGCTCTATATGGACTGAAACAGGCTCCTCGTGCTTGGTACTCAATTTTGGATAAGTATTTGCAAAAACAAGGCTTTAAGAGAGGTGGAGTAGACAACAATATATACATAAAAGCCCATGAAAATGAACTCCTGATTGTTGTAATATATGTTGATGACATTATGTTTTGAAGCAAAAGAGAAGAACTAGAAAAAGGGTTTGCTGATGAGATGAAAACGGAGTTTGAAATGTTTATTATTGGAGAGCTCAGTTTGTACTTAGGACTTCAAATTCAGCAAAGGAACACAGGTACATCCATCTCACAAGAAAAATACTTAAAAGAAATGTTGAAAAAGTTCAAAATGGAGGACTGCAAACCTATGTCAACTCCCATGATCATGGGATGCAAGCTATGTGCTGATGATGGATCTGCTGATATAGATCAAAAACTCTACAAATCCATGATAGGAAGTCTGCTGTATCTGACAGCACGAAAAAGTAAAAGCGGTATGTGTAGCGATGACAGTATTCTCTATCTAATGTCTTTTACCTAAACAAAACCACCTTAAGCGATCTAAAAGAAAATGTGTTTTAGATATCTACAGGAAAAAGCACGTGTATGGACTTTGGTATCCTAAAGAACCATGAAAGCTTCTTTGACATACACGGATGCGAGATTGGGCAGTGTGTGGATGACGGGGAAAAGCACAAGTGAGAGGTGCATTCTATTTGAGAGAAAGTGGTAACATGGTTAAGCAAGCGTAAGCAAAGCAGCATATCTCTGAAATACGGTGACGAAATATGGGAGCATGTTGTACACAAGTCGTGTGGATGAAGCAAACCCTCCAAGACATGAAGGTAAGCATTGATGAACCTATCTCAATCAAATGTGATAATACAAGTGCTATAATTATATCTAAAAATCCTGTGCTTCACTCAAAAACTAAACATATCCCAATCAAGTATCATTTTCTCCGAGAACAAGTGGCTCAGAAGATAGTAAAACTGGAGTATGTACCAACAAAAGAACAGACAACAGATATATTTACCAAACCGCTTGCTAGAGAACCTTTTGAATATTTGAGAAATAGACTAGGGGTAGTATCTGTAGATGCTACTCTCTGATATGAAGAGAAAGCACAGTTTCAGGGGGAGAACAGAAACAAGAATATCATTCCAGGGGGAGATAAGCCAGCAAGGGAAGGATAAAACAGGTCCTCAGGATCAAAAGGATTATGGCAAGAATACATCCAACATAAGAGATTCAGGGTCAGTTTTTTAGATCTAATCCAAATTTTGGAGCAGCAGGCTACAAAGTCAGAAGATCTCAGAGAGAGGAAATGCAAGAAATGTTGAAAAAGGATAGATTCTACACTACGATATGATTACCCCTTGCCATTGATGTCAAAGGGGGAGGAAGAGCAAGAAAACAGATAAAGTGTATTGCCATAGAGAAAGTGTATTGCCATCAATGCCAAAGGGGGAGACTGTTGGAAACATTGTCATTGATGGCAAAGAAGGCGGCAGATGCAGAGAGAGGCAAAGGTCGAGCAGCAGAGGTACAACAAAGGCAGAGGCAGAGGTCGAGCAGCAGAGGTATAGCAAAGGCAAAGGCAGAAGCAGAAAGGCAAAGGCAGAGGTAGAGGCAGAGCCGTCATCGCAGAAAGGCAGAGGTAGAGGCAGAGCCGTTATCGCAGAAAGGCAGAGGCAGAGGCAGAGCCGTTATTCCGAGAATCACTACCCCAGCTGGTAGATACACTAAACATAAATTCCGAGAATCCTTACCACAGCTGGAGGATACATAAACACAATTCCAGGAATCTTAACCCAAGCGGCAAAGTATATATATAAACCTTATTCCGAGAATCATAACCCACGCTGGAGGATACACTAAAGCTGAAACATAAAGCTTATATATATGCAGTGCCTCATTTATGTTGCACCTTATATGCAAAGGTCCAAACCATATATATTTACATGGTGCACAATATATAAAGGCAGGGTGCAATGCATCATGGGCCCAACGAGCAATGTTAGTTTTAAACCATTGGAAAAGTATACATATATATCAAACAAAGGGTAGCGTCTTTTAAAAAAAGGGTCCAATACATGGTTTGACTTTTGATCTATGCGGAGTATATATATATATGTGTGTTGGTCTATAATATATTGATATATATATAAATATCAAATATTATATAATGCATTTGTATGCGGGTTTAGATGTTCAAAGGGCGCTGGAATTTGAATGAATTAAAGGTGTAAAGTTTATCAAATATATGCGGGCCTGTGAATTGAATACATCATAAAATATCGTGCTAATGGTTAAAGTACAAGGCGTATATATATATATATATATATATATATATATATATATATATATATATATATATATATATATATATATATATATATTATAGTTATGGATGCGAAATTAAAGATACAAAAAGGTTTGTTCGGGTTTAAATCAAACAAAAGTATTATCTTTGTGGGACCCTCACCCAATCGCATCGGGAAAATTTGTGACGGAACTTTTTATCAAAATATTGCGATTGCAATTGAGTTCTGGACCCAATTCATTATACACGGTGACTCATGTGTGTTTGAAGTCCGGCTTAAAGGTATGCCATCGCATCGGAGAATCTAAGGGCAGCGGAACTTGTTGACAAGAGTTCCGATTGAAATGCAGACCTGATGGATCAATAAGTCATGATTCATATGTGTGTTTGAGTTCCGGACCCATACATCGCATCGGCATAATAGTGATTCAGCGCATCGGCAAAATACGGTGAACAATGATTCATCGCATCGGCAAAATACAGTGAACAGTGGTCAATCGCATCGGACAAAAGCAGAACATCAGAGAAATATATTAAAAGATTGCGATTGCGATGAAAGACCGGACCCAATGGGCTTTATAAACTATGATTCATATATGGTTGAGTTCCGGTAAACAGTGAATCATCGGAATCGGAGCATTGGAGCACTGGAATGTCGATACATTCAAATGGAAATTGCGATTGCAATCAATCGCAATCGGAAGAAGTCGAGGAGTAATATATCGCATCGGAAAGCGTGGCAAGTGGGCCCGAAAGCGCATTTGTTATGTATTAACATGATTCTTTATTGTTATAGTGGACGTGGCAGTTCGTTTACTAAAGCTCTGTATAAGTATGCCAAGAGTTGAAATTACATTATATATATATATATAAAGCGCTGATATAAAAAGCACAGTTACAAATGTATGGCATATGGCCGTTACCCTGCGATAGTGAATAAGGAAACAAACAAAGCCGAAAGGGACAAAGACACAGTCAAAGAAAAGAAAAATGCGCAGCCAGCCAAGAGGCTGAATGAGTGAGTTGGAGTTATCAATGTAGTTGAATGTAAACGATTCTAATTTATATTCTTTTGATGCATTGGAAAGTCTCCAGAAGAGAGCAAATATCCCACTGTAATATTAAAATAAGCACCTACAGTTACATTTTTCTGAGTGAGATTAAAAGAGATGAGAAGGCAGAAGGCAAAGAGACATGGCTGTTCATTTTGAATTCCTAGTAGAATACAAACAGCCATGAAGCTATTTTTGTATAAAACAGGGTAATATCCAAGGGGAGAAAGTTGATGGAAATAGAATGAGAGAAGAAGAGAGTGTGCAGCAGAATTGAAGAGAGTTGAAGAAAATAAGAAAGCTGCAAAAGGTAAGAGAGAGTAAGAAGAGAGAATGCAAAGTTTGGAAAATTAAGACAGAAAAGATTAGGAAAAGAGGAGCAGAAAGAGATGCTACAGAACAGAGCTGATTTCTGAGGTAAATCAGCAAAAATTCTAGTTGATAAATTGAGGAAGTTGGAGCTTCCCTATCAAGTTGAAGCTTGATAGCTGTCAGTTGTAGCTGACTGAGGTTGGAGCCTCCTGTAGGTTGGTGCCTGCAGAAAATTGAAGGGAGTTGGAGATTCCTTGCAAGTTTTAGCTTGCAGAATTGAGGTAGGAGCCTCCTGTAGGTTGGTGCCTACAGAAAATCAATGGTGAGAGGGAGTTTGAGCTTGTCTTTGCATCACAACAATAACAAAATGTGGTTTTCTCCCTTTATGGGTTTCCACTTATATCTGGTGTCTCTGTGCATCATGTCTATGTGTTGATGTGATTTATCTAATCTTCTTAATACTTGTTGCTCACATATTAAGTATGCTGTTACATTAACAAATCTGGTTGATACTTGTTGCTCACTAATAAAGATTGCTCACATATAAAGTTGGTCATGAAGTGAAGGTGTAAATAAGTTTAAAGAGAAAAGTTCAAAAGTCCATGTATGTGTTAAAATGATTCACCCCCCCCTCTCAGTTTAACTAAGGGTTTGACATGTTTCATTCATCACGCGTTTAAATTTCTATTTGATGCATTTATTTAGCTGTTGAATATTCTCGTTTCTTAATAGGGAAACGAGCTAGTTGGCTAGGGCCCAACCAACCTAGCTTGTTTACCCCTTTCGTTTTTAGTTGCTTGAAAGGTGTGTTAAATTATTTAATTGCAAAAGTGTGGCTTGAGTTAAGTTCTTTTTCTTGCACATGAATTTCAACTTCTGTTAAGCTGTGAACAGATCTTTTTGTGTGAAAACTAATTTTAGTTCATTTATTTCTGCAATTTCCTTTTCAATATTTCTTTCGCCTAGGTCAAGAAGGAAGTCTGATCCTGCACCAGCGCACGATGGTTTCTATACCTTTTTTTTACATATTTCATTTTACAGCAAGCATTTCGTTCTTTTCCTTTACGCAATTTAATTTATTTCTGCAAATAGTGTTGACATCAAAAGGAAGTGTCTCTAATATTGAAAGTTAAATTCCTAAAACGATTAAATATGACTTCATAAAATGCACGAAAACATTGTTGCATAGTCTTGATTTATTATGCACTTTACAGTTTCTAGGAAAATGATTGAAAGTGATTTAAGTTATCATAGTGAAGTTTATTTTCTAAAGTAGGATCTGATTTCATGCAAAGTACCTTTGAAAAAATATTGATTTGCTTTAAGTTTTCAAATATTGTTCTTATTTCAGTTGTTTATTTACATTTTGCAAGGTTCAGTTAATTAAAAGAATTTCCTTTCGTGTTCAAGTGATTTCCAAAGTCTGCTTACATTTGCAATTTATTTTATAGTTAACACGCTTCTTTATTTTATCGAAATCGATAACTTGGTGTAGGAAGCTTTGTTCTGGTACAAGAACCGGTGTCTTGTTACAGGAACATAGAACTCTAAACCTTTTGGCTTTGAGCCCCTACATGAAGACATAAGTCTTCAGTAAAAGTACAAAGTATACTTTTCACATAGAGTTCTGTGCCTGCACTAGTGCAAGTAGATTGCAGTATTGTAGGAATGACCCGTGTGAGAAGGAAAATCATTAGAAGGCAAGCTGTCTTAAGGGCCCACTTGTTGAAACTGCCAAGTACCTCTACTGGAGATAAACATAGGCTTTCATTAAACAATCAAGATTGATCAAAAGAAATGTGAATGTTCCTTTATTTAACTCTTCTGCAGATGCATTCTTTTACATTCCAACACTAGAACTAATTTGGTGTTAATTTCCTTTGAGACATTTTATTTGATTATGCAATATTTCGATTAATAAGTAGGAATATAAAATAGGAAAAGTTCATACCACTTCTAGCATTGCTTGTGCTTCGTCTTTAAGTTTACGAACCCCCGAGTTGACAATTAAGTGTTGAGGAGTTTTCTTAAGCGCAATTCACATACAGTAGATGAATCACAAGATTTTGAAAAACTACATATATTTATTTAAAATCTGTGTCTCCCTTGTACATATCAATCATCTCTTTAAACCCCAAAATACCAATCTTCAATTCCTGCACAACCATATTTACTCTACTCAAAGCATCAATAAATTTTTTGACTTACCGCTTGTGTGTTTGATTACAAAGGTAAAAATCTGCAAAAAATTCCACCCACTTAGCATGATTTTCGCTTAAATTTGGGTAATTATTTATAAAATGCAGTGCATGATTATCAGAATACAACATAAATTCCTTGGGTAACAAGTAATGCCTCAATTTCTTCAAAGCTTGCACAATAGCATAGAATTATTTATCATAAGATGAGTACTTCCGCTTGGCCTCATTCAGCTTTTCACTGAAATAAGCTATCATTCTCTGCTCTTGATTCAAAATAGCTCCAATTTCTATTCCACTAGAATCAGTCTCAACTTGGAAAAATTTCTCAAAATTCAGCAAGGCCAAAACAAGTTTCTCAGTGATCTTCTTTTTTAACAGCTTGAAGTTCTGATCTACTGCCTCTGTTCACTTAAATGGTTGGTTGCTTTCTTTTATTGTTTCAAGTATCGGTGCACAGATCTGACTAAAACTTCTTAAAATTTTTATGTAAAAAATTGCAAGACCATGAAAACTTCTTACCTCAAACACACTTCTTGGAGTTGGCCAATTCAGAATTGCTTGGATCTTTTCTAGGTCCATCTTCAAACCTTCTTCTGAGACTACAAATCCCATGTAAATGAGCTCCTTATTCATGAAACTACTCTTCTTCAAATTTATTAGCAGTTTCTCCTTTTGCAAAGTATTTAAAACTAGCTTAATATGCTCCAAATGCTCTTCCTTATTTCGACTGAAAATCAAAATGTCATCAAGATAGACTATCACAAATTTTCTTGCATATTCTTTTAAAACCTCGTTCATCAATCTCATAAATGTACTTGGTGCATTAGTGAGCCCAAAAGGAATCACTAACCATTCATACAACCCAATATTGGTCTTAAATGTAGTCTTCCATTCATCCCCTTATCTAACCCTTATTTGATGGTATCCACTCTTCAGACCTATTTTAGAAAAATACCTTGACCCACTCAAACAATCCATAAAATCATCCATACGTGATAGGGGAAATAGATACCTGATAGTGATATTTTTTATAGCTGAGGAGTCAGTACACCTACACCATTCAACACCTTTCTTTGGATTGAGCACTGCTGGTATGACACACAGACTAAGGCTTTATCTTATCAGTCCTTTATCCAACAAGTCCTGCACCTGTCTTCCAAATTCTTCGTTCTCCCGAGGAGTTAATATATATGCTACTTTTTTTGGTAAACTTGCACCAGGTATTAAATCTATGTGATGGCTAATACTTCTTATTGGTGGCAATGAACTTGGTAATTCATCAACAATTATGTCAACATAATCATCTAGCAGATTTTTAATTTCCACAGGCAAATTGTCTAAATTGATAGAAGTCAAAATTGCCTTGGGTTTACCCACAACAAAAAAATGTATTTCTTCCTCCTTCTAGACTTCTCACAGAAATTCTTTTCCACTAATAAACGTAACACTATTTCCAGTTGCTCCTTTGTCCACTTCATCCTTCAAAGGAAGAAATGTGTGCTTCTTCCCATCCTTGTCTAAGGTATAGGTGTTCCTTCTACCATCATGAATGGATTTCCTATCAAACTATGAAGGTCTTCCCAACAATATGTGGCGCACGTCCATTGGCATCACATCACATAGTATGACATCTTTATATGTACCAATCTGTATCTCCACTCTGCACTATTCTGTCACTAAAATTTGATGTTCCTTCTGTAGCTATGAAACTTTGTAAGGAGTAGAGTGTACCATCTTAACCAACCTGAATTTCTCAACCATCTCCGTGGAAATAATATTATCAGTGCTTCCATTGTCAATCACAACCTTGCAACATTTTCTTTAGAATTACATACAATCCTGAATAAGTTCTTCTTTTGAGTTGGCTCATTTGATTCCTTCTCTACGTTAAGCAATACTCTTTTTAACAATAACGAATATCCTGCCTCAAGTGGTTCTTCTTTCCCTGTGACTTGAGGGTTTTCTTCCTCTGCCTCAACTACATTCAAATTCCGCTGATTTACTAGTTTATTATGAGGACGGTCCCATGATCTATGTCCCCATTCTCCACATGTGTAACACCAAATCTCTCTTCCTCGGCCTCTACCTATGGGTACAAATCTCCCTCTACCAGAGTCACCTCTTTACAACAGCTTGCCACTCGAACCTCCTGATTCATTCTGTGAGTGTTGGAACCTAGATCTGGAAGCTCCTCTTCCTCTTGCTGGAATTTTACCTCTACTCCTCTAAATTTTCTTTCTCAACATTTTCTCCTCTGCCTTCAAAGCTACATGATAGTCATCTTCAATTGTCTTCAGACTCAATAGACTGATTTAATCTTGTATGTCATATCTCAAGCCATTGATATATCTGGCTACCTTTTCTACATCATCCTCGACATGTCCTATTCTAATGCTCAGCTTGTAAAATTCCTTCGTGTAATCCTTGACAGTCATTCCTTTCTGCCTTAGGTTCTATAACCATCTGAAAATATTCAACTGGTAATATTTAGGCATAAATTTACTTTTCAATTTAGTCACCATTTTGTCCCACTGCTTAATCTTGGGCTTTCCCTTCCTCTCTCTGGATGTTTGTAGCTCATCCCACCAGATAACTTCATGGCCCTTCAGTTTGGTAGCTACAAATTTCACCTTCTTTTTATCATCGACCTCCTCAAAGTCAAAATACTTATCTAACGAACTGATCTAGTCCATGAGCTCTTCCACATTAAGGTTCCCTTCATACAAAGGTATTTCCACCTTTGTTCTTCCACTTTCTTTGACCAACATCTTAAGAACTTTGATGGATTCATTTTCTTCCTCTTCTTCTTCCTCAGAAGATTCCTTTGTAGCACTGGCATCCCCCTCATCAGGTGCTCTCATTTGAGCAGTTTCCATTGTCGCCATTCTTGTGTGAAGATGTCGAATCTCTTCTAGCAAGACTGCATTGGCTTCATGCCTTCCTTGACCTATTCCAGATCCTCTCCTCGGTGGCATATTTACTGAAGTTCTACGATTAGAATTCAAATTCTGTCTGCATTCTGATACCAAATGATGCAAAGCCAGTCACTATTGATGTCCGTACAACTCTATCAATCAAAATCAAATTGCACAAATGCCAAATCCCACTCTGATTTATCTCTTCATCACAGCTTCCAAGATTTATCGCAAATCACAGATTTAAACCTTATCGCAAATCGCAGATTTTAAACCTTATCGCAATCACAGACTTATGATTTATTGAAATATCACAGATTTAGGACTTATCGCAATATCATGGATCTGAAAATTATCACAATATCGCGCCAATATCCTCATCACATTTCCCGGGCTTCTCCCGTCGAATGCAATGTGCAATATAAAATAAAAATTACGATATAAAAAGGAAGGCTTCTAAACTGAATTGCAATATGGTATATAATGTGAATACACAATGCTTTAGAAGAAAACCTAGGTTTATGAAAAAATTCCGATTTTCTCAACTTACTCTACAGATTAATTGAATCTCAAAGCTTCGACATGATCTGCAAATTGATAAATAAATTTTGAGAGATCTGGCTTTCCCGATGACCTTTATACGGTTTCTTCTTTGAAAGAAATTTAATACAGACAACAATGAATTCTACACACAATCCTTATTGAGATAAAATACTGAATTAAAAAAAAAAAATAGAGTTCTTCCTCTGACCCTTAATGGCTCAATTTTCATTACAATCCTCTCACTCTCACCATGCTCTCCATCTCTATCTTTCTCTTTTAAAAAACAATCAAAATACCCATTTTTCCCTTTTTTTTTCTTGTTTATTTGCCGCTATCCTATTATAATCCCTCAAACAACCAAATATCTATTTTATAGGTCTAAAACACACCTAAGCTAACACACCTAATCTTTTCTTGCTAATCTAGCACTCTATTTATTATTACAATAAATAATCATTTAAAAATAAATTCAAGAGGTCCAACCCTCTTTACTAAAATGATTGTTGACCAATCAGGTCAATAAAATTGATATCATTTGATGCTCCTGCACCAATTTTTCTTCTTCCCCTAGTATCACTCAAAGCATTACCTTATGTCCGACCAGAGCTTTTCCTCGCATTTCCTCGCTAAGGATAGCAGAACAACATCATCAAACTTTAAAGTACGTATCCGGATACAAAGTTACTAATAGCCATAACTAAACCATTCCAACTTTCTGGCAATGAGCAGAGAAATAATAGAGCCTAACTTCATCATCAAATTTTACCCCTACAGAACTTAACTGACTAGTAACCATATTAAATTCATTTAAATGGCCAGTAACAGATCCATCATCTAACATCTTCATATTAAATAAATGTTTCATAAGAAATACCCTATTTAAGGCTGATGGTTTTTCATATAGTTTCGTTCATATCTTAATTAAACCCTCTGTTTTTTTTTTCCTTCGAAATATTGAAGGCTACCGACACCACGAGGCACAGCCGTATTGTTCCAAGTGCCTTTCTATCGAGAATCTCCCATTCTGTGTCTGTCATACTCGACGACTTCTTTATTTTTCAGCTCAATGGTAGGTACAAGTCTTTTCGATACAGATAATCTTCCATCTGCATATTCCACATCGGGTAGTTTTGGCAGTTAAATTTATCGACCCTAAACCTACCATCTTCTGCCATTGCTTCCACTTGAACCAGGAACCCTTCTTTCTTGCGAGTTTCTCAGTCAAATAGACCTTCGGCTCTGATACCAGTTGTTTGAAAAGTATATATTACAGAGCAATGGAACACATAAAATATTAAAAAACACAAACATAGAAAACATATAAAACAAGAGAGACACAAATATACGTGGTTCACCCAATTTGGGCTACGTCCACCTCGAACATGCAGTCCTTCCTTTGTATTATCTAGTAAGATGGAGGGCCACAACCTACAACAGATCCATTGTAATATAATCTACTCTGTCTCAAAGTCCCCCTTTCCATTTCTTGCTCATAATACACATACCATACACAGCCGCAATAAGATACCCTCATACAAAACGAGGGATTTCCTTCTAGGGAAAAAAACCCTAAATTAAACATAAATTATATTGTCACATTATTTGCCTAATGAACGACCCAGATTGACTATGAATTTACAATATTTTACAAGGCAATTTTACATTTTTTTAAGCTTCGGGGGCAGTGCCCCCGAAACCCCTCATCAGGGTGGGGGCTCCAAAAGGTCGCCACCGCCCCCCATGGACCTCCCTAGACCCCCCTGGCAGCGATTATACAATGGGAAATGTTGTCGCCTCGTTAAGAACAGGGGTCCAACACGGCGATACATCTAAACACAAAAAATAATCAGGCTCCACACCCAACAATATAGAGACAAGTTTTGGGGTGAAACTCTATAAGTTAGTGTGATAATATATTGCCTTATTTTCTATTAACATCATTGTGGAGTTATGCGTTGTGAGTCATCTCTAGTTTCTAGTTGATGTCTATGTGATGTCAGAGGGTGTCTTACTATTGTGACATCTCCCTATATTGATATTTCATTTTACAATAATAGTCCACTTCTACATTGTGTATGTGTGTGTGTTCATTAAAACTATTGTTGGATGTGTGTATTGTGTTGGGCATGTATTTTGTGAATAATGCTACCTACATAACAACTATGTCATGGAGATTATTTGAGGCATTACTTGAACTAAAATATTAACTAATATTGAGATTGGATTTGGGGTGCAAGTCCTCGAGTTGTTGTGATAGTACCCACCCTCACTTTGGTACTAACATCAATTGTGGTCTCAGTGACATGCATTGTTAATGATATTTAGTTTGTCATTTTTTCTACATGAAGTTATGGGGTATATTGTTTCAATTGCATATTTTTGTGTTGGGATTTGATTTTACTTTAATACCCATCCTCAAAATTTTATGAATGTGTTTTAACATAATTGTTGGATACAGATGTTGTGAATAAAGTGACATGGATAACAATTGGGACATAAAGATGGTTTATAAAGTACTACCCTCACCAAAACCTTTCTCAACCTAGATACTAGCTTTCGATTGAAGTTCTCAAGTTGATGTGATGACATCCTTTCTCACTTTGATATTAACATCAATGAAAATTTGGTTATCATGCATTATGGATTAGTTTTTGTTTTTAGTTGTTATCAAATTAAGTATCTCACATTGGATATGTCCATGTTGGGATTTTTTTCCATTTTAATAATCCTCTTCTAAATTATGTGTTTGTCTTAACATCTACTTTGGGCATGTGCATTATAAATATTCCCACATTCATAATAATTATGAGATAAATATTATTAATAAGGCATTGCCCACATTCAAATATTTACTAAGACACTCACTTTTGGGTGTAAGTTATTTCATTGATATGATAGCATTCTCCCTCACTTTGATACTAACATCATCTATAGATTGGATGTCATGTCTTATGGCCAATTTTTTGTGATGTTGAAGGTAGCATATCTCTATAATAATATTTCATTTCACATTAGCGCACCCATATAAATTAAATGGCTAGTAAACTATGATAGCTATTAAGACACTCATCTCATGATACATCTCACATTCAATGGCAAATTTTTTGTGATGTTGATGGTAGCATATCTCTATAATAATATTTCATTTCACATTAGCGCACCCATATAAATTAAATGGCTAGTAAACTATGATAGCTATTAAGACACTCATCTCATGATACATCTCACATTCAATCGTAAAAAACAACCAAATTATAACTTTATTTTTAATAATAATAATAATTATTATAATTATAATTATAATTATTATTGTTATTATTATTATTATTTTAATTATACAAATAATTAATATATGAATTAAAGATATATACATTTAAAAAATCATGTAACAAGATTCTTAACCATGAAGATTAATCCCCATTTTACCATGGAGATTCTTAACCTATAAATAGTATTTGTTACAATATCATGACTTACTAGTATCGCATACCTAGAAAACCATGAATAATGTTCATATTACATATTTTTAATGAATTAATTTAATTAAAAGGACTAAGGACATAACTATTTTTGAGATAAATCTCAACCTTTGATTTATAAATACTACTATGTATTTTAGAATATTCCATGAAGGTTAAATCCCTACCATCCACTTAATAACTAGCATTTGCACCAAAAGGGTGCAAAGACATGCCAATAGAAGTGTAGATGAATGTAAAGAGACCCAGAAGAAACACTGCATGAAAGAAGGATGTGGAAAGAAGGAAGTGGTCATGGAAGGCATGACTAATCCGGAGGCTAAAGTATTGGTAAAGGAGATATTTTCAAGTGGGTAAAATAGCATTATAAAATCTGCAATATATCAATTTTTTATCAACAAACTCATAAGTATACTAGAAGCAGTCTTCAAGGAGACATCATTGTGATATGATATCATCTTCTTTGAACATCCTGGAGATTATCATTAACAAAATTTCTTGATGAAGGTAATGTTTGTTAAAAAAATAAAAAGACATAGTTGCAAAAACAATCCTACCTTCTAATTGAGTTCTAAAAAAATTGAACAACATTATGTAATTTGAAGTGGTAGCAAAGAATTTTTTGGATTATCCTCACGTGACAGACATAATTAATCCATGGAGTTATTGCCACGTCAGCATTGAAATAGCCCTAGATCACAATCTCTATACTCAATTCTTAGGAAGTAGGATTCATCATCCATGCAGTCCGATGGAGCGACATTAGAATCCCTCAAAATCAAACTTGATTGTTCATCCATGCAGTCTAATGGAACAACCCTAGATTCCGATGTTGATTTTGTTACTCCACCCTTTTGATGTCAAAACTTACAATCTAATTGAAAATAGTCCTAAATTTCTCTTAAATGAGCTCCTAACATTTGGCTATAGCCATGCACAGGTGATGTAGTTATCATCTATGCCCCATCAAAAACTTGACAAACATTGACATTTGCCATTTTTTTCTATTTCTTATCTAACAAGTAAATGTTTTTACCACATTTGCTACATTTTTCATTTATGATATTTAATAATAACTTTTAAGATTTAAAAATATTAAATAATTTTATTGTATAATAAAATTTATAAATATCAATTTATTATTTTTAAATTATATATTTATCTATAATCAATTTACCCTAATATTTTCAGGATTTACATTTATATATTGAGAGCGTTAGAAGTTTATTCATAAATTTATCTATCTTAGCATTTATTTTAACTACTCCGAAGAACTTAGTACATATTTCACACCAATTCCATTCACCTCTCCTTTATATGTGTTGGATTTAACTATTTTGTGTTAAACCATTTACCTATATCATATTTACACGCTGGTAATAATATTTATATGTCCGTTTATATTTCAATAGCTTTGCCATAATGTATTTATTAGTATTAATTTTATTTTTCTGGTGGTAATATTTATATGCTTGTCCATATTTCAATTACTCTGCCATAATTTATTTATTAGCATTACTTTTATCCTCGTGAAAAGTGTTTTGGATTAGTGTTTTTCAATTTATGTGATTATCAACATTTAAGTAAAGTCTCATAAACAAAAAGCTTTTTGCATATCCAAACTAATCTAATTAATCCTCGGGAAATATGAGAATCCGTTAATTAATCCTTGGGAAATATGAGAATCCGTTATTTACTCAACTGGCAAGAATACTATTATACATTTTTAAGTGTCTAAAAACCCTCAGATTCTATGCATCAAGCCAACAATGGTATCAATGCTTTGAGATCCGATCTTAAAAAGACATTTCTGTGTAAAAATTTGAAAATACTTTCATATCAAACTTTTCTGAAATCTCTAAATAAATATGGATCTCTGAATAGGCTAGGGATCATTATTTTGTTGTAGTCAACTTTACTATCCAACGACAACATAATACAATTTTATCAAAGTCGGTGATAAGAAAGTATGCACCCTTGCTGTTACGATAAATATATGATATATACAGACTAATATATAAATATATGATATATAAGAGTAATTTATTTTTTTGGGAGAAGATGTGTTTTGACTTTTAGTGCAGTTGGGTGTGGGAGGCAAAGAAAGCGGAAAGTGAAGGCAGAAATTGGTGTCACGAATCATGCGCTCGGTGCATGTATGACCAGGTGCAGTTGGAATCTGAATTCCTTGCCTCATACGGCCTTACAGACATCTGTCTCAAATGTTCTATAATTAAATATTCCAACAATTTCATCTCTGCACAGAACCATTCATTCCCTTACGAATTAAATTATTGAAGGTTTGTTGGAAGCCGTGAAGTTTCAGAGTGTTTCTTGGTTTATCATATCAAGTTTGAAGAGTGCTTCTGGTTTATCATATCAAGTTGCAGATTTTCTGTGTGAAATTGGTTATGAGCAAAAGTATCTAGATATGACATGCTCTTTCAATGCTTCAATTTTATCCATTTTCACAGTTTATTTATGCGAATTGAACGAGATTCAGGTCAATTTTTCCAGCGATGTGAACGGAATAGCTCTGAATCATGAGAATGAGAATGTAGTATGTCATTAAAGATAAAATATCACCTCTATGAAAATCCTCAAAATTTCAACAATTTTCAGTCGTTGTTAATATTATTTTAAAAAAGTATTACCATTTAATTTATATTAATTTATTTTTATTTTAAGCTTATCATATTAATAACAATTTATTAAATATAACACTTTTTCATATAATGTATTGAAATAACTGGATAGGAAACACTTCAGCTATGATGAATGAACAACTTTACAAAACAAATGAATTTATATACGAATTTTTTGATACTCCCTGCATTAAAACATTTGCTTTTTTGGAAATTTGTGTCAATATTTTATTTTAAAATAATTTAAGATTTTGAAATTTGCAAATTGTTGTTTTAAAACTATATTTTATTATTGAGAAATATATATATTTTAATGTAATTTTCATATATACTAATAATAATAATAATAATAATAATTAAATATTAAAATTATATTTCTTTTGAATTAACTAATTTGAAACTAATAAATATATTAAAGATTATGCAAAAAAAATTGTTGTTTCTATCGACTGCTAAGGAAGTACACCATTAACAAAAATTGTTTTCCTAGACTTATTACTTCTATATATTTTTTTTATTTTGACATATATATCCAACGAAATATGTTGAGAATATGAAAGCATTGAAAAAAAAAAATTAAAAAAAAAAAACAAAACAAAAAATTAAAAGAAATAATAAGAAGTAAATAAAAATATATATTTTAACATTATTAAAAAAAAAAAAATTTACAAAGAAAGAAAAAAATTAACAAAAACAGAAAAAAAGAAAACATTAAAAACAAACATTATTTAAGAAAAGAATTTAAAAGATTGACCCCCAAAAAAAAAACATAAAAAAATATTTATAAGATGAATTAAAAAAAAAACAAACAAACAAAATAACACATTAAAATAATTAAAAAAAAAACAAAATAAAAACAATTAAAAAAACTTTAAAATAAATAATTAAAAAAAATTTAACCCAAAAAAAACATTAAAAAAAAATTTAACCAAAAAAACATTAATTTTTTTTTTTTTTAAAGAAAAAGAAGAAATAAAAAAACAAATTAAAAATCATTTTAAAAAGCATTAATAATATTTGAAAAAAAAAAATTCATTAAAACGATATTTTTTAATTAAATTAAAAAAAAAAGAACATTAAAAAAACAAATTTTGAAAAAAAAAAAATTAAAAAAAACAACTTAAAATCTATTAAAAATAATAATCTAAAAAAATAAAAATAATAATTTAAAAAAACTCATTTAAAAATAAAAAATACAAAACAATCATAATTTATTAAAATAATAAAAATAAAAAAAATTAAAATTTAAAAATAATTAAAAATTAAAAACAAAAATTAAAATAAAATATAAATAATTAAAAGAAACAAAATTAAATTAATAAAAATAAATTGAATGAAAAAAATTAAATTAAAAAAAAAGCACGCCTCGTGGCCGCGGGGTCTAACTGCCGGGCGAGGTGGAGCTTGGCGGGGCCTAGTCGCCTGGCAGGTGGGGAGATTGGCCATGCATTTATTTAATAAAATTTAATATTTATTTATTTTTCTTTAAATTATGTGTTTTCTTTGAAAATTTTCTCCAATCTTTTATTTATTTACTTCATTTTTTGTTTAAATTTTTTTATTTTTACAAGTTAATTTTTTATTTTTAAAACATTTTTATTAGTTTTTATTTTATTTTATTTTTATGTTTTATTATCAACATGAAAATCACCACTCTAAGCAAAAAGGGTTGATGTTGCATCAACACTTTTCAAAATTAGCATGAAAATCACTAACGTTTTAAAACAAATGTTTATACTTGATAAATAAATAAAATTAAAGTGCCAAAAATATGCTAAAAAAAGGTGATTTTGCATCACCACTTTTCAAAATCGACATGAAAATCATGACATTTAAAAAAAAAATGAAAGAAAATTTATATTGCCAAAAATATGAAAAAAAAAAGGTGATTATGCATCACCACTTTTTAAAATCAACATGAAAATCATGACATTTAAAAAAAAATCATAAAATTTAAAGTGCCAAAAATATGCTTCGACAAAAAGGGTGATTCTGCATCACCACATTTCAAAATCGGGTGTTTTTTTTGCTACCTCAAAAAAATAGGTAATCGGTAATTTTCTCATTAGATTGGTAACTATGTTAAAGATGTATTATTGTAATCATTGTAAAAGACAAAGTAGAAGTCCAAGAGTCATGGAAGTCCAAAGGACATGTAATACCAAAATTCATATGTAATTCCAAAAGTCATTTGGAACTTCAATGGTTGTAGAAGTCCAAAGGTCACTAGGAGCTAGAAAGTCAAAAGTCACTAGGATATTATAGGTCACTCCTCAAGTTATAAATAAATCCTCATTTCTCATGTAAAGGAATTTTAACCTTGGCTTCTCCCATAAGACATAGGAGAGATAAGTTAGTACTTTTGGGGAGTAATTAGTGGCTCCATCGCTCCACTATTAGAGCAAGTGATGTTCGTTGTATTCATGAATCTTGGGACTTTTACTTAATAATTAAAGCCTAATGGCTAAAAGTTTTCATCCATGGATTATGAATGTTTGTAAGATTATCCGGTGAATGTTTATGATTCATGTTTTCTTTTCACCAGTACTAGGATAGTTGAAATATTTTGGTTATTTTAGTGCTTATATGACTAAGAACATGCTCTAATGCTTGTAACGATCGTCACATCTTTGTGGAATATTCCACTGGATGTTAGACAAGACATTATTTTTCATGTGTGTCTTTATTAGGGTGGTACTATTACCTCTCTCTTAGAGGCTCACTTTCTCTCCTCTTCGCGGTAGAAGAACCTTGATGCACTTGCAACTGAACATTCGCCAGGCACACTAGCTTTATTTTCGAAGGAACATATGCAATTCTCTCTCTTTTGTTGACAGTTAAATCCAAGACATATATTTAAATAAATGACAATTGGGACATATTCCATATGGGGCTCCTATCCCAAACGGTATGAGGTCTAGTTGGGACAGCATATCGGGGAGACCCCCATGAATGTTGGCAGGTCTAACACTGTCAACATTTCTAGCGCTAGAAGGAGGCAAACCAAATTTTTATGGCTGATAACTCCACCCACCCACATCATACTTCTTCCGATCAAGGAAATAACATTCCTAGCACCTCTTCAATTCATATTCCCGAAGTAGGCAGATCTTCTCAGCCCGGTACAGAATCAACTTGTGAAATTTCTTATGGTCACATATAGACAATTTGGCCTATAACCCGTTGCTTTGCAAATGCTATTGGATTAATTCCTAGAGCACATGATCTCCCTTATTTTCCATAGAGGAAAGAAATAATTCCTACCAAGGTAGTGGTTTCAACAATTGAAGATTTAGTTTTTTCTACCCTCGAAGAGTTAGCAAGTCTACGGAAAACACAAAGAAGCTAGAGGAACCCCCATCATATAATGGGGGCGACGGGGATAACGTTGTGCTCTTAGATGACACTTTCTGCAGGTTAGGCAGTCTCAGGGGAGATTCCTTAGATTCTTAAGAAGAGGAGGAGGATAGAGATGAAAAAATGGCAGAAAAAGGTCTAGATTGGATGAATCAGGGTCCACTCACTCCTCCCAGTGTTCTACACAATATGCCAAGGCACCAAAAAATTTTATTAATGAAATATGACCCTGACAAGGTGATCAAAGTGAAAGACCATTTGAATAATTTCTACCTACACCTGCAAACGCTCGAGGTGTGTTATGACGATGTTGCATGTAGACTATTTACTTGTACCTTAGATGTAAGAGCAATGGCTTGATATCATAGTCTTCCTCCGAATTCAATTCAGAATTGGAGGGGGTTTAAAAAGTTGTTCTTGAAAAAGTTCACTGATGAAAAAACCCCAACCATGTTATTAAAAGAGTTAGGGAACCTGAATATGGGGGAAAAAGAAAATGTCAAGGATTTTAATCATATTTTCAATCGGTTATTAAACTAATTACCTCTAGATACAACACCTAATGGCTCCATTACAATTGATTACTATACTTATGCCTTGCCAACATGCATATCATAGTTTGTGAAGAAGGAAGCAAAAGAAACTTTGGCCCAAAATTTCGAAGAATCCATTGCTGTTGAGAACGCTTGCATGCAATCAAAGTCATTTTTTACTATGAATCATTTAAAGACTCCAAGGATACATGAAAATGGTCACATGCCTCTTCAAGCAAGGCTAAGGATAAAGAAGCTATTGATCTAGAAATCTTGAATCACACTATCAAGAATCTGTCCAGTGAATTGGAAGAACTGAAACAAAGGAAAAATGAGACCATTGTCAACAACAAGCCTTCGAAGTTTAATTATGAATAAGTTCAATAACAAAAAAATAACAGTAGTTAGTCGGCTAAGTTTGCACATCGCTGAAATGTCGTGTTGAATGTCGAAAGTATGGGCATGGACCAATATTGTTCCTTTCACCAAGATTATCATTCAAAAAAGCCATGCCCACAGTGGAATCACAACATGAATGCTATGGATGTGCATATTATTGACTCAGTACTTTCAAATGAAAATATTGAGCCAACAAAAGAAAAAGGAATAATATGAGGTGGCTGAAGAGACTGCAAGTGTCAAGCATGTAGTTAATACTTTCGGTTATGTGTTCAATGTTGAGAAGAGAAACATTGAAGAAATTGAGGATAAATGACCTTACCTGTGTGTCCTACTTCTAGGGTTGATCTCGCAGGGTGCAAACCCTCTGCTACTCCTTGTGCTTCAAGACCTGCATATCAATCAAGACAAAGCTCAAAAAATAGTTTCACAACATATATATCCTATATGTCAGCATGTTAGATCATATACTATCATAAAAATAACACGAAATAAACCATTACAATATCATTCAACATGTATAGGAGACATAAAACACAAAGACATCAGGAACGGGACATATATTCTTTTATTGATAATATGTAAAGAGAAAGTGGAGAAATCACCTGAGATCTACCACTGCTCCAAGCGAAACCATCCTCCAGATCCGTCCAACCCTAGCCTCACAAAGCTTCTTCCATAAATGGTGCACAAAGGATGTCACATAAAGTGGGGGTGAACATCGCAAGGAAACAAGGGTTTCCTAAACTTGGAAAGTGGAGGAGGCACAGGGAAATATCAGACTTGATCAGAGCTATAACATGCTATAATATCAATATATTTCTCTCTCCTTCTCCCTTAGGCCTTTCCCTTGAGGTGTATTTATACTTCCTCAAATCCGTTTTTTAGTTGGGAAACAGTTTGGCCATGGGTTGGTGTAAGTAGGCTATAGGTAAAACCCATAAACCCTGCCCAATTAATAGGGGGTTTATTATTTTTTAATATTTTAAATTGTATACGCGGGTCAGATATGAGCGGACCCACATCGGCACGCAGAAAAATCTGGACATAGTTGCGTATGGAATTCAAAATACTATTTTTTAAGAAGTTTGACCAAGTATGAATGGAAGGGTTACCCAAGGCCAATGCATAAGTCATCAAGTATATAGAGGTGATAAATTATGCTATAACACACTGAGATATAGTTACTTTTTTATTTTTATTTTTGGACAATGTAATGGATTTTTATGAGATGATAGCTCAATGAACCGAGAAATCAATGCTATGGAATGCACTAAAGTTATATTTGACTTAAAAAATATGTATTTTTGTCTATAGTAGAACAAATTTACAATATGATTAGTGCATCACATGGCAATATTTACCATAGGTTTCCTCAAAAGGAAACCCAGGGGTTGTTGCAGTTGGAGGTGTAATTTTAACCAAAATGGTAAAAAAAACATCTCTCATGCCTAAGGGATTATAATTGCCTCAATTAATCAGGTAGATATGTAGGATACCTCAAAAGGTCTCTCCATTGTTCTCTAGCATGGTTTAAAGTCTGTTATTGTAGTGGGAGGTGATGGGCCTCTAAATTAGACATAAATTAAGGCCCATCTAACCTTTCTTAGGCCCATCTACCTTCCTTATGCACATGAAAAGATATATTAAATCTCTCCTTCTGCACTTAATAATGTTTTCTTATGCTTTAATATTTTCTTAGGAAGGTTTAAAGATAATTTCATATTTGTGCCTAATATTGGTTATTTTTTTAGAATATTGTGACAATATTGGGAAGATTATATAGATTTGGAGAAGGAGATAATTTAGGGACTTGATCCCTGCCACTGGAAGATCAAGGTTGAAGAATAAATGAGCACAATATCAGGAAATTACTGAGAAATCTTGGAGAAATTATAGGAGGATTGTCCACCCTCCTTAACCCTCAAAGGCAACCAAAGGATCCCAAAGATTCTCTCCAGTAATTTGAATTCCAAAGGCAACCACAGGATCCCCAGGGAATCTCTCCAACAATTCAAATTCCAGATGCAGCCAAGAAACTCAAATAGGAGTGCACTCAATTTATGGTTTACTTGGAGTCAAAGTGGGCTCAATCACTATTTTTTAGGGAGCTGTTGGTAGATGTCCTTTAGGATGAATAAATATGATCAAGAGCTAATTAGGGTCGATTCTGGTCCATTCGATGCAGTCCATTCCATTCCATTTTCATTCTATTAGGATTTTTCTATTTAAGACCTTCGGGATGTAATAATATTGTATTTTTAATGCAATGAGTATTTAGATGAATTTTTATTGATCTAGTTCCAGAGAGTTGGGCTCGTGGGTTAGGGCCCAACCCATGTGCCTCAGCTTCTCTGTTGTTGTCATTATTTCCTTTATGTTATTTAGCTAGTTTTATTTCTAATATTTTCATTTCTATTATAGTTTGTTGCTATAGATTTAATCTGCATATCTGCGTTGTAGAATAGCCAGTAAACTCTATAAAATTGTGAGGCAGCCTTCCCCTCTCATCTCTGTCAATAGAGTTCGAACAGGGTAGACCTTCCCATAGGCCAAAAAATTGCTTTCTATTTGAGTTTAGGGTAGAGTTGTGGTACTAGTTTCAACCATTCTTTCCATTGTTTTTATCACACATTTCATATGTATTTCATGCACAAATTAGCAGGGTTGATCGCATGACGTATTGGTAAAGCCCTAGAGCAGCTCGAGTGGTGCCTCCCCACCTCATTTTCCATCTCTATGTTACACTCCATTTCCCTCCTTTTCTCTTCCTATTAGCTGACGCGCCATTTTTATTCATAGAAACCATTAAATTTTTGCATGTGCTCTTTTACCTTGCACTTTCCCGATTATCACATCTCGGCCATCGCAGAATCCCTTCCCTTTCCTTTGTCGTTCTTCAACATTTCAACGATTTTCCCTTTTCACCTCATCTTTACCTTTTTAATGAAAATATTGAAAAAAAAAACATTGGAACTTGATCCATTCTCTTCTAGCAGACTTACCGCAATTCCCTATCGCAATCGCAATTCACATCTTCTATCGGTTTCCATTAATACTTTCTGCTTCCAAGCCTCAATTGGGATATTCTTACCGTACTCAGTTGCCACGTCACTCGTTTCATTTCAAACTTTGCAACCTTTCCCCTTATTCCTTTAAGAAATCACAATCCCTTTTCGTAATGGCATTGCACAATATTTATCCCCATCGCAAATCACACTTTTTATTTTGTTCTCGTTAACATTTACAGCTCCAAACGCCGATTGCGATATTGGTATCGCGCTTTGCCACTGGTCCCACTGCCACGTCATCTGACTCATCGAAACCTTTGGCCTTTTCGCAAATCACACTTCGCAACCTTTCCCTTTTTCTTTTAAGACTTACCATTCCAAACGCCGATTGCAATATCGCTTTTGTACTATGCAGTACTAGTTTCAACCTTTCTTTCCATTGTTTTTATCATGCATTTCATATGTATTTCATGCATAAATTAGTAGGGTTGATCGCAGGACGTATTGGTAAAGCCCCAGAGCAGCTCGAGCGACACCTCCCTGCCTCATTTTCCATCTCTGTGTTACGCTTCCAAACACCTCTGTTACGCTCCATTTCCCTCCTTTTCTCTTCCTATCAGTTGACGCACCCTTTTTATTCATATAAACCATTAAAGTTTTGCATGTGATCTTTTACCTTGGACTTTTTCGATTATCACATCTTGGCCATCGCAAAACCCCTTCCCTTTCCTTTGTCATTCTTCAAAATTTCAGCAATTTTCCCTTTTCACCTCACTTTTACCTTTTTAATGAAAATATTCAAAAAAAAAACATTGGAACTCGATCCCTTTTCTTCTAACAGACTTACCGCAATTCCCTATCACAATATCAATTCTCATCTTCTATTGGTTTCTGTTAATCCTTTCTGCTTCCAAGCCCCGATTGCGATATTCTTACCGTACTCCACTGCCATGTCACCTATCACATTTCACACTTCGAAACATTTCCCTTTCTTCCTTTAAGACTTATTGCAATACCTTTTCGCAATAGCATTGTGCAATATTTATCCCCATCGCAAATCGCAAATCACACTTTTTGTTTTGTTCCTGTTAACATTTACCGCTCCAAATTCTGATTTGATATTGGTATCGCGCTCCGCCACGTCATTCGACTCATCACAACCTTTGGCCTTTTCACAAATCTCACTTTGCAACATTTTCCATTTTTCTTTTAAAACTTACCACTCCAAACGTCGATTGCGATATCGTTGTCGTATACTACTGCCGGTCCTACTGCCACGTTATCCCGTCACATTTCACATTTCGCAACTTTTACTCTATCGCATTTCGCACTTCGTAACTTCTACCCCTTCGCATTTCACATTTTTCTCCCGCTCTCGAAAATCACTTCCACTACTCTAAATTTGCGATATTGAGATTGTGATATCACATATCGCATATCGCATATCGCACTTCCGTCCTCCATCGCAACTCTGCCATTGAATTTTTCAAATTATTCTACTTCGAAGAATTTTGCGTTATAATAAAGTTTTAATAAGGTTCAAAACCATATTTTCACTTCTAAGCCTTGTTTCATGTGTTTATCCCTCCATTACCACCTTTACCCCTTTCTTCTTGAAGCTGAAAATCAACACTTTCTTAATTAGAATTAAGTCATGGTTGGCTTAACTGCATGGATAGAAACATGGTAGATAGAGCATAAGATAAGTAGAGTGTGTTTAGCTGATTGGCCAAGTTAAGAGTGGTTTAAATTAGTTTCCTTTCTACAATTTAAATTAGTTTCCTTTCTGCCATTTCTTTTCAACAAGTTAAATTAGTTTCATTTTTTTCATTTCCTTTCAAAAATTTAGTTTAGTTTCCTTCCTATCATTTCTTTTCAGCAATTTAGTTTAGTTTCCTTCTGCCATTTCCTTTTTGCAATTTATTTTAGTTTCATTGAGGTGTGACAAAATTCACTGAGAACCCCTAGAAGTATCACCCTTTCGTAGATCAGAAGAGGATGACATGAGTAGAATGCATTTGCTATGTATATAGCACTGTCACCTCCAATTTTTTAAGAACCACAGGTTGATAAAGTAAAGTAGGGCAGCCCCTAGGAGTTGCATCACTCTTGATGCAATAGCAGGGCTCACCACGTTTTTGCATCGTTGCTAGGGAGGTGTCTCGTAGATGCTTTGATTATGTTTTAGCATTATTTTCTGCTTTCCTTTTTCATGTTGTTCCAAAATATTGAAAAATACAAAAAAATCTCATTTTCATGACTCATAGGAGTAGGGATACTCATAAATTTTTTAGAAATACTTCTCCAATACCAACTCCCCCCACTTGACCACGTGGTGTAGTAAGAACCACATCACCATACACTTTTGAAGGTAGAAGAGATGGATGGATATGATGACAGTGAAGAAGATATTATTGGGTTTCCCATTCAAGATATGGACATCAATGTACATATGAAGAAAATCCCTCCATATTTCCTTCCCAACTTCCATGGTATGACGATAGAGGATCCAGAAACATTTCTCTTTGAATTTAAGATACTTTGTAAATCTTATGGCTACTAATCACACACTCAAAAATTGAGATTGTTTCCTGCAGCATTGAAGGATAAATCTCTTAAATGGTTCATGAGTCTAGGTACTAATTCAATAAGGTCATGGAATTATATGCAAAAGATATTTCTAGAAAAATATAAATATCACGATCTTAGAGAAGAAATTTTTAGAATGAACCAAGAAGAAGATGAGAGCCTTGAGGATCTAATAGAGAGGTTCATGTATAATGTTAAGAGGGAAAAATTGCATCATCTAGGATTTGACACACTAAAAACCCTCTTACTTATAACAATTAGGGATGAGTGGATTGATCTCTTTAATATCATGAGTGTAAGAGACATATACCAATTGTCATTTGAAGAAATCTGTGAAACATGCAAGCACATATCAAGAGGAAGGGAAAGAGTAAGTAAATCTGCCTCAACATTAGTAAGGCAAGATGAACTTGGAAATTTGCTTGAAAACTTTAAAACGGAAATTCTTAGCAATCTAAGTGAAGAAGTAGAAATGTTAAGAATGAAAAATGAGCAAAAAGAAGATGGTGATTTTTTTTATCCATGCAAAATCATATGCTACTAAATGTTTTCCATCATTCCCCAAGTTTAATGAAGTTTACCAAGAAGACAATGGAGCAAGGAAATCACCAAAGAAGCTATGTTATATCGCTCCAAGGAGACCCTAGTAGCCTAGTCAACTTGATATGATGCAAGGACCCACTTCACAATTTCAATATTATTCACATTCATCTCAAACTAATTGGGACACACTCCCTCCTTGGAAACCTTGGCCATCTCAACCCCAAAACCAATATTGGCAACATAGTTGGTAAGGACCTTATTGGGAAAATACATAACATCCTCAATATCCTCCATACCCAACTCCATCCTATCCCTACCATCCACCTCCACCACAACCAAAACCTCAATCACATCCATCTCATATATCCACCCCCACTCAACTACCTGTACCACCATTTCCAAACCCACACCATGAAGGATCTCAACCCACTTACAATGCTGAGGTATACCACTACCAAACATATCCTCTTGATCTAGATAGTATTCACCTTAGTTCAAGAAAGGTATTGCAAAGAAGAGATTTTATTAATGTCATTGAAGGACAACATCAAAAAGAAGAAGATCCAAATGAGGAGATCAAAAGATCAAGGGCTGCACTTGATGA
This sequence comes from Pinus albicaulis, assembly GCA_034641835.2. Lineage (NCBI taxonomy): Eukaryota > Viridiplantae > Streptophyta > Pinopsida > Pinales > Pinaceae > Pinus > Pinus albicaulis. The sequence continues at coordinate 274,699,355 of CM076577.1, read as the reverse complement.
AGAGCCGATATCAAAATCAGATGTTGAGAAATTTTCCTCATGTTTACCAGCATTTCCTCCATGTGTTCAAGAGAAAAACCAACAAAAAGAGGAATCCTAGGCGAAAACCTCATTGAGGCAACTAGTAGGCCTTAAGAAAAAAAAATTACATTTCTCCATGTATCTCTCTCTAATGAATGCATGTGATCTCCAAACTTTGCAAGTAGAAAAAATATCAAGTTGACACAAAAAGAAAAATTCATTCAACACCCCAGTTAAAGGTACTCAAACTTGGACTTCCTCCTCTTGTGCTTAGAAGCTCCAAAAGGACCTCAAGCAGATTATCACATGCAACTTTAGAACCACCGAAGACAGCTTCAACATCCATATCATCAGCTTCAATATCACATGAAAAAACAAATCAATGGTAAGGATAAGGTATGCAATCATCTAACCATTTATTTGAATCTATTTTAGGTTAATAAAACATTAAAAAGTGTGAGAAGGAAAGTTTTTTCTATATAGCCAAAATCAGTAGCAGAGCAACCTCAACCTTATCTAGCAACTAGCCTCACTTTTTCACTAAGAAGAGGAACAAGAAAAAAGGAAAAAGGACTTGAGAAAGGGGTTAGTAAGCAGTTCATGTAATGGAATACAAGGAGTGCCAAAGGGGCAACCAAGGGTGAACTCAATTCGTAGAAAAAACAACTGTGAGTTTATTTTGCATGCAATTATTAAAAAAAAAAAAACAAAACAAAAAAAAAAAACAAAGAAGAAGAAGAAGGAAAGAATAAAAATAAAATAAAAGGTGGATCCACCACCTCTTGGCATGCGAAAAATATTTTCTTAAGGCATCTAAGGACCTCCATGAAGCACCTATGAGAAGAAATGAAAGAAGAATAGCAGGGGGAGCAACGCATGGGCCAATAAACAGAAAATGAAATAAGCCAACATGCAGGAAGAACCATAAGGCAAGGAGGATGAATAGGTTTCTCAGAGGATGAGAAATAGTTTCAGTAGGGGGCTGATGATAGGCCTCTAAATTAGACATAAATTAAGCCCCATCTAACCTTTCTTAGGCCCATCTACCTTCCTTTTGCACATGAAAAGATATATTAAATCTCTCCTTCTGCACTTAATAATGTTTTCTTATGCTTTAATATTTTCTTAGGAAGATTTAAAGGTAATTTCATATTTTTGCCTAATATTGGTTATTTTTGTAGAATATTGTGAGAATATTGGGCAGATTATGCAGATTTGGAGAGGGAGATAATTTACAGACTTTCTCCTTGCCACTGGAAGATCAAGATTGAAGAATAAATGAACACAATATTAAGAAATTATTGAGAAATATTGAAGAAATTATAGGAGGATTGTCCACCCTCCTTAACCCTCAAAGGAAACCAAAGGATCCCAAATATTCTCTCCAGAAATTCGAATTCCAAAGGCAGCCACATGATCCCCAAGGATTCTCTCCAGCAATTCGAATTCCAGAGGCAACCAAGCAACTCAAAGAGGAGCACACTTAATCTATGGTTTACTTGGAGTCAAAGTGGACTCAATCAATATTTTTTAGGGAGTTGTTGGTAGCTGACCTTTAGGATGAATAAAGCTAATCATGAGCTAATTAGGGTCGATTCTGAGGGATTATGGTCCATTCGATGCAGTCCATTCCATTCCATTTTCATTCTATTAGGCTTTTTTTGTTTAAGTGTAATGTTCCAAAATTAGCATGAAGCTAATTTGAACATTAATTTTGCTCATGCCATCTAGGAGGTTTATAAAATGGGTGAGGAGACCCATGAGTAGAAATAAAATCCCTCATAGTGTGAAAGGGATCAATGGAGTAGCTTTATTTTTCACCTTCCAGTGTGAAAAGGGGCAAATGCATGAGGACAAGGTCAAGTTTGACCAAGTCAACAGCGCTGCCTAAGAGGGTGTGGATTGCTTGGAAAGACAACGCAGTTTGAGAGGGAGGAAGATCACTTTTGGAAGAAACCCTAATGTGTGGGGTCCAGGGCAAAGAGGCATTCACTTGCATAAAAGGAGGAAGAAGTAGCCATAGAGAAACATGTTTGAGTATTTGATTTTCGTCTAGAAGACTATTTGCAGTCTCCGGCTATTTAGCTGAGTTGCAATGCTTTTTGGCATGAGGGATTCCTGTTTAGGATTCCTTATCCTTCTTGAGGGGCCTCTTGAAGGATTGCACTTAATTTCTCCACATCTAGGCTCAATTCCAAGCCACCTCCTTCAGCTACAACGTTATTTCTGTTGAAGTATAACGTTGTGTTGCAGGGTGTTGCAGTGGAGGGCTCCACGACACCATTCCTTGGGAAGGTTAGTGAGGAAGGTTTCAGAGTTGATTTGCATATCTTGGCATCAGGCCAAGAATCTCCCATCTACTACAGTGCAGTCCCTCTCCTTGAATGTGTTTTTTTTAGTGTGTATCTGCAGTGGGGGTTTGCACCACTATTTTGGAGGGTGAGATCTTCAGTGCTAGGATCAACCTTGCAATCGAGAGATCCATTGGAGGAGGTTCACTTCAGATTATACATATTATTCAACCATCTCCATTCATTCTATATTTGAGTTGCAGTTGCTGCCCAGCAACTCTGACATTTCTGTAGTTTTTCCATTTGTATATATATTGCAGCCAATCCTTCTAAGGATTGTTGTACTATTGTTTTTAGGGGTTGAGAGCTTGCTCCCCCACATTTCTTGAGCTAATATTATCATATAATTGTATTATCTATTGTTACACAGTAATTTGTCACCGTCCTTACCATTCCCCGTCCCGCACAATGGAGGACCCATTATGTGACCTGTGAACACTGTCATGCCTTGAAAACATCATCAATGCATCCCTCTGAGTATGAGCTTCATTTCCCCTTG